>CM045927.1:3887500-4315000 GCA_025177825.1 Aechmea fasciata | reverse complement strand
AACAATGGATCCCCAGTTCCCAAATCCATGTGATGCTTAATAAGAGATCATAACAGGTTGTTAGCTTGTTTAGTTTATAGCCCAAGTAGCTGAAACAGCAGAAAGATACAAGAAGTTCATGATAAAGAAAAGAATTGTAAATTATATGAATCATACATTACATGAAACAGCATAGGAAGATAAAAATATTCATGAAAAATCATCTTAGCTATTCTGCATCACAGCAGACATCATATCACATCAACAATTTTCCACTTATTTTGCAGACATCGATGGTGGACCAACCTAGATTTTTTTTTTTTTTATAACGTGGATATTTGAAGCTGGTCAAAGAACAGACGCTTGAAGGAGTCATTTACGTAAAGCGAGGGCCTAGGCTTGCATTTAGAATTAATTTATCATGATTGCGGTTGTTATTATTATAGTCCACACTTGATGTAGTTCAGATCTCTATATGATGTTTTAATACTTACCTGGAATAACAACAATTTCATCTGCCTGCTTCTTTTGATAGTAAAACTGATGAAAGAAACCTTGTGGCAATTGCAATTGATGTTTCGGAACAAGTATCTAATTACCGAAAAATGAACTCTAGAACCTATGTCATGTAACATATAAGAGGCAGGTAGTACATAGCTTACCAATAGGGCCGTGCCATAAAACTGCTGAGCCAAAAGGGTGGAGCAGTAAAAAGAACAGAAAGGCAACTATTTAGATTGGCTCAATCTGGTTCGATGCTAATCTCTGTTCGGCTACAATTTTCACATTTGAAACAATTTAAAACAGTGCAATTCAATATTTTCCTTAAAAACAAAACATAACAATCATTCCCACCTCAAGCTGCTTATGGTTAGGCTGCACATGGTTGGGATCAAAGAGGCTTAGACAGCTACAATCCAAATAACTAATTATTCAGAGGGCATTACATCTAACCACTCAAGCCATTTGAAAATGTCATTTGCTTCCCTAAAAAGGTACCATTCTTTTTCCTCTATTTCCTATTCAAGATTTTTCAACTAAAAGTTCCAAATATAACAAGCCACGGAACAAATTTGTCAAAATTTATCTTCTCAGCAGAAGTATGCAAATGTGAAACTACATGAAGAATCGAGGTCAACATAAAAGACTTGCATCGAGAAGATTAAATCACAGTGAGACAACGCGAATTTCTTTTAAGAGGACTCTAATTTGATTATTTTTGTCATTATAAGTGAGCATTTCGTTTATGCATCATTTACCTGTCCTCCTGTAGGGTGTAGCATTTTTCAATGAAGTGCAATCCAAATAGAGCTATTAGGAGAAGTACTGCCGTTCAAATACAGTTATTAGGAAAAGTACTATATAAAAATATCACCAACAACTTCTCTTTGAAGCAGAAGAATCTTATTTTAGTTTTCCAATACAACTGAAGAACTAGGTGGTTTATTTTGCCAAATGCTTTACAACAAGCCACAAAAAATTTAAAAAAAAAAAAAAGAAGCAAAAAGAACACCAAAACCATAGTTACTAGGATCTAAACGATTTTTTTTTAATTAATAGGGTTAATGAATATTATAATAAAAATAGTTCTGTAAAAAATTTATATACAAAACAAGTCCTATGCGGTGAATGAATTACCACTTTCTACTCCCAAAAACCAGAAGCAGGGCTTCTGGCATGGCTTTTCTACGGAGATTTTAGTGCATCAGTCTTCTTCCAAAATGTTATTCTAAAATTAGACCTGTTAAATTTTTATTTGTAAATATAGTCTTATGGCGGAAAGAGAAAGAAATATTAGTGAAAGCGATAAATGATTCACTGCATTCATTAATTTTTTTACGGTCCTATAAAAGCGGCGAATAGTTCACCGCTTTTTTTTTTTTCTTTTTCTACACATTTCTATATCTCTACAACAGTTTTAGGAGGAATTATTAATGCTTTTTCTACGCCTTTCTATATCTCTACAAAGGTTTTAGGATGAGTTATGAATGCAGAGAATGATTCACGGCACTTAAATACGGTGACTCATTCACACCGTCTATATTATTTTTTTTTTCAAAATCTCAATTTGATATGCTAGAGGTCTATTTTTGCAATTATTTTTTTTAAAAAAAAAACTATTTTTACAATTATAAAAATCGGTAGGATTATTTATAAAAAAAAAAAAAAAAAAAAAAAAAAAAAAAAAAATCCTTTTCTACTCCCAGAAAGCAACTTTCAGATATTTGGCAAAAGGAAAAGCCTGCTGTGGTAAGAAGTTGAGATTTTCTGTGCCCTAATAAAAGCAGAAGAAGGGTTCTGTTTCTGCTCTACCCAACAACCCATACGAGTTCTTTTTCTAGTTTTAGAAACAAGAACTCGTATTTGAGATATTTTATGAATGTGGAAATTATAACAAATGCAACAGAGAAAATTGACGGGAAAGTAAGCAAGAAACCATGGTCCATGTACACAAGAAAGAAAAATTAATCAAATTTTTTTCACAAATTTTTTTGTTAAAGAAAAAAAAAAATTACCTCAAGAATGGTGGTCAGGGAGGGGCGGAAAAAGAAGATCTTAATACTTCTCAATACTTAATCTGTTTGAGGCAAATAGGTGTGAGAGAGAGAGAGAAAATAGAAAAATAAGTGTAGATCCCATTCTTCTATTTTAGGGTTCAGAAAACCTCTTTGGGCCTGTTTGGTTGATCAGATTTAATTTTTTTTTTAACTAAAAAACTTACTTTTTAAGGAATATTTTCTTTTTTTTTTATAGTTGATCCAACGCCAACACAAATTTTGCAACAATAAAAATGACGTATCTTATAGAAAAAACTTTAAATACCATCCCTGTAATTTCACACTTTTATACTTTAATACCATGTGGTTTAAAGTATATCAATTTAGTGTCTTGTGGTTTTATTTTTATATTTTTAATTACCGATTCCACTATTTTTTCGTTTAATCAGTAATAAAGTTAAAACTAATGATACTAAAGTGAATATTTGGTGAACCTGACGAAAAGATAAAAATAAAATCACAGAACACTAAGACTTGATACACATTAAACTATGAAGTACTAAAGTAAGAAAGTGCGAAACCATAGGGATGGTGTTTGAAGTTTACCCATTAAATATATATTATTTTACACCAAATTAATTATATAAAAATAGTAAATATTTGAATATAAAATCTATTTAAATATTCCTGAATTAATTGAATTCGTAACTTTATTTGTCTCTTGCACTCAATTTAAACTTTTAAATAGATATAAAAATTGTGTAAGGATGTTTTAGTCATTTTTAATTTAAATATTTTAAAAAAATATCAAACTAGAATGTGGGTTTGTAAATTCTATAAGGATTAGAATGCAAAAAATAAATTTATCAAGCCCACATTTCAAAGGATTATTATAAGATTTTATTAAAAAAAAATTTCTCTGCCGCATCAAATATTTGTGACCAAATAAATATGAGATTTCACAATTTCGACGCATCATTCCTAATTATCTTAGGTGGGGTTTGGTTGGGAGTTAAAACTTAAAAGGGACGGATAAGGGATTCCCAAACACTTTTTTATAATGGTGGGCCCTTAACTAGCTAACCCCACGCCTCTTTGGAATAGGGGTGGGATTAACTAATTCTATATCTATTTAATTTTTAAATTTGATTTTAATTTTTAAATTTAATTTTAAATTTTAAATTTAAATTTATAATCTTAAAATTAATATCTATAATTTTAAATTATAAATTATTATTTTTAATTTTTTCAATTTAAAATTTGATATTTTATATTTTTAAATTTAAATATAATTTATAATTTAGAACTTTAAATTTTTGAATTTGAGATTTTAAATTTTAAATTTTATTTTGAATTTTTTAATTTTTAAAGTTATGTATTGAATTTTAAATTTTAAATATAAAATTTTAAAATTCAAATTTAAATATAACGGGTAATGTTATTATTTTCTATTTATAACTATCTACTATTTTTCTTATTTCATGTTATCTATCCAAACGCTATTTTTTTTATTTCCGTAAAATTAGTTGATTTCAGGCTTAATCCTGAACTTATATCTATTTATGGAATAACTAATTATTACTTAATCCCAAACCAAACGAATACTTAAAAAATATCGCGAACTAAATAGACTTTTTAGATTTTAATGTAAAGATAATAATAATTGATAAGACAAGCAGAGAGACCGCCGCTTTTGAATAAATAAAGTATAAAATTTACACTTAGTATTGTTCTAAAAAAATAAAGTTTTATTACTTTTCGTGGAACAGGAATAGAAAAAAGAATTACTTTTTTCAAAATATAATAATAATATGTCATGCAATTTGTATTGATTTCTCGCGGTTGGTATCGGGAGAAAAGTTGATGCAAAACCACAAAAGAAGATAAAAGATATGCTTCTTTATTTTCCGAGAATATTATAAAAAATATATCTTAATTGACATAATATTGCAATAATATATGCACCGTAATATTATTTCACAAATACAAACAAAAAATCTTATGACCATATAATTTCTTATAGCGCTATGTTCCAATGAAACTGTGAAGTCATAGTTTAAATGAAGTCATAAGAAACACCACAATAGGTTATCACTTACAAAAACACAAATGATACATTGTTGTTAGTGAATGGTTCAGATTTTTGAAGCTGTTGCTAAAAAATAATACTGCAATTTACCCAAATTCAAATAGGCAAACAATAACTGTACTGAAACCCTTGGCAGAATACATTTAGAATCTAATTGTCCTCATTTTGAAACAAAATTAGTTATTGCAGCTACACCTCTGTACAGATACTAACTAGTCTACAGTAGAATCATAATACAACAAAAACAGAACCAAGTTCTGCGACAGGGTTAGATTGAATTCTTCAATTCGGCTGTAATTATGATTGTGAGGTGAAACTGCTTTGAACAAACACGGTATCAGATTCGCTTTTTCGTCCCACGGAGACATGCCCAACCTTCCATTTCCGAGACCCATATACTATCCAAGTACTGTGAGTATACTTCTTTGATCTGCAGAACCTGCTCCGGCAGAGCTAATTAGTTGGAAATGCAATAAAAACACCAAATTATCGACATTTCATACAAGTATGACGGCGCGATAGAGTAGCACTCATGGTAAGCAAGATTCTAAACAAAAATTAGGTGATAAATAGATAATGCATACATGCATAGACCTACATACATGGGTTCCAGCACGCAGAGAAACACATGAACGTCTTCTAATATAGAGTCGTTTGTAATGATATGTCATCCGATTTGAGGATTCATGCTGTTAAATATGATCTAGCATATATTTGAAGTCTCTAGAAACCAAATTTCGTAAAAATTGAAAATCATTTTCTTGCAATATTAAGAGGCCGCAAAATGAATGGTGGAAATTGAACAACCTTGTGAAAGTGGATCATAGGATTGTTCAATTTAAGATCAATGGCATTGATTTTGATCTACAAAGTTCAAAGTACTCTTCAGTCAAAAGCAGATCTAATTTCAATTCTTCTAGAGTGGTAAAAACAACAGCTGATATAGATAATGAAAATAGCCAACTTTAAGACAATTGGCTCATAGAGATTTTGTTCATAGAGATTTCCAAATACTCTTATGTCATGTCTAATGGATTGCCTCGTCAATTCAAATGTCCTATCATCTAAAATGAGTCTGCGGAACGAAGCGTTGGTGCTATCAGAGTAACTTCATGTATATATGGAGCATCAATAATGGCAGACAAGGCAATCTTGTGGAAGTGATTTTAAATAGGAGTACCTGCTCACACAAAATTCCCGAGACACCAACAACGGCTTCTGGCTTTCCATAAGAAACAATATCTTCAGCCAGTTCCATTAGAGGATTCATAAGTATATTGGCTATGACAATGTCGAATGTCCCCTTTGCAGATTCAATATTTGGTGAGTTGACTTTGCTCGGAACCAAGTAAACTGACATTTTGCTAGATTCGATTCCATTTAGGGAAATATTTTCTCGTGCAGAAGTCACAGCCTGGGGCTCTATATCTATCCCTACAGACATTGCAGCCCCCATCTACAATAAAGGAACAAAATGACACGTGAGAATTCAATGCTCTACTTGAATGAATCAATATTAGCTTGTGACAAACAATGTAGCTTTTATCCCAAATGAAAGTAATATAACACTTCAATTTTGGACAAAAGTTAACTTTTTTGTTATTTGTTAAATAAGAATTTTAGGACACTAGAATTAAAGACACAAGCCAGTAAAAGAAAAAAAGTTTAGCAAACAACTTTGGACTATTATTCTTTCCACAATAATATGAATATGTAAAAAAGAAGAAATTAGTTAGAAAAAAAACTCATGGCAAACTAAAATTTGTTGGTTTGACCTCATTAAGGAAAAGGGAAAAGGAATAGGAGAGAGAAAAGCTAGAACAATAAAAGAAACCTTCAGTGCTGCAATTCCTAATACTCCAGAGCCTGCACCATAGTCAAAAAAGTGCTCTCCACCTTTTATGGCTTCATGCAGCAGCAACAAACACAACTTGGTAGTAGGATGCTCCCCAGTCCCGAAAGCCAACCCTGGATTCAGAAGAATATTTGTTGCCAGTGGGTCCTGGCAGATTCGACAAATAACAGAATTTCAATCAATTTAATTCATAGACGATTAAATTATATTTCTAATCAATGTTTTATCCATCCAAGTAGGGTAAAATTCCATTAAATGTGCAAAGACAAGATAGGCTGTGATCCAGTGCTGCTTTGCACACTACATATACGAATATTGCAACGTTGTAATCTCAAAGCGAAGTAAAAGTATTCCTTATTTTTGTATTTACCAAATTTTAAAATTCTGACTAACTAATGATCACTAAGGAACAAAATGCCCAGAAATCAGTTGGTTTTATATCATAATCATACTTGATTATCATGTAAACAAATTCATAGATTGCAGAGTGAGATGCAACCGTCTGGTCAGTACAGAAAATGAAATAACTTGTAATTGCCTGGATCTTTGGTTTGATCGGTCTTATACTTGAATGCCACAATGTAATATACCGGATTTTTAATATAAAAGTAAGTGTAAATAAAAGTAGTGCAAGATACTATTTTTATTGGACTTAAATAAGTAAAATTTAAGTTGGAGATGACTTGTGCTAAAATTGGAACGGAAACAGAAGATTTAGAATTTTCTGTAAAAAACGGGACTGATATTTTAGCAGAAAATTAACAGTGTCAGAAAATTATGAAAATTGGAGAATACGTCGGAATTATTTTTATGAGGCGAGATTTAAAGTTTCATATCATTCCGACACCCGAAAAGTGGAAAATAAAATCTGACTGCCATTTGTTAGAGATTCGGGTCGGTAGAGCTTTCGATGACCAAAAAATGATCCAGACTGAAATGTTAAGATATCGTTCTTCTTATTAATTTTAACCGAGCCTGACTGTCAAATTTGAGCGTAAACGGACATTCAGAAGGGCTCCAGCAAAAAGTATCAAATACTTAATTGGACTAAAATTTGTATGCTTAATATTTATGGACTTAAAGGCAATTATACATTGCTTAGTGAATAAGCTGGCAGGGAACCTTCTCCATCCTTATCTCTTCATCTTGTACGCGAAAGAGAGGGAAAGGAAGAGAAAAGGAGAAAAAAAAAAGAAAAAAGAAAAAGAAAAAAAGAAAGAGAAGAAGAAAAAGAGAAGTGAGGATCTTCAACTACTCGACGAGCCGATCGATCCTCCGCGCACGTTGGATTTTTCCGGCGCTTCGATTGCTAAGTTAGTTATATAAAGGTGTGGAGTGGCTATTTTGAGCTGAGAAAAGGAGGTTTGAGCAGGGAATTAGCTGGTGGAGAGGCAGCCTGAGGTAAGGTGTATGAAATAGCCATGAGAGGTTATTGACTCCACAGTCCACGTATGTGAATAGGAAGCATACTAATTAATTAGCCCCTGCTACTATAGGCTATGTCTACCATTATGCATATTCTATGTATATCTACATGAAGGAGATAGTTAATTATGGCAAGTGGGCATGTATGTTGCGTGTATTTTACGAGGTGCTCCCATCAGAATATAGCCTACTAGCTAATTAAACTTAAGTTGAAATATTTAATTGGGCATGTGTATTGAATATAGAAGTTAATTTAACTTGTTAACGGAACATATTGACTTAGCGAATTATTTCTATTAGGATATGGTACCTAATTATGTGATGCTTCCATCAGTATGTGGCACCTAATTAATTGTATGAACTTGGATTAAAGGAAGCTATCATGCAGATGTTAGTTAGGGTTTGATGTAAAACCCTCTAAACTAATTAGTTTGAGGTTCTTGGGTTGTTGGAGCTGAGATTAATATATAAGTCTTATGCAACCTGTGTTGACAATAAGTATATTGAACCTAAACTCAAAAATGCTAATTTGTAGGATTGAGGCTCTAGCTTGGGATTGATCGCGTGAGAACCTAATTAAAGGAAAAGCTGACGCGTTGGAAAGCTCAGACCGACGTTCCAACGAGCCTATGACAAGCTAGTAAGGAAAAACCTCATTTTAGCTTCGTTTGTCGCAAGCAAGGATTGCGATCATTCATAAATTGCAGGAAGTGGATTTCTCGCATTTCGGTATCAAGTAAAGGTGGGTTGTGCTTCACCGAAGCGATTAGGTCGCTTCCAAGCCAAAGTAAAGTGTGATTATTATTGATGCATATATGTATAGTGGTAGGTTATGATTGATAATATGAATGCATGAATCATATGGTATTAGCTAATGTTACCTACCATTGGAATATGCATATTGACATATTGTGGATAATGCTAGATGATATATGAATGTTGACACATTGTGAACATGCTAAATTCATATGAATTGAATATGGGTCGATAACTCTAGGTTGATTAGAGAACTCGACAGTTGCAAAGCCAGAATATGTAAATTACAATCCTAGGTGCGAACAACTAGGATAACAAGTAAATCGAGTTATTAACATAGGTTGGACATGAACCTAGTGTCATTGAACATAGGTTGAATAAGTGAACCTAGAGTCGAGATCCAGGTGGAAATGACATAGAACCTAGCGTGATTAAACCTAGATTATGATGTATAGTGACACTTAGTGTACTTAAACTAAGTTGTGGATTATAGTGGTAGAGGGATCACTAGAAAATGAATGGTTAAACCTAGAAAGGTTAACAAATAGGGTATGTACTAAACCCTTAAGACCTGGAAGTGGATTCCGGAATCCCTAGGAGTGGTAGCTGCAAGTGCAGTGGTTGAGACAAGTGGATTGGCAAAAATGGAATCCAAACTACGGGTATGTTGGTTCTCCTCGCCCGATAGTGATTCAACGAATATGTTGGTTCTCCTCGCCCGATATGCCATGAAGCAAGTGAATCAGAACTACGGGTATGTTGGTTCTCCTCGCCCGGTAGTAATTCAACGGGTATGTTGGTTCTCCTCGCCCAGTATGAGCTCAAAACGGGTATGTTGGTTCTCCTCGCCCGTTGAGCTTGAGTGACTTATGGTCTCAGGGTTCGACGGTTCTCCTTACCCTGTGGTAGACCTATAGTCGAGTGGACTTAAGGCTGAAGTGCTTGTGAGACGTCCTTCACCTCGAGCCTGACTTGACGGGGTATTCCGCGGATGACCGACTCGAGGCCGAGTCGGTTGGATAGCTTGATTAAGATAAATGAAACCTTAGAAGCTAGTTGGATATGAGTTGTGGATAGCAAGATAGAAAGTAGAATCAGTAGATCTACTCATACATTGTTGCATAATTTGCATATTGCATATCTTGAGACATACACATGTATTTAATATTTGTATAAATTATCTGTGGATATCTGTTAGACTAATATGGTTGCAGTGCCTTCTTTAGACCTGGTGGGTCGAGCTCTTCCCTTGGGTGGCCGTACCTACTGGGAACTATATTTATATAGTTCTCACCCCACGTTGTTTCGGGGTTTCAGGTTCACACGTGAGCGGCGCGGCGGCGCAAGGAAAGGGCGTAGCTCCGTAAATAGCGCCCTACCACCGAGACCAGGGATAGCGGTACCCAAAGTGGTCTAGCTAAGGGTATAGAATAAAAGGAACAAACTTATAATAATTTGTAATAACTTAGTGGTACTTGGAAACTGTAGTGTAAAAGAAAAAACTGTGAGATAAATACTTGTAATAACATAGTTTAGCATTTATGTTTTTAATACTTACACAATCTATGTTTGAATACTGTTCCTAGTTGGGACCTCGTGTATTGCATTGTATGGATTGTGACGCTTAGAACGTACAGGGAAAAACTCTGTCCGTTCGGCGGTCTGTTGACGTGCCCGAATCCGACCAAATAGGCGGAGCTCGGGGCGTGACATACAATCCTTTAATTTCCTTTTATTAAGGTGCGAATATGTTCTTAGTTTTCCTATACTTTAACTAAGATTTTGTTTTGAGTGCTTAGAACACTAAACGTAGTGAAGAAATTTCTAGACATGCATAGAGAGGAGGAAGGACGCATATGATGAGATGTAGTGCTATACGAAATCAATATATAATAGAACCTTCGAGAAAGCTATTTCCGGATAGTTCCATCTTTTAACAGTATGCAAGTCACATAAAAACAACATAGATATATTAGTTTACAATCTGCTCCTAGTGTAGCTCAGAACATCTAGCAATTAATGATCTACAGCATGAAATTGTTTTAGATAATATAGTATATAATTATTCAATTATATACACAATATGTGGCCAACAATAAGTTAAGCACCAAATAGTAACACATATAAACTAGATTTAAGAACCAGCAAAGCTTCATGCACTGCTATGTACAGCGATAAAAATCAATCAAAAATGTTATTTGTGTATGTCTGTCGAGAGAGCCGTAAGAAATAAAGCATGGGTTGTGTGTGAACATACAGGGAGATCCCTCCACTTGGGGACAATCCAGAGACCATCGAAAACCTCAATTGGATGAAAAGATTCCTGTAGTAGACATAACGAGAGATGATGTCCCCTTCCAGTATCAAAGATTATCCCATGAGACAGTAAATTTAATCAACAGGATATTACAAAGAATCAATAGAAAGAATCAACATTGCGTAAGAACTATTGCAGCATCTACTTTCCGAATATTACATATTTCCTGGGTTTCCGGTAGTTGTCCAAATGTGCCATGTTCTAAATTGCCAATTATATTAAGTAGCAAATTTTATTAAATGGTTTGACTACAAAAATGCTGTGCGGCAAATATAAACAGCCTTTACTAAATTCAAAGGTCATTGAAGAAACAGTTCAAAACTAAAACAACACAATTCTCCGTAATTACATAATCCCAAGAGTACAACGAAAAATTCTAGTAATTGTTCTCCAACACTATGGCCAAAGTAATAAAACAGGTGCACTTCCCTGTATAAGTTGATAAAAATCAATTTCTGTGAGCTAAACAGCGTAAATGATATCTACGTTAAACCACTGTTTAGGGACTTCTCTATCGCACAGTAGACAAGAATTCCACAGTTAACAATTACAGTTATCAAACTAGCTACTATTGATTGTCGCGATGATAACAGAAATCTGAGAAGCATTGCACTCCATATTCAAACTGATATTAACTGTTATTTACTCCGACTTCTTTAATAAGGTTCAGAAAGAGAAATAAAGAACTTATGGCTTACAACGCTGAAGTAATTGTAATGTTTCTATTTTATGAAAAATCAAAAGAAAGTCCTATCAGATAAAATAGAGTTTAGTCGAAGGAGACTAAGAGGAACAGTAGAATTGCACAAATTAAGAGCTCGAGCGACAGTAGAGAATTAACCTGTGCATTTGTCACCCAATCACACTGCTTACCCATTGAGACTTCATAATTCGGTACATAATCCAAACCAACGGAACTTGCAGCATTCGAGATACCTTTGCCCACCTCTTGTCCATCCAGAAATATTGAAGTTAGGTAGATCTGCAGAAGGCATTGCATATAAATACTAAATTATTGGAAAAAAAAAACGCATGAAACTTATCTGAACTATGAACCATTTGGATTTGGCTACCCAAGCTTTCAAAATTTTGATTTTACTACCCAACCTTTTAATTTATTTAATTTGAGTCAGTCAACGGCACTTTGACTTTAATATTTGAATGGGTTTTTATCTTTACAGATTTAGTTAGTATATTTCATACAATCCTCACAACTATAAGTTCATTAAAGTAAGTAATTAGCTTAAATTTTGGAGTCAAAGTGATGTTGACTAACTCAAATCAAATAAATTGAAAGGTTGGAGAGTAAAATCAAATTTTTGAAAGGTTGGGTAGCCAAATCCAAATGGTCCATAGTTCAGGTAAATTCCATAAATTTTTACCTAAATTATTCTCAGAAATGACAGCAAAGTAACAAGTTCACAAAAAGAAATACTGATTTAGGACAACTCCAACCCAATACACAGGCAATCATAAACAGCTCTTGCAAATCCATGCAAACGGTGTAGTTAGTTTAGGTTTCTCAACTTTAACTCAAAATTACTATTTATCATAATTATTGAGCTATTGGTATACCTGGAAATAGGCAAATTTATTCAGTTCTTACTTCGCAGTCCTTGCTCCATAAACCCTATAAGAGTGCATCTATGCCCTCTCCCGTGGCAAATCACTGTCTGTTTGCTACCTATACCAATCTTCTTCAATACATCTCAGGAGCAGCTTCTGGAGTTTATTGTCCGACAAATGAATTGCTTATAACTGTTTTGGTTTGTTCCAGTGCATGCTTTAGTACTTGTTTGGATTATGTCCGACAAATGAATTGCCTATACCAAAAAACGTTTGTTCCAGTGCATGCTCCAAACAAGTACCAAAGCATGCATTGGTTTGTTCTCATGAATTGCTTCTGAAGCAGCTTCTCTACTCTAGAAAGCAAAAGACTCCAAAATCCAAGTAAATATCTAGAATTTGTGCTATGGCACAAAGCTGACATGAAGTTTTGGGTCCCTAAAGGAGAAGGCCCAATTGCAAGTGTTACATTTCCTCCAGCAGGAGACTCTCAGGAGAATTTTAATGAAAATATTACTGCTTCTTTCAACAGCTCTGCTAGACAGCAATTCTGCGGATACCCAACTGAACTAAATCCCTTTGATCAACCTATTTGCTATCTGGAAGTCCTAAATAAATAATGCATCCCTCTTTAAGCTATAATATAGCAGGAGGGATGTTCATTCAGTACCGATTCTTATTCTTTTTTTACCCTTCGGGGAGTCGATCAGTCCTGTGGAAGTCTATTTGCCTCCACCTCATTCACTTATTCTATCTGATTCTTGCACTTTTCCTACCCGGACGTTTTCTTGCTTTTCTTTTGAGTGAGTGAAGCGAGGCGTGGCCGTGATACCGCTATTAAAGAAGGAGATCTTGTCAAGCGCACAGGATCCATTGTGGATGTTCCTGCGGGAAAGGCCATGTTTCGAAAGGTCAAAGCAGGCTCCTAGTACGCACCCCTGGGGAAATTCCACTTAAAAAAACACCTGATAAAATTCCCCTTATACTGGCCGTCTTCTTCTTAATGGCTGCCAGCCATCTTTAGCATTGTTTGTATAGATCTTTAAACTTATGTCAGGTTCTATACGTGCATTCTTTTTTACAGGATGAATTTCAAAATCATACTGTTTTGGCAATTTTATTTGTTAGTATTAAGATAGTCAACCTACATTTCGTTGAGATACATCGTCAAATTGATTGTTTATTGGAACTAATGAATCAACTGCTTAAACTGAGATGTATGGGTTAAAAATGGCTATTTTGATCTTTAATATGTCAATTTCATCATTTACCTTGACCAGGTTCCATCATTTAGAAATAACTTATCCATCACGTTTTCACTTTAGTATACCACATGGACTCAAATGTCATATATTCACCATGTGATTCTTCCTGATTTTGTGGCACAACTTTAGTAACTCCAAGCACAGTATCCGTCCCAATAGACAGCAATTAGAGAAATAGGCTCAAGAAACTTCCTCCCATGAAGCTCTCTTTCAATTACAAGCATCGACAATCATGTCCAACTGTTTGGTTTTGCTAGTCACATTGCATTCTTAGACTTCACGATAGCATGCTACTTGTGAGTAAGGGTTGCTTGCTTACTCAGCAATAAAATTGGTCAGCATAACATTTAATAAACTTACTCTAACTGTAAACTTGTTTGTTTGTCCTTTCAGAATCATCTCTAAGTAAGAGTGATATCATTTAAACCAGAACTCCCCAGTCATCTAACAAGCACCTTGAGACTTGATCCTCGGAATGGTCAGATACTATTAGCTATATAAATTACCAATATAACTGTAAGTTTACGGAAGAGTAAACAGAACCAACGGTGTGGCACACAAAACATATCCATATTTGACAACTCAATGCACGAAGAAGATATTACAGAATTTTAACCACAAAGGAAGATAAGGAATTTACTGGCTCACTTCATCATGATCTCCATGATCACTTAATTCATCCATGCTAATACAATTTGCACCAAAGCACATAAGAGCTTCTGATAGAGCCTCCTGCACTATATTGTTTGTGTTAGTGTCTAAATAATGGACAAATGCACAAAATCTGGCTTTTCTCTTAAAACTGAACAAACAAAGGACGAGAAATCATTAATTGAATTGATTATTCTGAAAAGCAGAGTTTTAACAAAGTTGAATAACAAAATTTTTCTGAACAACTCCAAAATCACAGAAAAGGCATTTGGAGCTATCCACTTTTCATGCACAGATAACAAAATACACATTAATTAGCTAACGAATTTTCCGAAATTATTAACATCGAGACGATCACTAAGAACTGAAGGCAATTAGACAGAAAAGCATTTTGCCAGATAATAGATATGATATGCAATTATAATTTAGCAACGTATTTCGAAAGAAGCTATTACAAGAAATGAGGACGGCAAATTCAATAGGAACAAAAACACCATTTCTGCTCGTAGGAATGCGATTTTGCTATTATGAACACAATCTCTTTCACAACATTTGAGAATCGAATAATCGTATGCCCACCATTCTTGATAAATATATAAATAAATCGACTGTAATCTCCAAAACAGAAATCTAAAATCCAATATGAAACAAGAAGAGTTATAAGAATCGTAGATTTTAACAATATAGCTTCCTTCTTTTGGCATTGCAAGGATGAGGTATTTTTTCCCATTATATGAAGCTACTCATTTCTATCTATTTTGATAATTCAACTGTAGCATTTTCCCTTCTCAGATTAGTTTGGTAAGTTCATTTCTATGAAAATTAATTCAGAACGGTTTCCTACTAGATCGATCTTTTGGATAATACGGTATCAAACATCCGACATTTCTGTTATCGTTTCCATTATCTTTTCAATTAATGCATGTGGCAGGCAAGTTCACCTGACATCTGGCACATGCGCGGGGATTTGAAGATTAATCAACATTATCCGGCAGCTTAAGCTTTTGAACGATAATTAAATAAAGCTAGGAGTCTACCAGAACTCGAACTCAGTGTTGGCTTAAAAGGATCAGCGTCCTGCCATGTGGTGGGAAATTCGGTTGGGCCAAGTCATATTTGACATGACGGGAGGTCCGGCTGGGCCGAATCATGTTTGAAATGGTGTGAAGCTTGTTGGGTCGAGTCATAATCGAGACCCATGGACACTGTGTTTATACGCTTTAAGTGAAATAGTTGGATATTTCTAACAGCTCGAGCTTTTAGGATTAACGGTTAACGCTAACGATTCAACGCACAGGAAATCATGACTAACAGTATATTAATAGTATATTAAAGAATACGAAATACCCATTATTCTCCGGAATCGGATAATAATATTTTTATTATAATATTTATATTCAACACCGACCTATAATAGAGTCGTAATAGGAAGGGGGAAAACGAAACAAGGGTTTTCGACAAATGGGCATGAACAAGCGATGCTGCTGAAGAAGGAGGGGGGAGTGAGTGAGGGGAGCACCCACGGCATCTCGTTTGCGGCAGCGAATGCGGGCGGAGTAGAAGGGAGCGGAGACGTCAGCCGGGGCGTCCACGGCAGCTCGATTTGTGCAGAAGCTTCGTTCTCCTCCGTTTCCTGCTCTTCGATTCTTGGACTGGTGGAGGAGGAGGAGGAGGGTGGTTGATGATGATGGTTGTTTATAAGCTGGTGAAAGAGTGGGGCGGTTTGCAGGGGATGTGGGAGTGATGTGGGAGGTGGTGGTGGGGAGGAGCGGAGGAGGGAAGGGGGGTTGGAGGGAGGAGAGGCGGCCGAGGGGGCGCAGGCGGAGATGGAGGCGGCCCAGCATTTGGACGGCAGACTGCAGGCGGGGATCAGAGCTGATTGGCCTGGGTGCCAGTTGCCATTCTTTTTTTCTTTTTTCTTTGTTTTTTTCTTTTTTTTGAGAGATATGCAGCACGCCTGCTCCGTTTATTTCATTTAGAAATAAACTTAGCTAGAAATATAAATCAACTAAAATTCGAACTAGAATCTCATATACCAACCATCAAACCCTTTGCCACTTGCTCTAGGTAACCTGCCGTCATTCTTGGTGAATTTCTTTTATATATAATCCTACCAATTTTTATAATTATAAAAATAATTTTTTTAAAAAAATAATTATAAAAATAGACCCTAGCCCCTAATAACATATCAGCTTGTGATTTTATAAAAATAAATAATATAGACGGTAAATAAGTCACCGTATTTAAATATGAGTAGAAAAAAACAGAAAATGATGAATAGTTTATGGTTTTTAAAAACAATAAACTATTCATCATTTTTATAGAAACGCAAAAAATTTAATAAATGCGATAAATTATTTATCGCTTTCATTAATATTTCTTTTTCTCTCCATCATAAGACTGTATTTATAAATAAAAATTTAACGGGTCTAATTTTAAAATAAAATTTTGGGAGAAGATTATTGTATTAAAATCTTCATTCATGATTTAGTAATGATACCGTTACATTTCAAAGTTTAGTGTATATTTTATCCCTATTTTATTTCAAAGCGATTAATATTCTATTCATTACATTAACTTTTTTTTATTTTTACTAAAAATTATTTAAATCTTTATCAATTCTAGGAGAAAGGTGTAAAATCTACACCTCTTTTTTTATGTACAAAAAGTTTTTTTGTTTTTTTTTGGGGGGCTTTTTTTGCAAATAGCGCCATGACTTTTTATATTTTGAAAAATAGTCCCATCGTAAAATTATTTGTAAAAATGGTCCTACTCCCGCCACGCAAACGCAACGCCACGCGGCGGGTGGGCAGTGTTTAAGTTGAACGCGATGAACCATTCACCGTGTTTAGACACGGTGAATGATTCACCGTGTCTAATACAACTAAGTTTCAGAGACTTAGCTATTTTTTGGCTAAGTTTAGGGTATTTGTATTGGACACGGTGAATGGTTCACCGTATCCAATACAACTAAGTTTCAGGAACTTAGCATTTTTTCGGGTGTGGTAGTTGTATTGGACACGGTGAATGATTCACCGTGTCTAAACACGGTGAATGTTTCACCGTGTTCAATTAATGGTTCATCGTGTTCAACTTAAACACTTGGCTCCAACCCAGCCCGCGTGGCGTTGACGTTGCACTGGCGTGGCAAGGTCAGGCCCATTTTTTGCAATTAATTTTATGATGGGGCTATTTGTCAAAATAAAAAAAGTCAGAGGGCTATTTGCAAAAAAAACTCTTTTTTTTTATAACAGCTTATAAAACTTATATCCGAAATATATAAAGATCATTTGGACTTGACTATTCAATTTTTTAAAAATTTTAATTTTATTATCAAACCTTTCAATTTATTTAATTTAAATCAGTTAAACATATTTTAACTTTAAAATTTAAATTAATTAATTATTTTAATAAATTTATAGTTGTGAAAATTGTATGAAATATGCTAACTAAATCTAAATTGATAAACCATATATTCTAATTTTAAAGTCCAAATATTGTAGACTAATTCAAATCAAATAAGGTAAAATATTAGATAATAAAATCAAAAATTTGAAAACTTGGTAGCCAAATTTAAATGATACATAGTTCAGATAAGTTTATACATTTTTATCTCTATTTTTTAAGCAACACTCTACAAAACCCGACTAAACTTTTAAAGGAAATCGTAAGATTTTGAAAATTCATAACATAATCCGAATCACTTGTTTTTCAAATATTTTTTTAAAAATTGAAAATATCTTGTGGCTACCAAAAAAAAAAAATATAGTTACATTATTTGCAGCCAACAAAATAAATATAATTATAAATGTTATAGTTTTAATCGTGCACATATTTAAATACACTGTGTTTACAATTACATAAAAATAAGTAGTCTTGGAAAATCAAAGACCCAATATTAATAAGTGATTTATCTATTTTATATATATTATAATTTGAAATTTTCAGTATCATTAAAATATATTAATTTTTTTATAAATCGACTGAATTATATAATAAATTAAAGTTTAAAGAGCAAAATATTTTAAGGACAAGGAGTGTGCTCTAATTTTCTTTTTGAATTTGCACCGTTTGATTAGGAGATAGGAATAGAAATAACCTCTTATTCCCTTTATATCTAAATGCTAATTTTTTTATCCGAGAATAGCAGTTCTCGGTTATCTATAATAACCGAGTATAATTATTCCCACCAACACTATTATTTTTTATATAAAACTACCCACTATTTTTTTTTATTCCATATTATCTATCAAAACGTTATTTTTTTTATCTTCAAGAATAACTCAATTTTCATTCAAACACTATTTATTTCTGTAATAACTAATTCTTGCTTATACCCGAAACAAGCGGTACCTAATATTATTAATCTATAAAATTGTGATTTAAGATATAATAAAAATAATTCCTAGTAGAACACCATCGTGGGGCTCTGATGTTGTGGCAACGAAAACCGAACTCAAAAATTCTCGACCGTTACTACTTCCTGTGCCGTTCAAAATTAATGAGCGCGCCCTTCTTCTTCTTCTTCTCCTCCTTCCAAAATCTCTCCTCCTCCCACCTCTCTCTTCGTATCACCCGCTCCGCTCTCTCCCACTCCTTCGCTTCGTTCCACCTCTCTCACACCCCATTAACGCCGCACTCTCGCTTAAGAGACCTCTCTCGCGCCGGAGACCACCTCGGCCTCCTTTCTCTCTTCGCTCGCGCGCGCCGCGAACAAGCCGTGAACCCCGACAGGCCCATTTACCTCTCCCTCCTCAAATCCTCCGCCGCGCTCCCCTCCCTCTCTTCGGTTTCCTCTCTCTTCGCTCATATCCTCAAATCCGGATTCCGAAGTGGTATCTTGGTGTCGACCGCCGTAGTCGGCGCCTTTGCAAAGTGCTCGGATATCGGTTCGGCACGTAAGGTGTTCGATGGAATGCCCGAGAGAGATGTCGCTGCTTGGAATGCGATGCTTTCCGGGTACTCGCGTAACGGGCATGCCGATGCCGCGTTGGATCTGTTTCGTGAGATGGGTCTTTACGGCGAGAAGCCCAATTCACTTACACTCTCCGTTTTGCTTCAGGTTAGCAGCGGCGGTGGTGATAAGAGGATTGGGAGGTCCATTCATGGTTATGTTGTTCGGCATTGCGAGATCGGTGATGTTTTCTTGGGGAATTCCCTTCTTGTTTATTACAGTAAGGTTGGGGATGTTCATGTTTCGGAGAGGCTTTTCGATAGGATGGGGGAAAGGAATGTTGTATCTTGGAATGCTATGATAGCTGGGTATACCCAAAGTGGGCTTGTTTGTGGAGCTTTAGAAGCCTTTCACTTGTTGAGGGAAGGAGGATTGAATTCGGATATTGTGACCCTTGAAACCACTTTACAAGCTTGTGCTCAGTTAGGAGAGGATGCTAT
The DNA here is from genome assembly GCA_025177825.1 of Aechmea fasciata. Classification (NCBI taxonomy): domain Eukaryota; kingdom Viridiplantae; phylum Streptophyta; class Magnoliopsida; order Poales; family Bromeliaceae; genus Aechmea; species Aechmea fasciata. The sequence goes on along the minus strand of CM045927.1, from coordinate 4,295,205 downwards.
TGATGATGGCAAGTTGATCCATACTCTAATAATTAAGTCGGGGTGTTTTGTGGATGTTTATGCTATGAATTCTCTGCTTTTGGTGTACTGCAGATGCGGGAAGATGGATTCTGCACAGTCATTGTTCGATGAAATGGTGGCAAGGAATATTGTCTCTTGGAACATTCTTGTCGATGGGTATGTTCGGATGAAATGCCCAGAGAAAGCTTTAGCACTTATTAGGTGCTCACGTTTAACCAAATCGGCACTAAGTTCTGACTTGTTGGTTAGCTCTTTGCAAGCCGTAAGGCTTTTGTGTGGGCATGTGGGACTTGTTGAGTCTATTCATTGCCTTGCTATAGCGATGGGACTTGATTCTGATAAATTTGTGGGCACCTCGCTTCTCACTACTTATGGTGATTGCGGCGAAATTGGATATGCCCGCAAATTCTTTGACCATGTTCTCTGTAAAATGCGCAAAGAAACTTTTCTCTGGAATACCATGCTTTCTATATCTTCGCATAATGGATGTTTCTCTGAGGGTTTTGAACTCTTACGCTCTATGCAGTGCAAAGGTTGCCCTTTGGATGCCGTTACACTTGTGAATGGTCTATCTATCTGCACGCAATCACAAAATTTTTTATCTGGCAAAGCCATTCATGGCTATGTGTTGAGAAATAAGTTTGAAGTGGTTATTTTTGCTACAACTTCACTGTTGGAATTTTACATTAGTTTTGGGCTTTTAAATGTTGCTTGCCATTTGTTTTCAACAATGCAGTATCGAAATATAGTGACATGGAACACAATGATACATGGTTGTCTTCAGAATGGCTTCCCCAGATTGACATTGAAGCTTTTCCATTTTATGCAACAAAAGGATGGTTTTGTGCCAGATTCAACATCTATTGCAGGAGTTATTGAGGCCATTGCTCTAAGAGGACAAAAGGAAGAAAGAAAATTTATCCATAATTATGTGCTTGAATCGGGTTTTGTTGATGATGAGTTCGTTGCTAATTCTCTAATAGCTATGCATTCAAGGTTTCATGAATTCGATCAGGCAAGCTCAGTATTCAGTAAAGCTAGCAATCAGGGAACAATTGCATGGAATAATATGATAGCTGGGTACTCTTATCATGGTCTTATAGAAAATGCTCTATCACTTTTTCGTCTGATGAAGCTTAATAATGTGGATGCTGATTCAGTTACTCTTCTCACCCTCCTCCAGGCCTGTAGAAAAGTCTCTTCTTTGAGCTATTTAATGAGGGTTCACGCATTCATATCGAAACTTGGGTTTGAATCTGATGTTCTTATTGGATCTTCTGTGGTAAATTTGTATGCTAAATGTGGTGAATTGAGAACAGCTCGTCTGTTTTTCGATGGTATGAACTCCAAAACAGTGGTATCATGGAATTCAATGATCCAAGGCTATGGTCTACATGGAAATGTAGAGGAAGCCGGCGAACTCTTTGTTAAAATGCAAAAATCTGGCTTAACCCCTACCGCGATCACTTTTCTCATTCTTATATCAGCTTGTAGCCATGCTGGTGATATAGAGAAGGGCCAGCAATTCTTTAATCTGATGACTAGCACTTACTCATTGGCACTAAATAGAGAGCATGTTTCATCTATTATTGATCTTCTTGGGCGCAACAGATTAGTTGAGGAGGCACATGAAACTTTGATGAAAATGCCAGTTAACCCGGGGGTTCATTCTTGGGGTGCTTTACTCTCAGCATGTCGAGTTCATGGTAACTTTGACGTTGGATTTGATGCAGCCGAAAACCTATCTAAACTGAACAGCTTAAACTGTGGGTACCGTGTTTTACTGTCGAATATGCGTGCAGAGGCTGGGAGATGGTTAGATGCATCTTTGATTAGAAATAAATATAGCAGTTTGACACTCCAAAAGGTGCATGGTGTGAGCATTGTGGATAGTTTCTCATGACTTGGACAAACCCACGCAACATTAGACCTCATCATTCTTAAAATCAACGAAAATCGGCATGACGATGGACGGGTATTAACTGACTATGCCGTTGGAAACCCCAAATTTGTGAAAATTTATTTAGTTGGATATTTTTAAAAAAACATTTATGCTTCTCTGAAGTTTGGCGTATTCTTACAGTATTTTGGAAATAGATATGCTCCTCAAATAACTATCCAAGTTTGTTGAAAAATATTCGGAGCATGTTTGACGTCAGCACTGATCATGTAGAGGTGGCATCGTCACTTTGATGCCGACTGAGGTGGTGATTAAAGATATTCATCTTGCGATGAACTGGGATAAAGTTCCAGGCTCAGATGTTTCTCGAGCAAAGTTCTCCCAAAGATATTTGCATTCTGAAGCAAGACTTCCATTGATTATTCCCTACATTTTTCAACATTGGTGCGTTGTCCTCAAATGAATAAAACTGAAATTGCTTTAATTCCTAAATGAGATCCTGCCTTATCAGTTATGGAATATAGACGAATTAGTCTTTCCAATATTACCTATAAAATTATCGCTAAAAGTGTTTGGGAGTAGATTGAAGCCTTTTACTTGCCAAACTAATTTCTGATGATCAATCTGTGTATTTCCCAGGTCGTCTCATTTCTGAAAGTACCAGTAGTCCAGGAGGGTTTTGAATGACTCTAAAACCAATAAACGGAAGGTAAGGGACTATTGCTATAAAGACAGACATAAGCTAAGGCATGTCATTTTTATGCACTTGGACTTTATAGTAGCTGTTCTTCAGTCGCATGGTTTTCCTCAGCATTATATAGATCTAATTGCTTATTTCATGTCCCTCAGTCGCTTGCTCTATATTGGTCTACAATAACTCTGGTGGTTTCTTCTCTCCAATAAAGGAGACAAGGCAACAGTGCCCGTTCTTGTACTTGGTGTTAGCATACTGTGTGTGTTCTTACATAAGCCTGCAAGACACAAACAAATATTCAGATCCAAGTTTTGTGGGGATGCAACAACTAACAAACATTTATAAAACAGATGATCTGCAAATATAAAACAGATGATCTGCAAGACACAAACAAATAGTGGACAAGTTTCTATTGACGAAATTACTGCTGCTTTGAAAAGAATTATTGATTGGTACAATCCTAAAGCCAGCCATCAAGTTAATCAGCAAAAATCATTAGCTGATTTTTCAAGACAGCTCCTCCTGCAGCAAAGAAACTTGAAATCTCATCTTTTATTTGGACGCAGGAGATTGACAAAGAGGCTCAGTACTCAGGTAAATGATTCCATGATTCTGGAACATCAACAAAGAATTCTTATATCGCTTCTGTTAAACTTACTCCGAGAGGATGGAAGCTCACACATCTTCACATGCCACTCATCTTACCTGCTTACAACATGTTAAATCTGCTTACAACTGTGTTATTGCAGGATGTGTCCCATTGGGAGTCGACCAATTGTGGATCACTGATATACAAGAAACAATCAGAAAGAACAAACCTGCCATGCCAAAGGGACAAGACATTCGTTTGGAAATGTGCGGCTGATGCAATTCCGGTACGTGCTGTTCTGCACCAAAGTTTACTATTAGGGGTGTAGACGGTTTGGCCCCAAATGGAAAACCAAACTGAACCAAACCAATTTTTATGGTTTTTTATTCGGTTCGGTTTTGAAATTCACTAAAATTCAGCTTTCGGTTTGATTTGGTTTGAACATATTTCTTAACCCACAATCCGAACTCAAAATCGAATAGTAATACGTTGTACACTTTTATCTATAATATTTATTAAAATTTTGTACTGTTGATCAAATCTTGATCATATATCAACACAGTTTTCAAAATTCCATGTTCATAATTAAATTTTTTGTGTGAGATTTTATAATAACTCAATTTTGAATCTAAATTATAAATTTATTCATGATAAATATAGAAAATTTAAAAAGTTGATTGCGAAAACCAAATCAAAACGAATTAATTTGGTTTGGTTTGAATCAGTTCCGAGTATAAATCGCTTTGGTTCGGTTGTAATTTTTTCAAACCGAAAAATTTGGTTCGGTTCGAGATTTGCCTAAAAACCAAACCAAACCGAACCGATTACTGAACTGGAAGAATCCTCCTTACAAAGTATGTTTTACATTATATGCCTACCTCATGACCCATATATAGTTCTTATACATGTCTTTGACACTTTGAGTCATCAAGCTATGAAATAAAATAATCCATTCGTAATCAAAATGAAGCTGCGAATTTACTATCTCAGATTCTCAAGTGCCCCTCTTGCATGAAAATTCTAGCTTTTGAACCTACCATATATTAATGATCCTTTTTCATGGTTATATCTAGATCAAAATCTGTTTCGCACTTGTTTTTCCAGTGGAATTTGCTTAGAGCTCTTTGCTTTGCTTGCCTTGCCAATTTCCTTTACTACTGACTAGAGCACTTGGTTTTTCCAACCAGAACTGGTTTTCTGATTCAAAAATCTGATTTCTGATTCTAGCATAGTACAAAGTAACAAAATCAGAAGTTTAAATATACTTTTGGTCGATCGGTCGATATAGATAGTACATCAGTCCGAGCTAGTTTACTTACTATAAATTATTATATTATATTATATATACATGCATATATTACTATTATGAACTAAACTGGTCTGATTTAGTTAATCAACTTTTTCTTTCAGAAAAAGAAACCGAGAACCGAGAGATTTTATGAAATCTCTGGACTGGAATCTAACTTATATTCTGAACAATTGCTTTCTCTGCTTCTGTTTAGTACTATTAGTAGTTCTTTCGGTTCTGATAAACGCTCCTTGTATTCTTAATATTCATGTTTGTTCGTTATATCTTGTTATGTGTGCTTTTTTTTCCCTTTTCATTCATTACCAAAGCAATTAGTATAAACAAATTTTGTAGTTGTTCTGTTCTAACACAACAACTTCCAAATTTAATGTGTCGAATTCTATAAATGATTTCCAAAGCATAGTGGGAGTTATCTTGGATGCTATTACTAGGGGTGGCAATCCAGCTCGCTGTTCGCGAGCCAGCTCATGTTCGGTTTAAAATGAGCTCGCGATCGAATCGCTTGTTTAGTAAACGAGCCGAACACGAGCCGAATTTTTCGGCTCGTTTATTAAATGAGTCGAACACGAGTTGGGGTCAGCTCACTCGTGTTCGGCTCGATAACAGCTCGAATACATATATTTTATATCTATATAATTTATTTAATTTATATTTATATATATAATATATATTTTTATTATTTAATTTTTAGTAAATTAAAAAAATAAAGACAAGCTCAAGTATAAAAAAAAACTTATTTATATATAAAGTTTCAATTATTAGATCAAAGTCTAATAGATAAGATTTTATAAATTTATTTTATATATATATTCAATCTAATTCTTTTAACTTATTGTTCGTTACTCGTGTTCGCTCGTTTAACACGAATTTAATTTTTGGCTCGATACTTTAACAAGCCAGCTCGTGTTCGGCACTTTATTAAACGAGCCGAACGGACCCAGCTCGCTCGTGTTCGGCTCGTTTACACCCCTAGCTATTACTATGTTTGGGGTTCAAAAAAATATGGGAGGCTTGATAGTAGGTATATTTTTTGGTCAATACTTTTTTTAAAAAAAATTATTGAGTATAGTGAGAAATATTTTTAGTCACAAATTCTTTTTGCATAGCAAAAGTAAATTAAGATATGAGTACTATTTATTTCTGAGTAGTGTGGTTAAGCTGTTCAAAGTAAAGCTGTTCAAAGTAGTGCGGTTATAGAAGCATTGTAGGATATAGTTGTTTAAGAAAACCGTAAAGCGTTTGATAATTTTGTAATATAAATGTTGTTTGTAATTGAACGTTGTTGTTTGGCTAATATTCATTGGAAAAGTATTCTATAATATTTTAAATTAATGCAACACTATCAGAATATTATTTTTAATATTTTTAAATAAAATATATTTAAATAGCTAAAAAAAAATACATAATTAAGAAAATTCTTCTGAACAATTAATTATTTATTTTAGTTGTAGTAAAACACAGTATTATGCTGTGACAGACAACTATAAAATGTGGATTGATTTTGTCATGAAAGTGATATAAGTTGCAAAATTATTAAATTACCCTTTATAGAAATTTCTTAGAAAAATAACTTTTTTATGATTATTTAATAAGAAGATAAAGGTATTGCTATTACTTTTGTTGTTTGCTATCTTAAAAGAAAAGGAAAATTTGTATATCTATTATACAAGATATAGATTAATTTATAGTAATGCATTTTAATGGTGAATGGTTCGCCGTGTTCAATGCATATATCCGGGGCTAAAATGGTTAAATCGGGGTATTTGTATTGGACACGGTGAACCATTCATGGTGTCCAATACAAAAACTTTCGAGGCTAAAATGACTAAGACCGGATATTTGTATTGGACACGGTAAATGGTTCACCGTGTCCAATATAAATACTCCGAACTTAGCCAAAAAATGACTAAGTCCGGAATATACGCATTGAACACGGCGAACCATTCAGCGTGTTTGAACACTGTGAATAGTTCACCGTGTTCAACTTAAACACCTGGCCCGAGCCCCGTCCGCGTGGTGCTGATGTGGCGCTTGCGTGGCAGAGACAGAGCCATTTTTACAAATAAATTTTGAACAATGCTAATTTAAAAAAAAAAATTGTTAGAGGAATATTTGCAAAAAAAAAAACCCTACTTTGTACTTGCTCTGCTATTCTGTCCAAGGCTGGCTGACTAAAGATACTTTGTAGCGATACTTACGAGAGACTTCGAATACTCAAGCATTCAATTAGGATTATTGGTAGACCGTTTGGTCAGGGTATAGGAATAGGAATAGGGTCTTATCCCCTCCTTTATATCCAAACGTTAATTTTTTATCCGAGAATAGTAGTTTTCGGTTATTCTCACCAACATCTCCATTTTTTTATATAAAACCATCTAATATTTTTCTTATCCTCGGAAACAACTCAATTTTCATCCAAACGTTATTTTTCTTATCCCATATTTGTACCTATCCCTGTAATAGCTAGTTCTTGCTTATACCTAAACCAAACGGTACATAGAATAAGAGAGTAAAACTCAAAAGTAAAAAAAAAAAAAAAAACGATTTCTTTGGTATGGCACATTAAAACTAGAGAGTCTCATAATTATTAAAATATTTAAGATCCAATAAATACTCAAAAGGCTCTTAATCCCATTTAACGAGCACTAAAACATATGTAGATATTTAAACACTTATTAAGGATTTAGCTGATTTACATGAAATTTAAGATTCAACTGTATTTTGCACGGCAGATTAAAATTTAAAATTTAACTGAAGTTTTAAAATTCTACTTGAAACTTAATAACATGTCGTTCAATATACCTATCTTGTTTACTAGGAAGGTTCCATCATCATCTAGTTTACTAGGAAGGTTCAATATACCATCATTATTTTAAATAATTTATTTTAATTTCCTGACAGTTTCTAAATTAGAAATTTTAAATTACTGAGATGATTCAAATTGATTAAAACATATTATGTTTGTTGATTTTATATTATGTTTGTTAATTTTTCCATATATTGACAAGTAATTTTAGTAAAAGAAAAAAAAATCTTAGAGAAATTTATGTATATTATATTGGCCCAGCTTGAATTAAATTAACTGATTTTTTCCATACAACCAAAATTAAAATTAATATGTTTCTTCTTTGGATCACGGTCCCTCCATGGTTTTATTTATATTGACCTAAATGTTTGACTTTGTTCTTAGATTATATATATCTTTCAATTATTGATATTGACCTAAATGTTTGACTTTGTTCTTAAATTATATAAATCTTTCATTTTTCTATATACTATTTTGCTATAATAGTATAGAACAAATGTGACGAAAAATAAAGATGAGGTACTGCTGTATGGTTTAAGGAAAGAAGGAACAACCAAATTTTATTAATATTAATTTTATTTTACAATTTTACTTTTGTTTTTTTTAAAAAAAATAATGATGAATTTATTTGTTGATGCACTCTCTGTTTTATTTTTTTCCTTTTTATTCTTATAATTAAAAAATCAGATATTAATTTTGGAAAATGCTGGAGAGAATTGAAGCGAACCAACAATCACCTTTTCAAGTTATCAACCGCGCGATGCTGTGGATAGTTATTTTAAAATATAATTTTAAAACTTAATTATAAAAATTAATTTTAGAATTTAAATAGTGCAATAAGTACATCAAAAAATTTTAGTAGATATAATAGTTTTTCATTAGTTAGTGAAATAATTTTAGTAGGTATCGTAGTCTCGAGTTAGTGAATGAGAAGAGAAATCATTGTTTGTAATTCTTGCAATTAACTTTCATCAAATATAAAATTAACTTAAGATACATTACTTTTTTTTATTTTTTAATATACATTTTATATATAAATGCTCAATATTATAAAATAAATATTTATATCTAATCTAAATTATTTAACATTTATTTATATATTTAAATTTTATAAAAATAGATAGTAAATTATATAATAAATTATTATATAATAATATATCTATAGAGTTCGGCAATGGTGTTTGTAAAAGTACCAAGCACTTGGTGCTTGTGAATTTTTTCTTGTTAGATTTAGGACTTTGATCATTTTTATCCGTTAGATTATACTATTCAACCAACCATTCACTTAACCCAAAGGAGCCCACATCATCTTAACCGCACATCTATTAATACAAGGGCTAAAAACTTACGAAAGATCAATGACTTTCTTTTAAAAGTATAGGAGCTCAATTCTATATCTATATACAAATAAAATACTATATATAATAAATAAATAAATATTTATAAATAAAATTATATATATAATAAAAATTTTGTATAATAAATAAATATATATTTATAAATAAAATTATATATAGAGAGAGAGAGCGTGGACCTCCCTCTCACTTGGTCCACGAACGAAGCCGAAATGGCACCGTGGAGCCCGAAAACACGCTCGCGCCGCCCCCGCGCAAGCTCTCGCCCTAGCCCCGCGGCGCCAGCGCCGGAGCCCACCCCGAGTCAGCGCCCACGCCCGTGGCCGCGCCAGCCCCCGCACCAGCGCCGGCCCCGCGCCGCGCCCGCTCCCACTCGCGGCTCCGCCGGCGCCAGCGCCCGCGGCCGCCGTGCCCCGCGCCGTCGTCGACGCCGCGGCCTCCTTGCGACACGTGTGCAATTATTGAGGAATAATAAGTCTATATAGATATAGATGCTCATCAGAAACAAAATTTTATGGTGAGATAAAAAGAAGCAGTGAAATAATATTTTTAAAGTAAAAAAAATGATAGGCAAGAGCTATTTTACTAAACAAGTATTTATTTTTCACATGTAACGTATAGTTTATAAAAATTAGCAATGCCAATTATAATTTTAAACTTCAAATATAAATAAATCTCTAATATTCTGAATTTTAAAAAGGTTAATATTTACATTAAAATAATTTAATAAAAATATATTTAATTTTACTCATTGGAATAATAAATAATATATTTGATTTCCTCCAACATATCAACTACTAAATTTCCGAAATATCAAGATTTTCCAAAGTAACACACATTGATTGATATTGATTGAAAACACTCTGGCTAATGTTAACATCTATTTATTAGAGAGAGTATTAGGCACAACAAACTATCATATCAAAATAATGATTAAGGCATGCATTTTCGTTTACCAACAATAAAAGATGCTTTAGTGGAAATTTGTAACACCTATTAGTTATGAAGCACCTTTTACTTGATAATAAACATAGTGCCGAGGTAATTTGATTGAAACCATAAAAACTTCATAATAAGCATATATAGTGCTGAGGTAATTCTATTGAACTTGTAAAAACAAAATCCGTTAAGAAATGGTTTGATTCCATATAAAACAAAAACAAGCACATTAATGTGATGAACAAAAAAACAAAAAACAAAAAACAAAAAAAAACTCTAAAAGAAGAGTTCTATAGTTTTTAGTATTTGATTTGTCGGAAAAAAAAAAAAAAAAAAGGACAGAGTTTACAAGATTTAGAGTTGTATGGTTTCTAGTAATTGATTTGTTGAAAAAGAGTTTTACTGATTTTAGAGTTTTATGATTTATTTACTTGTCATATTATGTGACTAACGAAGTAAATAATCTAATCTATTAGATAAATAAGATGTGCGATATATATACATCTCTTCTGGAGTGCATGTATGAGTATGACTTGCACTTATTACTTATTGTAAATTTATAAACCTTCACTCAAGAGCTCTCAAACCATTCTCGATTCTTAATATTTGTATAAAAAAAATTGACAGAAAAAACAAAATATTATTTTTGAATGAAGAGTTCTAAGATTTATATTTTTTTTCAAATTTGCAGATAATGTTACTCTTAATATATTAAGATAGAATGCTTCTCGGAACGGTCCACAAGGTTGCACCTTCTTTCTGTTTTCTATCAGAAAAAAAAAAAAAAAAAAAAAAAGGCGAAAAACAAATTAAAACTCAAAATTTCCCAAAACTTCTTAAATTATTTTATGAGAAGATTTAATTATAGACAACTAAATAAGTGAAAATTATTTTCGACCCTGTAAACAGTTTCTGGCTTATAAACTCTTAGAGTATAGAGTCCTTCGTACTTATAAAAAATAAATTTTATAATTTTTCAAAATTATTATGAAGTCCATGGGTATAAAATGAATGGTTAAAATCGGAAGGCATTAAAATAGATGATCGGATCGGCAGTTCAAGATCGGGTTATTGATCTTGTGTTAGGTAGTGAATAGAATTGTCTATAAAAATTCAACGTATTCGATTCTTTTTATTAAACTAGTAAATATCTCATAGCGGTCGTTAAAATTTATCAATTTTGTTAGCTTTTGATCGTAAGGTAACTGATATCGAAAAATTACAAAATTTGATTACTAGAAGTTTTAAATGTTCTAAATAATGTTTAACGGTATGGATCGTTGATTCCGAAGCTCGATCATAGCTCAATTATAGTACGAAGACGTTCGTACTCGTAGGTATAGTAGTCGGACTATATATATATATATATATAGAGAGAGAGAGAGAGAGAGAGAGAGAGAGAGTAGTGCTACTATACTCTTATGAGTATAGAGTCCTTCGTACTTATAAAAAATAAAATTTATAATTTTTTAAAATTATTATAAAGTCCATCAAGTGGGTATAAAATGAATGGTTAAAATCGAAAGACATCCTAAAAATAGATGATCGGATCCTTGATTAGATCGGAGTTATGATTGATCTTTAATTTGAGGATAGGACTTTTAAATTCAAGATTAAGGATGTTGATCTTAATCTAGATAGTTTAAAGTATTTTCTATCAAAATTTAAATAAATTTAGATTCTTTCGCACCGTTAAACTATAAATTCATCGTAGTAGCTATTGAAAATTAATAATTTTGAAATAATTTGATCATAAAGAAATCTATATCGAAAAAAAATAATTTTATTACTAATAATTTTAAATATTTTAGATCAGTTTTAACGATGTAGATCATTAATTTAAACACCATAAGATCAAAAACGATATTATAATACCGAAGTTCCAGTACTATAGCTATTATCGGAGCCTAGCTCTCTCTCTCTCTCTCTCTCTCTCTCTCTCTCTCTCTCTCTCTATATATATATATATATATATATATATGAGTATGACTTCATACTCTAAAGTCTTATTCAATGGTAGCATTTTTGAATCAATAATTCATACCGATAAACATAAATTTAAATATTCAAGAAATCAAAGGTCATAATTTTTTAACATTCTTTACTTTATGATCAAAGAGCCTTAAAATTAATATTTTTAATGGTTGGTATAAAATATTTCCTAGTTAACGGTATAAATTGAAATTGAATGAATTTTTGATACAAAATTCTATTCACTATATAGAAGAAGATCAAAAACTCTTATCTTAAATTTAGAAACCTTATCTCCTATTTTAGGAGATTGTATGATTTTAAACATTCATTTTATACCTATTTTATGAACTTTATTATAAATTCAAAAAATTACAAAATTTAATTTCTAGATACTTTAAATACTCTATATGATAATAATTTGTCAATTTGAAAGCTCCATCATCTAAAATAATTTATGAGCATAAAGGTTCTAATACTCTTAAAAGTATAGTAATCCTACTCACATATATGAATTGAACTAGAACACTTAAGTAATTTATTAATACTATCGCTTTATTTGTTTGTGACGGAGCAATTAATTGAATAAACAATGCCGTTGAACATGATCAAAGAATCACATTTCATAATGTTCTAGTACAAAAAATTGAAACATAAAAGCATCCAAAAATCAAATTTTACAGTTTTCAACATCATCATGACCATAAAAGGGTAAACTAGCAACTTCAATGCTTTAATTTGAGAAGTTTGTTCATTAAATTGTGTATAGCAAATCAAAATAGTTGAGTTTTGGGGAAAAGAAAATGTCTTATTACTACATGCACCAAAATCAACACCTAATAAGAGAATTCCATCATAGTGTTGTTTAATTTTAACAATTTATTCATAGACAATTCAATCATATATAAGATAAATATTTTTATTAAATCATAACATCATGCTTCAGAAACTTAAATTGCTTTAGCTCATTTTTAACAATATCAGTCATTAATTCACCAGTCCAATACCGTAATTTGATAATAAATATGCAGTTAACAGTTGTCCAGTTTGCATAACAACATCCACTGATTATTCAAAATTGCATTGTCGGGTATCCGCTATACAAATGAAGGAACCAATTTTACAAGAATCTACCTATGACATGATATTAAAATTTGAAGTTTAAATAATAAAAAATCTGAAACGTTTGGAGTATCAAAGATATATCACCTAACATCGACTTCTCCACCAGCACGCAGAGATCAAGGTCAAACTGGTTGAAGCACATCTGGATTTTGTTACCAGCCAAAACCTGCAATTTCCTATACCACAAAAAACATTAGAATTTTGTTTGATGTTGCAAGCACTATGTTGTCACAAGGATGGATCTTTTGCTAAATTTTCGGTTTCAGATAAGAGTGCATGCTTGATTGGCTTCAATCCTTTCTTGTACCAGTAATTGACAAGGTAACCTTCCAGCCTTCTGACCTGAAAAACATTGGAAATGCTTGTACCTGGAGTTTCTTATTTGTATACTGCAGAAGATGTAGAAGAACGGGCATACTGGAATTGCATTTTCGCAACATAATGAGGTATACAATAGCTGCTAGCGCTCGTCTTATCACGAACGAATTGATGGCTTATCCACAAAACAAAAAGGAGTGAAGTATATTACTAGATTACCATCCATGAGAAATGTTGCATGTGAAGGATATGGAGTGGACAATGTATAACTCCACATAAAACTCCTCCTTGGTATCAACTATTAATTAGTAAGGAATAAATGGAAGCAAGATCCTAGGGTTTCATTCTAGCAGCTAGAATAAAGATATGCTTCACACTACAATATATATTAGCAACTGTGTTTGTCAAATGTTGGATACTAGTGGATTGCTGATAATTTTATTTAGCAAACAGTGAGTTTCAAAAAAGTGCAGCGCCTCATTTCAAATTTCACAGTTTTCTCGAGTCTCTGACAACAAAAGAGGGTGAATGCGACAATTCAGTTCAGTAAAAGAAATGAAAATTTGAAGTTCACAAATAACAGAGAACAAATGCAATGCAATACCATAAAGAATTTAAAAATTAAGTTCAGAAATTACATTATCAACATTTCAATGAATCAGAATTCCTAATACATGTCATCACGGGTGAATACTTGAGTACCTAGGCAGTCCGATCAAAGCACTTAGCGTCCTCACGGACTAGCCATCTATTGCCTACTGCCTATTCGTACATGAGCTTTAGGCACTAATTGCGTTTATCTTAGTATTTTGTTGTATATTACTCATGTGCACGTAAATAAATTCATATTCACGACCTAATTCTAGCTGATCAGATATATCCAAAAGCGAAATATGCATACTAATACTTCCTTCTTAAGTAAGATGTTTGCTTGTCAAACTGTTAGTTGATAATATATTAACTCATATCAGAAGAGGAAGGATAAGTGGTTGTAAAGTGCTATCAAAATCTACAACTATATAAATCTTTTTGACTGCTACTAACCTTTAGGAGGATCTTTAGTGGGGTAAAGGTAAATAAAAGTCTATAGATCCTCAACAAGATTTTTCTAATTACATTATTACTTTCTTGTCTGCTTTATGACTGTCAGTCTATCTCTTATCTGCTTTATGACTGTCAGTCTATCTCCAGACAAAAATATTTCTTCTTGCCGATAAATATATAAGATACAATACACACGAGATGAATTGAACTAAACTACAAAAAAAAAAAAAAAAAAATGAAAATAAAAGGTTTCACTAAGCATCATATTGGTACTGTTGCTGCCTTTTATTTTCATAAACAAAAATTCAATATGGTTGGATGTGCTTGCGGATGGACTTACCTACCCTTGACAATGTTGGCTAGCTGACAACACACCACATCAGATGTCAAAAGTCATCTTCTCTGAAAAACCCAGTGAGGTATAGTTACCGCTAAGTTTTTGTTTTATCCCAAACAAACCTCCTAGATGTATATAGGATGTCATACTTATGCATGCTTTCTCTTATAAGATGATATAGTCAATTGAATCCACTACCATTTACACGGCAAGAGGTGATCATGTAATGTCATCCGCAGCATCCTCCAACAAATTGGACCTTATCTGCAAAATCACTAACTCGGCAGTTCATCTTTTGAACAGAATAGACTCTAGAAAAATTAAATTAAGCCAGCAATAACCATATGTTGACTGAAAGAAACCAACCATTACAAATCAGCAGCTGAAACACTTTTATGGCCTAAGAAATGGCAGGAGAGCTCATGACCAAGCCTTACATTTATTGCATAAATAAATATAGCGTGCTGCGGTACTTCAAAAAGCATAAGTTGTAACTTTCTAAGCTTGAAATACACGACCCTACGTGCTTGAAAAACGAATGCAAAAGTTTTTGAGGAAAAAAACAAAGCTCGTTCTAAGCAGGCATCATTAGGTTATAAAAAATATTGCCTTGGAACAACATAGCAAGAATGAATTCGGTGACATACTCTTGCGATAGAAGATTTCTCCGATCAATCTCTGCAGTATCGAAGAACAAATATTTTCAGCTTGATTCTCTCACTCCTGTAAGCCCATAACCTCAGGTGGTTGTCTTGCCAATAACAACAGGCTAATTATAAAAAGAAGTTGATCACCTACTGTGCAGCTCGTGTCATTTCACACTTGCATGATGACTCACTGATAGTGTTGCAACCTGGCAAAGCATATGATCATATTCACCTGGCAAGGAATATTACTAACCTAACCAAAACTAACACAGAAGGGAAACATGGAAAGAAACGTCAAAATAAGCTGCACACCTTGTTTTCTCCACCAATAAGTCAATAACACCCAGAGCGCTTTTTCGAAATCCAAACAGAATTATGTTAACTTTCTATTATTATAATAGGTTGATAAGGGGATCTTCTGACATCTGATGATCCCTGCAGCACCTCCAAAACACAACCATCTCTCACTCCCTTTGTTCATATTCCATCTCACTCTCTGCATAGCCACAATTTTGGGGGGCAAAACATCATATTCTTGAGAACAGCCTTCTTCCAAATTCCTGCTTGTCTTCTCTTGTTCTTTTGCATCATTAATAAACTCACTTTCATTTTTCCCACTTTTTCTTAATTTTGAGTTTGGACGTTTTACTGGAGGAGCCTGAGAATTATTGAATTTCTTAACCATAGCTTGGTTATCTCCTGCAAATAATGTTGGCCACAGGAGTTACACGATGGTAGGCCCAAAGAGTGAAAAAAAGGTTTGCAGCAAAGGACAGCAGAGTTTTACCTAGATCTGTAGAGTTTGCTTCTTTAGGCCGGCCTGCATCAAATAAATAGCCATGACCAGGTACTTTCTTCAAACTAACAGGAACATTTCTTAACGGAATGTTTGGCAATGAACTATTGATGTTAAGAACATGTCCCTCCTCTGTAAGTGAACCACAAAGGAAATACGGTACACGGTTCCGGTTCGGATCTTTAACATAATTTGCTCTAAGCTACAAAGAAAAACAATTAGGTAGATTGTTTAGAAGTTTTCCCTAGCTATTGAATATATTAATCTTTATAAATTTAAATATATTTAGAAGAAAACCACCAATTTTGAGTTAGTGCAAAATAAAAAACCTGGTGCGTGAAGTAGTTTACCTGAAAGCGGACTACTGAACCATCTGCACTACAATAAGCAACAACACCTGAACAATAATATGTAAATTTATTAAATACATATAAAAGATCATTTTCAAGTAAACTATCTAGTTTTTATTACTTTCAGCATAGTTACTAAACACATATAAAAGATCATTTTCAAGTAAACTATCTAGATTTTACTACCTTCTACAGGAATGTTATAAAGTTATGTGTATATTGAACATGAATGGAAATATCAGGCCTCAATTTGATCTTCAGAAGATTGCCAAGGCAGCTCACAGCATAGGTTAAGCATTTCCAAGTATATTTGGTAGAACTTTATCCTAAACGACACACTAAGCGCTGTTTGGAGATGTTACAATTTTGTGACAGCCAATTATTCCAAACTGCATATGGTAGGAATGCCAACAAACTGCAAGCTATTTCCTCTTTGTGTACATCAAACAACGCACGTATAAGTGTACCTGTAGTTTGTGATACTTGGACGCTCCAAATTGCAAATGCTGAACATGTAGAACCATGTAAACCCTGACACTTTGTTCCAGCAAATGGGCTTCCAGTGACAGGAACATCATTTGCAGCTTTTGGTAAGCTTAGGATCCTCATAGTGCCATCATCAAACGATATGACAAGACATCTAAATGGAAGAATAATGAAATTCACAGTTCTATTAATAAAACAGATGGTGGTCTTATGAATAACTACCAGAACAGAAAGCCAAAACAGAGGTGGTTTGTTTACCTTTCACTAAAATTTATTAAACCCAATACTGCCACTAGTACATATTAAACCCAATACTAACTATAGTTATTCGACCTTAAAAAGTAGGGATATGCCTGCATTTATGTATTTCAAAAGATGCATGTGTGCATACAAATAGACGATACATTACACCCTAATAAAACCATTTCTGAAGAGGCTAGTGCAGTTCCTGTTAAACTATATGATAAGATAGAGAGTGCACAAAAGGGAACATGGCGAAGAGCTCACAGACAAGCAAACTATAGCACACTAAACCCATTAACAAGAATGTAATATTACCTCAGATCCTTTATCCAATCAAGACTCAAAACAGCTCTTTGAGCAGGATTAAGGTCCCATAATGGCCGGAATGGATCTCTGAAGCGTGCAATCGTCGTTTATATGTTAAAACCTATATAGAGTCAGAGCAAATAGAACAATAAAATGCACGATCCAATGAGGAAAATACACACCGCACATCCCAAAATTTTAGACCTTCGTGTCCAGCAGTCACAAACAGATTAGGATTCTCCCCGTCACTGCATATAGAAGAATACAGCAGTGTTCAGCTTAATTTTCTTAGAAGAATAAAGAAGGGAACAAATTAATCTAATTTTAATTTCTAATAATATATTTATAACACCAGTGCAGTGCCATCTTAAGAGTCAACATAAATGGAAGATTCCAGAAGACAAACATACATGTCAATTGCAATTTCAGATTGATAACTTTTTAACATTTTGCTACAAATATGACATGCACTCCACATAAGATTACGCAAAATATCACACTATAAATGTGGAAAACTTGGTAGCAAAACAAGAACCATTAATAGATTGATTGTATTCATTCCTCTATCACAACCAACTTTAGTAGCCTAAAATCCGCATTGCACCAGAAAACCAAACAACAAGGCCTTAGCTATTCTTACATGGAATACCCAAAGCATTAGCAATCATAGGTTTCCAATATAGTTTCTAGTCATCAGCTGCAGGTTTGTCATTTCCTGTTGAGGCTTCAGTACAACATAAGTACACAACTAGGAGACAGTCAAAGCCTTATAAATCTA
This sequence comes from Aechmea fasciata, assembly GCA_025177825.1. Lineage (NCBI taxonomy): Eukaryota > Viridiplantae > Streptophyta > Magnoliopsida > Poales > Bromeliaceae > Aechmea > Aechmea fasciata. Next base: position 4,277,191 of record CM045927.1, on the reverse strand, counting down.
AGATATACCTCTCAGCTTTTATTTTGAAATCTGAAAGGCATCCTTTCTTCCTCACAGCAGAATTTACATGCTATCTACTAGAACATAGGAACAGTTCAATAAATATAGAAAAGATGCAAAAACATAGTCGTCGGTGATTTACATATTATTTGAATTGTCCTGATAAAGTTGGGGCACAGCCAAAATATGTCCCAATGATGTAACTGTCTGCTTATCAATAGCAGTTAGAACTACAGGGGACATCAACTCAGATGTTTCTTCGAAAAAAGTAACAATAAACCATATGCTATTGATCCCTAGAGAGTAGATTTTGTATCAAGAAAACCAACATTTGGGAATAAAATAGAAGTTGCATAACTACAGCAGCAGTTACCTTCCATATGGCACCCAAGAGAGAGCTCTAATGGGAACAGAGTCAGCAGTAAAGCAAACCAAGGGCTTTGACTCTGTACACAGACAAAAGCACAATGAGGACAACTTCTATTATGCAACAAAAGCAAGATGAAGTTTGCAATTTGAATTTTGCAATTGAACTTCACAAAAACCTTCTAACATGACATTATGCTAATTTGTATCGAGATCTATGTTATAAGCTCACAACTCTGAAAGTATAATATTAGTCAGTCAGGAAAACAATTATATGATAGCAGCCAAAATAGTTATATAGTAAGTAACCTAAATATAAAGTGTTTCTCTCCATACCTTGGGATGAGGAATGTGAAGAAAACTTCCATAATGCAACCTGAAATATGGAGATTTCAATAAAATTTTAGACCAATTCGTTTGTGTAAAGGAGAATCGAGGTAGGAGAAACTTCAGGGGCTTTAAAAAATTCAATGGTTTTAACAGAATATGCAGTGTCAACATAATTATAAAAAACAAAACTACTTCGTTGACAGCATTACTCAAGAAAGTTTTCCATTTAGAATTTAGATGGATGGTGAATATATATGAGTGATACATATCAAAAAAAAAGGTTTGAAAAATAATTTCACGATTGTCTTTGTTTGACTTACCACTCCATCGTGGCACCCAGCTAACAACAAATCATGGGGCGAAGAAGGTGACCACTCAACAGCCAAAGGAATGCTGCATTCCCACAAAAACAAGAGGGGAAAAAATTGCTTAAAACAGCTAAAACCAAGCAAAACATAATCAATTTCAATATTAGTCAATTAAAAAGCTTCTAACTGGTTTTACCTCTGTCTATCTCCACATTTCACCGTTGAGCTTCTGAATATAGGTTCCAACTTCACAAAACGAGGGTCAGTACCCTCACTTTGAGCATAAGAATATAAATATTGGACCATACCAGGAAGAGGAACTTCCCACCTGTATATGTCAAAGATATGACCATAAATAGTATATCTTGGTCTCATACCAAACGAAATATAATTAGACAACATGTGATTAAAGGGATAATTGCCTATATACCCCTCATACGTTTGAAAATATCCGATTTACCCCTACTTTTTTTTTTCATTCTAAAATACCCCTCATATGTTCCACCATTATTGCAAAATACCCCGGCAGTTATCTCTTATTAAGTTAACTTGGGTTAAATGTGAGTTAAATATCTACCATAGTTAAAAAAAATTAAAATGCCAATTTTTGCCCTTAACTTAAGAGCAAATAAGAAATGTTGGTGACGGTAGAGGGGTATATTGGAAAAGACCGAAAGTCAAAATACTTTTTGTGCCCCTAACTTTAAGGGCAAATAAGAAAGTCACTGATGATGGAAGGGTATATTTGAAGGGGCAAAATAGTAATTTTACAGAAATAACAAAGTTAATTAATAGATTTTAACTCAAGGGGCATATTAGAAATAGGTTGGAACGTAGAAAGGGCATTTTCAATATTAGCCTTCTAAGAAGGGTAAATCGGAAAGCCGGGAACTTTTCAGGGGTATATAAGTAATTGCCCCTTGATTAAATTAGAGCATAGACATTGTACACTTCGAGAATGCCATTCCCCAATAATACAGCAAGATATCCCATATGAGTTTTGCCTGCTAAACTATTGCCTTGGCAAGGTCTCCATTTCACATCCCAGGCAACTCTTCCGTTATGTCCTAGACAGAGAACAATCCTTGGCGATGCAATGTCCTTTGGGATTGAAGAACTCATGTTAATCTGATTTGGAAGATCCTGAGATACTTCGTTGCTCAGGAGTTTACAATCATTGTTAGGTGTTGGCACAACTTTCATAGAGAATTTATTGTCTGCGTCATTGGCCGATGAAGCTGGATATCCACTATTCTTGCAGGAAGCTTCTATTTCGTTCTCCTTTATTTTAGGTTTCTGAGTACATGCGGTCAGTTTGTCATCATTTGTTAGAGACATAACCGAAGCAACAATTTGCGAAGATACACTTATAATTTCAACTGGTAACTCATTCTCAGAAACACCTAACAAAGTTGTATCTTGGAATTCATCTTCATTGATTGTCCTGGAGTTATATTCCATTGTTTCTTCTTTAGTACTCCGATTTTCACCAGGCTTAATAAACAAGGTCCTGCTAGTAGATCCTTCAAACACTTCCGCAGCAGATGCATGACCCGTTTGGCACTGATCTAACAAACTATTTTCAGTTAAAGCCCCATGTCCACTTGAAGTGGGCAGCATACCCATAGCTTTCTCTGCTTTAACACCAGAAGCTATTAAGGAACTATCTCCACTTGAAAGTGGTTTCTTTCTTGGTCTCCCTCGACCCCTTCGTTGAGTCAATTCTTCCTTACAAGTCACATCAATCCCATCAGACCGTGCTAATAAAGCATCTGATGAAGCAACTCTCAAAGAGAGGACAGCCTCGTTTACATTTTCAATCTGATTGATACTACAATGATTCAAAGTCGATCGAATATCCGATGTGTGTTTTCTCCCTGAATGTGATTTCTTTCTAGGTCGCCCTTTATGCCTTTTTTGAGTTGATTTCTCACAATTTATATCTGCTAAAGCATGAAATCCAGAAGCAACTTCACTTGAATCAACACTAAAAGGAAGTATGCTATCCTCCACACAAACAGCTTGAAGTTTATTACATAGTGAATACCCCACTTTAGAACTCACATCATCGATAATTGAAGTTGGATACTTTCTAGGTCTTCCTCGTGGTCGTTTTAAAGGAGGTTCCTTGGAATCATCAAAAGGCGGGATTGGTCTCTTTGGAGGTCTTCCTCTGGGTCTTGGTAGACTTGATCCACCTTCGCCACTTGAAGGATTTTGAATTGGTATTTTCCTTGGTCTCCCTCTAGGCCTTGGTGTGGTTAATACCTTCATAGTATTTATCATATCTTGCTCTACTTCCCCAGCTTGTTCCTTTTTAGGCCTGGCTCCACTTTTAGGCACTGTTGAATAAGGTTTGACTATCTCATTCAGATTTAAGAGACACCAAATCTGGATGGCACCTCTTCCAACTAAAGGAGAACCTATCTTGTGATGAGTAGAGGAAGGAGGGTGAGCAGCAACTGCAAGATACTGCATAGAACAAGATAGTGAACTTCCGCTAGGAAGCAGAAAAGTGTTGCTATGTAGTTAAGCACAAAGTCAGAAAAGAAGATAACGCAAGCAGTAGTTTACAATTTATAGCGGTCAAAGGCACAACTTAGAATTGTCATTGTAGTTAGTTTGCACCAGAAATAGAAATCAAAAGGTTACTTATAGATCACGTCTGAACCATAGTTAGTTAATTCGGATTTGGCAAAATTTGGTACGGGTATAATTCGGATAAAATTCGTCTTCTAATTTTTTAAATTCGTTGAAAAATACGGTTAACAAATGGATTCATCGATTATTCGGATACGTGATTTATACGGATATTATACGTTCACCAATTAAAAATTCGGGACAAAAAATTCGGCTATTAAATTAAATTTTTTTCTCTCAAGATTTATGCTATTAGCATAAATATTCATATTTCTTAAGAATATAAGAATAAATAGCTACAAAATTAAGCTAATTAAGTAAAAAATTTGGAAAGAATTTTTTTTTTTTTTTTTTTTTGGGGCAAGGGGTTTGGAAAGGGTTTTTTTTTTATTTTCTGTCTTGGGCCAGCAGGCCCACGAGCGCGCGCGCGGGCGCAGGCGTGACGCGTTTTTTTGGCCGAATAGTTGGGCTCGCGCGTATAATATGCGAACAAGTATTTTTTTTTATCAAAAACCGCATTTTTTTTCCGAATTTTTCGGAAAAAAATACGAATTCGGCCGTTTAATTCGTTTCTTCAAAAATTCGCGAATAATTCGCAAATTAACTAACATAGGTCTGAACAATGATGTTAGAGGAACATCAATAAAGTCGTGATTTTTATGGCACTAGACAACGTAAAATGAAACTTTGAGAGGACAACAAACAAGTGCAGGTAGCAAGGCCATAAAATAAATCATGCTTCTGAAGAAAACCATAATTAGCTTCTTTCTTAAATATTTTTTACATGAATAATCATCAAAAAGGGTATAGAAACTCAGATGAGGATATATAAGGAAAAACATAGACTCTTCTGCAAGCAGTCAAGCAGCACGTAAATAAACTTAGAAGGCACCTCACAACTAATATTAGTGTCAGGCTTGTCTTGGATCCTAGGACACCAGTCCAATGCTGAGACATGTCCACCTGCATGCAAAACAAAATCGCTGCCACAAAAGAGTCTTATCAACTACAATGATGAGATATTCACAACTGAGTTCATACAGAGCACAAAATGGGGGAACAATTTATTTATGTAATTCAAGAGGAATGGAGATATCAGAAGCAGATAAACCAAACAAGTCATTAAAAGGAAAAGAAATTCTAACTCTTAATTGATTTACTAAAGAAATTAAAAGAAAGTCCCGTTTCATTAACAACTGTATTGGAAAATTCGGATGAAATGGCAACGTATTTCGTCACTATCAAGTATCAACCTATAATTCAAGAATATTCAAGTCTTGTCTTATATAGGATAGAATCAAAAGACCAGCAAGCACTATTGACTATTGGGTTATGACTTACTCCAAGTAAAAACTATAATCATGAACCCTCTGTTTTTATTTCCCAAGGTGGATCTTCCCATAGGTTATTTGTACATGCAAGATCTAAGAGAATTGGAAGGAACTAAGAAAACAAACCAAGAAGATAATGGTGAAGTAGAAAAAGAATGAAAGGTTGAATATATATACTATTTCGGAGAAGCGAGAGGCATGAATGAGACCCAATGCAGCCAGGGCAGATCGTTGCATATAAATCAGTAGAAAGTATCGCTAACAAATATGGAACAAATCAAAAGATATAGAAGTAAAATAATAGGTAAAGATATCCTAAAAAGGGAGTTAACAAAGAGATGAAGATCTTCAATCAAACATAGCAATTAAAAAAAAAGGGTTTGGTAAAGATCACATATGTTCCTATGCACGCATAATCGTGATGTCATACCTATAATAAACCTTTTCAAATCCTAAAATGAATTTCGTATTTCCCATATGCAGGACTGAGTTTTATCTGAGATTACGTAATACTAGAGAAGCAGCTTGAAGGACTACATAAATCACCTATGGATTTGCATAATAAATGTTCAACCTTATTGCTTCTTGTTTCTAATTTGCTGGGCTAATTAACTGCAAATAAATCATGATTCAAAATATTATGAATGTAGGAGAGTCCACAGATTGCAATTTCAATCTCACGTTGCTTTAGATCTAGATAGAGCATAAAGACATGATCCATTCTAGTTGTCGACAAAAAACTTAAGATTTAGCTCAATTTTTCCTAATGTGTTACTGGTCAATATTGTTGTCCCCTTTCTTGATGCACAACTCCATACACCATTATTTCAAGCTTTCTTACATTTCATAATGTAGGTTCCATATCCAAAATGTCAGCAACATGATATTCACAACAGACAAAAAAAAGGGAAATTTTAGAAAAGGACCTTGTAAATAAGAATTGACTAATAAATAAGAGAAGTTACATAACGACTTTCAAAACTGCTAAAAGCAATTCACTATAATATCGCAAAGAAAGTAGCCAGTAACTTCTAATAGCAATTCTCCTCGCGCTTAACTAAGCAAAGGAATATTAGTTTTTTTCACAACTTCAAGACCTCAGAAAATAGTATGTATGTTCCAACACATGCATTATATCTATTGCTTCAACAAACTTATGTTCTTACCGCCACATGGAAAATGCAACTATTTCTCAATTAGAAAATTTAGTACTTGACTACACCAATTATAAAACATTGTGTGTGAAAAATTAGCAAAAGTCTAGAGTTATTACCTGTCCAGACATTTTTTATTATCTGATAACTGCTCCATCTGCATCAATTATTTATTTTTTCATAGTTAAAAAATTATTACCTTGAAATAAAATATGGCTTTGAGAACTTGCAACTACTCCTTAAGCATGTTCTTTTCAATAAACGTAAGAACGAAACTACCAAACAATCCAATAAAAGACAGAACGAAACCAACCTCAGGAACTGCCACAGATGAAAACTGAGGCAATGTTATTTCACCACTAACATCTTTCGTTTGAGTTGTTTGATTGTCACGAGCAAAACGGACAACTTTTGGGTCATATGTGAAATGTCTCCATTCCCTGTGAAGGTAGCACAAGGTTCAACAGATATCACCTAACAGTATCCAAATAGCTCAAGTAACAAAATACAAGAAAGGTTTAAATTTTTTTTTTTTTTTTCAAACTATGATAAAAAACCACTGCTTTTATGATTTCCATATCCAATAAATTAGCGCAGTAGTCACTCGAGCCTTGATGTAATATAGTATAGCCTTCCAGCCCCGACTATATTTATTCTAGATGCGAAAGTTTCAGAACATAATATTACTAGTGTGACGCCCCAACTTCCCAGGGGGTCACCCATTCTAGGACTACTCCTGTCCTAGCACGCTTAACTCTCTTAACCTCTTGGGTCTTGCCACCACCCAAAATGCTTAAGCCGGGTTAAAAGTTTAGCACTATTATATCTCATATATAGGACTATCTGAGGTCTCACAATCTCCCCTCTTTTAAGCCCTGACGTCCTCGTCAGGCTCAGACTCAAGTACCAGGCGATGTGAGACTTGTCTCGCTAGCCCATCATCCAGACCCTGGCTCAGCCGAGACTCATCTCACACTTCCGGCTGGTAATTGGCTCTGATACCATCTGTGACGCCCCAACTTCCTAGGGGGTCACCCATCCTAGGACTACTCCCGTCCTAGCACGCTTAACTCTCTTAACCTCTTGGGTCTTGCCACCACCCAAAATGCTTAAGCCGGGTTAAGAGTTTAGCCCTATTATATCTCATATATAGAACTATCTGGGGTCTCACAACTAGGCAGCTTAATTGACTCTCCAGCATTGCTTTTGCTTTCGATCAGCTGCAGTAGAAATCCGGCGCTTCTACTGCAGCCGAAATCAAAAAAATGAGATTTTGAGGTCCCAAACGAGAAGCTCCAATTGGGTGCTTCTAGTTGCGCTGCAGAGAAAATTTAACGTAATGCTTCTTCAGAAATTACTGCGCCCTACAACAGGGTCAAAGAGGCCCTTAGTAAAGCATAAACTACTAAATCTAAACAATAAAAAAACGCAAGTCCGAGATTCAGCTTGGCGATACAGAGAAAAACAAGAAATTTTTTATCGTAGAGAGGAAATATGCACGGGGAGCTCACTTCAAGAAGGTTATCATGGATGAGAAGCGCTCGATCTCGCTGGGATCGAAGCCACTATCGACTGGCGCCCCACAAAGAGCCGAGATCGAGTTCATCGCGGAGAAGAAACTCTCGACCGAGTGATCGAACAACGAAACCGCGACTCCACCTGTGGTCGCGGCGCCCTTCTCCTCCGATCTATCTCGATCCACCACCGCGCTCTCGACCCCGTGCGTCGCCGCGTCCATCGCCGAAGAGGAAGAGGAAGAATCAATTCGAGAGAGATTAAGAGAAAGAGCGAAACCCTAGAGGGATTTGGCTGGGGAAAGAGAGGGAAGGGGATGGTTGTGCGCGGTGGGGTTTAGGGGTGCTCAAGAGCACGGCGTATTTAGAGTTGTGATTTCTCAATAACTGATTTTTGTTATTTAGAGCTGTGATTTCTCCATAACTGATTTTGGTTTCAAGAAATAATTTTGGTAAAAAAATTATAGAGCGTTTTAATTATAGAGCGTTTTACTCAGTTAAAAAAAAGTAATTTTTTAAAAATAATTTTCTAAGATTATTTGGCAAAAAAATTTTGATGCCTATATATATTAATATTTTTAATGAATTTTATTTTAAATTAATTTAAAATTGAATTTAAATTTAAATTTAAATTTGAATTAAAAGTATAATTTTTAAATTTCAAATTTGTACAAAAAATAAATTTTAAATTTTAAATTTTAAATCTGAATTTTAAATCTAAATTTAAATTCTTAATATTCCAATCTGAATTTAAATTTCTAATTTCAAATTTAAAAACTAAATTTCAAATTTCAAATTTCAAATTTAAGATTTGAAATTTAGAATATGAAATTGAAAATTTAAATTTAAAATTTGGATTTTAAAATTCAAATTTGAAATCTAAATTTCAAATTTTAAATTTTCAATTTAAGATTTGAAATTAAAATTTTAAAAATTTAAAATTTAATCTCAAAACTCAAAATTTAAATTTTAAATTTCAAATTTCAAATTCAAATTTTAAATTTTGAATTTTGAATTTTGAATTTTGAATTTTGAATTTTCAAATTTAAAATTGAAAATACAAAATTTAAAATTTAAATTTTGAAAATTAAAAGTAAAATTTAATTTAAAATTCAAATTTTAAATTTTGAAATTTGAAATTTAATATTTAAAATTAGAATTTTGTAATTTGAAAATTAAAACTTGTAATTATAAATTTTAAATTGTCAAATTTTTAAATTTAAGTTTTAAAATCTGAAATGTCAAAAATTAAATTTTATTTTAAATTTAAAATTTAAAATTTTGAATTTTTAAATTTAAAATTTTGAGATTTGAAACTTTAGTTTAAAATTTAAATTTTAAATTTTAAATGCTGAAATATGAATTTAAAATTTCAAATTTTAAATTTAATGTTAAATTTATAATTTGAATTCAAAATGAAAATAAAAATTTGAACTTTGAGTCCAATATCAGAATCGGTTTTGAAGAAGCAGCTTTTTTTTCTTTCTGATTCTAGAGCCTTCAAAATCAGTTCTCTGTTTTTTAAAAATATAATCAAATTTTCCTTCTGTCGTTCTCAAATGCTCTACAGAGCCCAAAAGTGATTTTGGGTTCAAAATCACTTCTGAGAAGTTAGGCGAAACACCCCCTTATTGTTGGAGGAGCTCTCGTCCCTAGAGGCGGAACGACACGAGTATCTATAATATAGCCTATATTTATTATTTTTTATACTAAACTAATATTTTATTCTTTACAAATAAATTTTCACTTTAACACTATATACCTGCCGTAACGCGGTGGATCACTTAGTCCATACAAATAGATTAATTAACAGTTCTACATGTATACGTGGCAGCATTTCCTTTTTTCACGAATAAAAAAATAGTTTCCAGATATGGCTCTTCCGCTTCTCTCCATCTCTCTCTTCTTCTCTGCCATTTCTCTCTCTTTCCCCTCGCGCTTCTTCTCAGGCTTTTCTCTATCTCTCTCTTCTCCTCTGTCCCTTCTATTTCTTTCCTCTCTGGCTCATGTACGCCTCTTCTCAGGTCTCTATCCACGCCCTCTACTGCCCATCTCTCTCCTCCTTCTCTCCTCTACGCCTCTTTCGAGACCTCTCTCCACGCCTTTCTCGAATGCTCCGCCGCTTGATTCGACCGCAGGTGTGATGGGGCCGTCCATTGGGCAGTTTCTAACCAATCGCTCTCTATTCCCTACTTCGAGCTCTGCCAGTCGCCTCAGCCGCTGTGGAATGAGCTTGTCGATTGGGCAGTTCTCTTTGGGGCTAAACCTAGCCTACTTTTTCATGATTTGTTGGCTCTTTGCAGATCTGGTGAGACCTTCCTAACTCTCTCTCTCTCTCTTCTTCACCTACCTTGAGGCCTCTCTCGATCCCTCCGCCGGTCGCCTCGACAGCTCCACGGACCGCCTGTGGGATGAGCTCATCGATTGGGCGGTTCTTCCTGGGGCTAAACCTAGCCTATTTTTTCATAATTTGGGTTGGTTCTTTACAGATCTGGTGAGATCTCCCTAACTCTCTCTTTTCTTCGCCTACCTCGAGGCCTCTCTCGATCGCTCCGCCGGTCGCCTCGGACGCGTGTGGGATAAGATCGTCGATTGGGTGGTTGCTCTTTCGCCTAAACCTAGCCTATTTTTTTATGATTTGGATTGATTCTTTACAAATCTGGTAAGATCTCCCTAACTCTCTCTCTCTCTTCTTCACTCCTATCTTGAGGCCTCTCTCGATCGCTCCGCTGGTCACCTCGGACGCATGTAGGATGGGCCCGTCGATTAGGCGGTTGCTCCTCCGCCTAAACTTAGCCTATTTTTTTTCATGATTTGGGTGATCTGCTGAGATTTACAAAAATTTTTTACAGATCTTGTGAGATTTTCAAATGTACTCACACAGATCCTATAACTACCTACTCTGTCCACTGGATAGTTGCTCTGAGCTAATTCTACCCTATTCCTATGATTTTTACAAAATTTTTTACTATTTTTTACAAATCTATTGAGAGTTTTCAAAGATTTTTACAAAAAATTTTCACTATTTTGTCTTTGTACTTAGCCGTGTTGCTTTCCATCTTTGCTTCTGTGATAGTTGAAAGGTTCTCTCAAATTTATTATAAATAGCTCCCTTCATTAATTGTTGCATGCCATAGTATTCTTCTCAAACCAAGAAAGGTATATTCCTACCTTCAAATCTTCTCATTAATAATATTAACTGTAACCCACTGATTTTGCTAACCATTGCACTGTTGTATAGGTCCCTACATTACTCTCCTGTTTACTGCTTAATCACAAAAGGTTGATCTTCTCTGGTCCCTTCTGCTGCACTTTTTATTTCCCTGCAGTTTAAAGGTTGGCAGAGGAAAATTAAAGTACTAAAGTATTCGCCCCTGCTTATAAGATTGCTCTATAGGGCGGTTAATGAATTTTTTTACTGATTTCTATTCATTCTACTAATTGAATTCTCAGCCTTCACTTTATAGAGCACATTTACTGATCTTTATTGGTTCTTGGTGTTTGTTTCTTTTCCTCTAATTATGCTATGTGATTACTTTGATCTTTTTTCTTGTCTTTCTTAACATTTCTTTTTTCCTGTGTGTTCTTTCTTCCTTTACCATGACTTTCGCTTTACTGTCCACCCTCCTTTTTTGACTGATGATCTTCTTTCGCAGGTCTTCTAAATAATGATGATAGGCAAGGAGTAAACAGTAAACTTGGATGGCCTTATGATAGGGAACCACTTACTAATTTTAAATTGGATGGCTTTATCATAGGCAACCACTTACTATTTTAAATTGATTGGTAAGAGATACTTCTTTCTATGAATGATCAATCCTCTTGATGTCTCTTTTCATGGCACAAGACAATGATAATAAGGAAGCTAATAATTGTAAAAAATTGAATACTAAGTTTGGATGGGTTTACTATAAGTTCACCACTTACTATTTAAAAATTGATTGGTAAGGAAACAAATAATTGCAAAATTTTTTAATATCAAGTTTGGATGGCCTCATCATAGGAAATCACTTACTATTTAAAAATTGATTTGTTAAGACAATGATGATAAGGAAACAAAATATTTGCAAAATATTGGATACCAAGTTTGGATGGCCTTATCATGTACTATTTAAAAATTGATTGGAAATTTGAAAATATCAAATTTGGATGGCCTTATCATAGGTAACCCCTTACTATTTAAAAAATGATTGGTACCAGGTACTTCTTGCCACGAATGATCAATTTTCTTACATGCCGCTTTTCATAGCATTAAACTATGATAATAAGCAAGTATAAACAAATAAATGATGCAAAATTTTGTAAAGAATTCTCGACCGTCTTATCATAGACAACCACTTGCTGTTCTTAAATTAGTCAATCCTGTTGTGTGCCTTCTTTTATGGCATAAATTAATTGCCTACATTACCTGAGCCTTGAAGATTACTCGTGCATGCCATTACTTTGAAAATTTTTTCGTATTTTTTGTTTCTTTTGCTACTGATGTCTTTAATTTTTGGTTTTGTTCTCCAAATTATATTTAACCAATAAATCTTAATGGTTAGTAATCATGCACCCTAAATATATATTTGCATAGTTGAAAATGACATATTTTGTTGTCATTCTCTTTTAGTTTTTCTTGGTTTTCTTCTTTTCTCTTCTTTTTTTTTATAATTATACTTTCAAATTAGCGTCAAAATTATTCGCAGCGAAGCGCGAGTTCAACACTAGTTATATATAACTTGATGATGTTATTCATTATAATTTAAAAAATTGTTAATTTTTATTTACGAAACATTAATAATATTACAACTTGTGAATATATATATATATATATATATATATATATATATATATATATATATATATATATATATATATATATATATATATATATATATATATTAATTGGCGGGGCGGATTTGGAGGTGCTGACAAGGGTGGATTATGAGGTCGGACGTCGGACGGATTATCAGATAACTTTTTTTGAAACCATCATGAATTTGGGGTGGGAAACGATTAGAGATTTTGATAGTCAGGACAGGAGATAGGAGGCGGGGTTGGGCTCTCGTCCTCATATTCGGCCCGTTTGTACCCCTAATGGGATCGAACTAATAATCGATTAATAATAGATCATTAATGGGTCTAATATTTAGACCTACTGTTTTCTAAACACAGTCAATTTTCTAATCACTCACACAGGGAACAAATAGAAATATACTATAGGAAGAGGAAGCCAAACATTCAAACAGTAAAAATCTACCAACCTCGTATCAATCATAAGATCATCGAAAATAAAGTTAGAATTAAAATAAAGCTAAAAGAAAATTAACATTCAAAGAGTAGAATTGTAATTAAAGATGAGCGATAATAAACGTGCAGTAAGAAGGCAAACTCAAAAGAAATCAGAGTAGAAAAAATTTTAGAAAAATGTAAATGGCAAGTCCGTAATTCCAAATAAATTACTCACACGCTCTTCCTGCAATTTGATATGGTAGTTTCATTTTCAATAGTTTGCTTATTCTTTTTTTGAATCAAATTCAGATAATAATAATATTTTTCTTTTTCTTCTAATATGAAATTATTTTGCTTTTATGCTTAGGTACATATAATTTTCTTTTAACTAAAACCTACTGCCTAAGTGTCTGCATGTGTGATGCAAATCCAACATGCTCTCTCTTCAATGATTCCTGGATGTTTGGATATTAATCTCGTGGTCGTTGATACTCAGCATTTACATTTAATTCATTTGTAGAGCACACACTGTCAACTTGAATAAAGGAGTTTCGAAAGTAAAATGAAAAAGTCAAATGCCTAATTACATTTGGTTCATGCATCATGACTATAATTGCTATTTGTTTTGTCGATCTGATTATTAATTGATTTTATTTAAACTGTCTCTGTTGTATTTGTTTTCAGGCAGAACTCAGATAGAAAGAAGAAAAGGATGCGGCTTAAGCTTTGAAACATGAGGAAGAGCATCGTGAAGTAAAAAGGCAGCCACATAGGCTCAACTTCCTATTATCCCAAATTGAACTGTGTAGTCATTTCATGCATAACCGAAAAAAAAACTGATCAATAAAATTTGCATAAATGAAAAGGTTAAAAATCAAATTTGGTTCATGCATCAAGACTATAATTGCTATATGTTTTGTCGATCTGATTATTGATTTTATTTAAACTACTTCTGTTGTATTTGTTTCTAGGTTGAACTTAAAGAGAAAGAAGAAAGGGATGCAGTTAAAATTTTGAAACATGAGAAAGAGCTTCATGAAGCAAAGCCATAGAGGCTCAACTTCCTGTTATCCCAAACTGAACTGTGCAATCATTTCATGCATAACTATAAAAAAACTGATCAATAAAGATTGCATAAATGAAAAGGTTAAAAATCAAAATTGAGTATAGGAGAAAGATGCAGGGATCATGTTGACTTTTTCTATCAAGGATGATGTTTTTTTTACACACAACATACTTGTCTTATGTCCCAAGAAACATACTTGAAACTCGGCTGCTAGACCATGCAAATATATATATCAGCATATGATTTAAACACAGCCAATTATCTAATTACTCACACAGGGAACAAATGGAAACATACCAAGTAAGAGCAAACCAAACATCCAAATAGTAAAAAACTACCAATGTCGCACCAATCGTAAGATTACTGAAAACAAAGTTAGAATCAAAACAAAGTTAAAAAGGGAATAACATTCGAAAAGCAGAATCATAATAAAGATGAGTGATAATAAACATGCAGGAAGAAGGCAAACTCAAGAGAAATCAGAGTAGAAAAATTTTTAGAAAAATGTAAATGACAATTTCATAATTCCGGATAAAAGTAAGAAAGCGTAAACTGCTAAGAAAAAAACTAATTATGTATAAAACAGGAATCCATGCTAGGCTCAGGATTGTGGATCTCCTAAAAGTAAAGGGTTGTGTCGAAATATTGTAGATCGAAACTCAACAACAATAACCGCAGGCTGCAGTGATTGTCTCGAGGTCGCAACAATTGCCCTGAGGCCATTCAACATACCATGTCATTAGGGACAAAATCAGTAGAGTAACCCCAGACTACAGTGATTGCCTTGAGGCCGTAATAAGTCACGAGGCCATTAACATGCCGCCATTGTAGACAAATACAGTAGAGAAAGTAGCATCTGAAAACAAATTTAGTAGAGAAAGTATTTTTCAAAAATTATCCATCTTATTACTGCCTCACTCTAAAGAGTAGAAAATACAACAGTAAACAGAGAAGAAACTAAAAGGAAGAAATATAAAGAGTATAAGTAAGAGAACTAAGAAAAAAAATCTAACACAAAATTTCAAATAAAATAGAATTTTAAACACTAAGAATGTAAAATTTCAAGTAAAAAAGATTTTTAAAGCCTAGGTAAAATCAAAAAAATATCAGAATAAACAGTACGTATGGTAAGAGGAACCACAAACAAAGCAACAAGCAGGCATCCAAGCATCCAAAAAATCCAAACATCAGACAACATGAGAAGAGAATAGAAAGTAACCAAAGGAACTTTTAGAGGACTAGATTTCCTCTTCTATTTCTCAGCAGCCGTCGCTAGGGTTTCAATGGTTGGCGGCGCCGTTCACCTTTTCTTTTTCTTCCATCCAAAAAAGAATAATAAGGATAGAAAATCCTTGAGAGAGTTGTTCGATCTACAGGATTGCGAGATTGGTGAGATGTGATAGGAATGGCCCAGGGTCTCTGGCGATATTTGTGGCTGATTTTGTGGGATTTGAAGGCACAAACATCCGCATTTGCGGCATCGGGAGATCAATGAATGTACGGTGCAAATCAAGAGGCAACAGTGAGAAAATCCGTGGCAGATTTAGGGGTATAGGCAAGTGATAGTTGAGTGACGGAGCCGATATAAACCCAAGACGAACCTAGGGTTCGGAGGGGTGAGAGGGGGAAGATAAACACCGCTCTGCGAGACCTGAGCGTGCGAACAAAAGAGAGAGAGGCTCTAAGAGGCCCACGGCCGAGAAAGAGAAAGAGAGAGAAAAAAAGAGGTGCGCTTTTGAGGGACCTACACACAAGTGAGGAGGCTGAGAGAGGGGTATACACAATCGTATGAAGGGCCCACCTCGAAATCGTGGAGCAACTATAGAAATGGTTATTAAAATTATTTTAGACTTTAATAAATCTTATTCTCATTTGAGAACAAGCTTGTTCCAAGAAAAAGGTGGAACAACAGCTCCAGCCTTATATCGGTTTATTCTAAAAACCCGAGAACTACTGTTCACAGATACCAAACGTAGTGTTTGGGAACAAATACTTAACCGCACCCCCCCTCCCCCCTTGTTTCCGAACCAAATGCTACCCTAGGCGAACCTAGAATTCGGAGAGGTGAGGGAGGGGAGATGAACATCGCTCTGCGAGACTCAAGCATGCGAGCAAGAAAGAGAGATACGCTCTAAGGGACCTACGCCCGAAAGAGAGAGAGAGACGCTTTTGAGGCACCCACACGCAAGCGAGGAGGCTGAGAGAAGAAGATGCACGATCATATGAGTGGCTCACCCGAAATTAAGAAGAAAATGTAGAAAGGGCTTTGGGTTAGATGGATAGTAAAACACCAACTAGTAATAGCTCAAAGTGAAGCTCCACTTTTAAAATAGAATTTTGTAAAGAGTAAACTTTTCATTCAATTTATTAGCGAGCAAACAAAATAAAGAATGAGAATTAACAAGTCCTTCAAGCCTCAAACTCTCAATACTATGGTGGAAACTGTAAATAAACAATTTTATTATAAAGTAACTGAAAATAATGTTAAGAATCATTTGAGAATACTACGAGCTAAATGGATAGAAATCAAGTGATTTAAAGGAGAAGATTGGTATCGAGTGGGACGAGAAGGAGAAAAAAGCAATAATGAGAGAATATGAGTATAAGGCATATATTTAGATAAGCAATTTACAAACATGTTATTATGTTTAGTGTAGAATTACTACACTATCGGAAGTATAAGGGAGTTGGTGCTTTCGATTTTTTGATCATTGGATTAAAGATTATACGATTAGGATGATAGGGGTCCTTAAGGTTGAGTGGTCTCCGTTAGATAATAATATTAATCCAATGGTTAAAAATGATCATACGGGTTGATCTAAGAGCCAAAAAATCATAAGCACCAACTCATTTATGCTTTCGATAGCATAATAGCACTGTTTTTTTGTTTATATTATTTTATCATCAAATTATCTATGTAAAATCCATATATGCTAATTTTGAAAATTATCAACATACCGATTCAAAATATGAGTCATATATTAATAAATCGGTCGATGATGAGTAATTTCCTTTGATATATGGCAATGACCAAGTGATAGATATATACACAAAATTAGTAAAATTAAAAATTATGAATTTACATCATAATGCTTCAAAAATTAAAAATTACTAAAATTTTATAATTTGCTAGTATTTATTATTAAAATATGAAAATCTGTAATCAACTACAGTAATTAATGAAATCTTTCACGACAAATTTTAATTTTGTTAAATTAATATATTTTTGTAGCTATTTTTTTAATTACTCTTAAAAGTTTATTACTAAATATTATTATTTTTATAATAACTTTCATTAACTTCTCTTCACGACAAATATTATTTCTTTTATAATTACTATTTTTTTAACTTCTCTTCACGACAATTTTCATTAACTTTTGTCATGCCGACAATCCTCCCTCAGCACAACTAATAAAGAGCTGGATTGCTTGTATTTGAGATTTAAAGTTCGAAGTCATATTTTCAGCTAAGTATATTTTTTAAAAATATGATTGAAATAGATACATGCATGCTACTTTCTCTCTTAAAATAAAACTTTTATGGTGTTAAATTCGATTTGAGATCTACACATTGAATTTGAGTCCGTTTTTTAAAATGTATTTATAAGCACATTTCTTTTACTAAAATATTATAAACAATACATGCCCTTTAATTTTAGGTTTAATCTCATAAAGTTCAATTTTTATATGTTGTCACTGCAAACTATTTCAAATATACCAATGTCGTTAGGATCCGCTAAAAAAATTAGTTAGCTATAGGTAAAATAATTAATCCTAGCCGGTTAATGAGGTGATCGAATTGAGTTATTTTATCCCTCTTTAATTAATAATAATTGGGATTTTTGGAGAAAATATTTGTGATGACAAAAATATCATTTTACTTATAAAATAAATAGTATTTTAACGGTAACAAAACAAAGAGATATATTTTAAAATATTAATATTTTATAAGAATAATATATAAAAGTTGAACTTTGTAGGGATCTATTTGTAATTCACTATATTAATTTATAGGGACCTGTATGAATTAACTCTTAATTTTATTAATTTTTGGCACTTTTTATTGCACATTAATCTCGAGATCCACATACACACCATGACGCGAGTTCTTATTTATATTTGTAATATTTCAAATTTGAGCTATGAGCCGGTTTGATTGAGACCGGCTCTATTGGAACACAACATGAATATATACTACTAATTAGAAAAAATATTTTTCTTATTTACTAATTTTTTTAATTTTGTTATACATGTTTATTTATTAATTAATTTATTATATTGTTATTATTTTATCTATTATCTCGAGCCTAGTTGTATAATTAATTAATTAAAATGAGTCCGAATAATAATAAACGTCTATGTTTCGTTTGGAATTGTGGGGAGTTTCTGCACGATGTGAGAGTACTGTTTTGGTGTACAAACGCGGGCGCTGGAGCTCTCTGGAGTTTGGCCTCACGCAAAATTTTCGCGTTACCGCTCTCTCCGTTCAAATTTTGATTGCCTCAAGCCTACGCTACGCACAGGTATCGAGCCTGTTCACCACGCCATCTATGAACCGCATGCGCTCCTTTATATCTCCGCCGTCCAATAAATTCATATATTTCCGAATTTAAATACTCCTTGATTAACAACGGTGGATGTGTCCGAGAGAGCGTTGCGATTAGCGGGCGGTTCATGATGACGTGGTGAAACCGGTCCACGCAATAGTTTCTGCACGCTGTGAGAGTACTGTTTTGGTGTACAAACGCGGGCGCTGGAGCTCTCTGGAGTTTGGCCTCACGCAAAATTTTCGCGTTACCGCTCTTTTTCCTCTTGCTCACCAAAAGCCCTAACCCTAATCCTCCTCCTCCCTCCAACGGTTCCAAGAGCTCAAACCCTAACCCTAACCCTAACCCTAACCCTAGCACTAAGATTTGGAACGAGATGAGAGGGAGGAAGAGGGCGGCGCCGAAGAAGAGGGTGGCGGAGGGGGAGGAGGAGGAGAAGAAGAGGGAGGAAGAGGGCGGCGGCAGCGGAGGAGGAAGCAGCAGCGGCGGCGACAGCAAGTCGCCGGAGGAGCTGAAGAAGGAGTCCACCACGAAGGGCACCAGCAGGGGGAAGCGCGTCAAGGCGCCGCCGAAGCCGAAGCAGGAACCCGAGTTCTTCCGCGAGAAGAGGAATCTGGTGAGGGTTCTCTCATTCCCTACTTCCACCGCTTTTTGCTCTAATAGGATTCGTTTCTCGATTTGATTTTAGCTGTTTTCTTCTCTTTTTAATGGATCGAGTTTGAATCTGGTGAAATTTTTCGCGAATATGAATTGTAGATTCAAATTGACTCTGTTTTGTTGCTTAAAAATTGTAACTTCTTGTCTTTTATAGTTGGGGCTGGTTTGACCCTGCTGTATGAGGTGTAGAGTTGGAAGAAGCGCTGTGTGAGTAATGCTGTTAGGAGTCCAACAACTTCTCTTTGCAGTAGAATCTGAAGCATAGCACTGAAGCTTCTGCTTTTGAGACTCAGAATATGAGAGAAGCTTCGGACTTTCCTTGTTGCCAAACGCTTTGCTAATATTGCTGCAGCTGAAAGAAGCGGGGCCTACAAAGGCCCTACTTGTAGTTCCTGTCTCGGTGCTTTTATTTTTTTTCATGTGTTATTAGTAGTTTATTTGTGGATTTTACTTCGATTCTCTGTTTGTTAGAATGAAATATCCTCCTTTTTTTAGCTGGATTGATTTAACTGAATGTTTTTTTCTATAATAGGAGGACTTGTGGCAAGCAGCTTTCCCTGTTGGAACTGAGGTTTGTTCCGAAGCTCTCTTATGCTTTAATTCTTGAGATTTCACCATGTAATGTTGTTGATTGACTTGTATGGGTTGAAGTGTTATGCTTTATGCTTTTCCTTTATCTTACCCCTTTTATATCCATTATAAATATTGCTTTTTTATGTGTACGTGGCAGTGGGAAAATATGGATAAGCTTCAGGAGATCAATTGGAACTTCTCAAATCTAGAGGTGCAGACATCTGATATTGTCTTGTGAGTACGATTCAGGAACTATGCATATTTTTAGCTGTTGTTGACTATGAAGGCCATTTTATGCTGCGCAGGATGCATTCGACGAACCTGGAGAGCTTTACGGAAAGACGGTCTACTTGTTTGGTAGTACTGAACGTGAGTTGCCGGCATAGCCCTTTCATTTTCTTTTCTGGTTAGAGATGTTCTTCAATGTATCTTTATTATATTTTTATGTAAAATTCTGTTTTTTTTTACTTTGCAGCCCAACTCTTAGTTGTAAATGGCGAACAGAAAGTCATACTAATACCCATTATAGTGGCTGTAAGTGCTCATATTACTCTTTATACATTTCGAATCAGTTCATTTTCTCATATGTATATAATTATATATTTATCACTTAAACTTACTTTGGCATTTGTATAAGTTGGGTTGTAATTTAATCTGAGTGGCTGCTATTAGTGACTAAAAGCACACTCAAGTGCTGTTGGTAGTTTAATGAATCACAATCTTGATGCTGCTGGATGTTATGAATTATTTGATCTTCAAGTTGGTCACATCTTCATATAGATCATGGCATGTTGTGTCGTTCTATTTATCCAAAAAAATGTTGTATAGTGCTGTATGCTTTTGGTGTTCTTTTTTTTTTGTTGAGGTTAGAATGTATTGGAGTGCTGATAAAGTGCATCGCAAAATCTTCATTGTGAATTAGAATCTCCTTTTCAAACTAATGTAAAATGTTCCTTATCAAGTATGAATTCACTGAGGTCTAGACCCCTCTTTGTCATTGTAATTCGGAATTGAGCTGGTCTTCCTTTACTAACATGATGTACAGTCTTACCGAATTACTGACGAGTTCTAAATCCTAAGTTGGGATATGAGAAGTCTATCTGTCTTTGGTTGTATTTTACATGGTTTTTGAGCGAAGCATGGCTACTTCAGCCAATTGTGAAGTATGTTTCTTTAAGTTTATTAGATCTGTGGACTGGTTGAATTGGTGGTAATCTCACTGTGATGTGACTTCATGAAGCAGCAATGGCAGCAAAGTTTTTCATTGTCAACTCGCATTATGCCACTAGTAATGATATGACGGTACTAAGATGAACATTACATTAGTACTGTCTAACTAATGAGGCCTTCTAGCAAAGTGTTCATCATAGATAAATTGATCACTGCAAACTCCTAGCTTTGTTAGTGACCTAATGTTCTTATCTTAAATATGAAAATGCTATATCGCGCATGCACATATGCTGTTTCAAGGGGTTGATTTGTTTGTAGGTCACTTTTGCGTCAGTTATGGTGTTAGATTATCGCATTGACTACTGTTTGAGTGTGGACCAGCTTACCTTTGGTTCTTATACCATTTGTGCAGGTGGTTTCCCCTATTCCGCCATCTGATAAGATTGGCATAAAATCTGTTCAAAGAGAGAATGAAGAAATACTACCGATGAAAGCAATGAAAATGGCCTGGGTGCCATATGTTCCTCTAGAGAACCGGTATATTCCAACTCGTCATTATTTTGCTTACTTTGATTTTAGCTGTTTGTAGTTATTAAGATTTTCAGTTAAATGTTATGATCTCATCATAGGTTATTTTTAATTCTTCTATAGGCAAAGTCGGGTTGATAGATTGAAAACTCAAATATTCACACTGGGCTGCACTCAACGAAGGTAAATGTTTTGTTTCTTTGTTTTTCTCATATCTTTAATTCAATTTGAGTGTTTAGATGGCTGCGGCTTTTTTTTTTTTTAAATTTCATTGGTTTCTAACCACCTGCAAGCTCTCTATATTGCAATAGAGTATCTTTGTATAGATTAGGACTTCTTTTTTCTTTTTCTGCGATTACACATTATCTGCTGTTAATGTTGATTGGGAGGACCAGTGCTGCTGCTGACAAGTTTTCATATGATTGCTTTGGTCACTTGAGTTCATTTCTAATAGACAATTTTCTTACAAAAGATTTTTAGAGTATATCATTAGTCCAATTTATTTCGATTAATTTAAGTTATGAAAGGTGATATACTAGTCCAATGTATTTAGTTTTTTGTCATTTTATCTGTTTTACTGAGCTATGAAAGGTGATATACTAGATAATTTTCTAACTATTGGCATGATAGAAAGTGTTTGGTCATAACTAAACATACATTTGCTTCTTAAGGTTTATAGCGTTTGCGGTGTTGGTTGTTATGATTGCTTTTTACAGGGTGAAAGTTGTTTGTTTTGTCATAAAAGCAAACTGACTAATCAAAGAATAATAGAAAGTCATGCCATTCTAGGAATTAAAATATAAAGAATGGGGATAGATTATACAGCTTCTGACAGTAAGGTTTTTGGATCTAAAAGACTCTTGGCATCATTTAGAGAAGTTTTTGTGTTAGAGTGCTATTGGTAGAATTAAGTTTTGTGTTCTGAAATCTAATTGGACTGAAGTGTGAGGAAAACTTTTCACTATTTGATAAACAGTTTTTCTCAGCAAAGAAGATCTAGGTGCTTGATCTTAAAGGAACCCACATCAATGTGTTTCCTTTTTGTTTAACAAATTTAGCCTTAATGTTTGGGAGTTGTGAAACTATTGAATTCCTCTTGGAGCTCAGATAGAGATGCTTCTTTGTAGTTGCAAGTTTGACGTATAGAATCTATGAACCTTCTTAAGATATGATAGTTGCTGGATATACCACATAATCGGATATTTTGTATGTTTATTGTCACATTGGGCTCCCAACGTGTTGGATTATTCTGTATGACTTCTTGACCTAGAGTTGCCATCATTAGGAATGCTTCATGTTTCATTTTGTCCTCCTATCCAATTTCTTAACTATCAACTGCCCTGTGATCTAATGGAGACTTTGTTGGAAAGTTTCTAGATTCCTTTTTCTTCTTACAGTTACCAAATCAATGATTTAATTTTAATAGAAGGTTATGCTCGGTATTTATGCAGATCTGCTCTGAAGCACTTGAAAACTGAGCGTGTCAAACAATATGACTATTGCCTTCCTTGTGAGTCAAACTTACTTCTAGTGTATTTTTCGCTTTCATTTTAGAACTTAATCTACACTTTGTAAAATTGTTTTATGCTCTTCAGTAACCTATGGATAGTGATTTACTTATAAATTTCTTTATTGTCTTATATCTAGGATCTTGAATATTAGAAACAATTTATCTGGCTTTATGAACGGGCAAGGGAATGAGGGTAACCCTATAAGAATGAATAAAGAAGAGACTGCCTATTGCTTTGAAAGTGTGGCTTGGAAGGAAAGACTCCATAACCAAAAGGCAAAGGGACTGAATGTCCTACTAGGAATATAGGAAGAAATTCCATCTTCACTTTCAAAAAACTTATGATTCATATAAGTAAAAGAAAGAAGTATTTTTTTGCTGCGAAGATCCGATTCTCTATCTCTCATATGATTTACTACCAGGAAATTCTTTCTTCTAGAAAATGATTTTTTGTCAATCTTTTTTGAGTATAATTAGTTTCGTGTCAATCTTTTTTGATTGTAACATGATTACTAATTTGTACTTCACATATATATGCAGTTCATATCATCATGTTGTAGGTTTTTGAGACTTGCATAGTTCTTATGCATTTTAACTTTTCTGATACTGTTGTTTCTTTCTTTAGTTGTCTATGTGGTGAAATAGCATGTAAAATACTCAGGTTATGGTCAACATATCTTACATATGATTTTCTTTATTAATCATTGTGAGATAGATTCTCATTAGGAAGATCACTTGAGTAACTATTGTTAAGTTTCCTTTGGTGTTTGTTTGAAGATAGATATCTTAATTCACTTAAAGACACACTAAATAATTTATGAAGAAATTTTCGGCTGTGCAATATTTTGACAGATTTCCAGCCTCTGAAAGCTGATGATGATGAAGAAGACACAGTTGTTAACATTATGTTCCCCTTAGAACCTCCGGTGAGTTTGTTGATTGTTACAAGGTCTTTCTGGTCGTGGAGGATACCTTTTCCTTTTGTTTTTTAGAACAATTTCTTCACTTGTGTGATTGTTTAATTCCATTTTAGAGGAATTAGATGTCGCACTATATGCTTTCAATGCTGCAATAAAAATCTCATGTTGCTCTGCGTACAGTATGTTTAACTTTTTCTCAACTGAGTGAAGGAATGTATTTTCATAGGCTTCTTAAGACTAGAAAATGTTTACCCTGAGCATCTGGCTGGCAACCTGACATAAATTTGGGAAGTAAAGAATCTAGAAGGATAGAATGGCTTCATTGGGTGCAAAATGAAATACAAAGTGGGGCACTTTTGTTGTTAGCCAACAGATTGGGGCATGCTAGGAGGAGGATTAGAAAGACCATAGGGGAAAAGAAGAGGGGGAGTGTCCAGTTTGAGATTTGGGTCATTGTGAATGCTAACGTTGTAAATGCAAAGTAGGAACGGCATGAAAAACAGGAATGTCATGAGGAGAAATGGAGATGCGAAGATGGAAGTGATATGAGTGAAAAAATGGGGGAGTAAAAGGTTTAGGATTTGAGTACAGGTGTTTTGTTGGATGTGTAGTAAGAAAAATGTGGTTTATGTTGCGGTTTTATCATGATTGTCATGCATTGAGCCAAGGGTTGGTTAGGAGACTAACCCTATAATAATGCAAGGTACCTTTGTAGATGGGGAAGGAAATAAGCAATAGAAAGGAAAAGATGGAGGAGCGAAAAGCTTGAGATTTGAGTACTGTTGCTGTGTTGCATATGCAGTTCTAAAAAAAGTCGTTTATGCTTCTTATTGTCACAGACGGAACCAAGTGTTGATTAGGAGATTAACCCTGTAATAAGTCAACGTGACTCACGGATGTATATATTGCAGAAACATATGATGTGGCTCTCTAAATATCTCTACCACATATCAATCACATCTCAGAAATATCTCAGAAGGCCAAATACAAGTTAAATCACCACTGTTATTAATCCATTGCCTATTGCAATTGGACAGATAACAATATTATGAGTGTATGCAGCCACAGGCTATAACTAACTGCTAGGATCTGTATAAAGCTCATAGGCACTGATAATCATTATTTGTGTATAAAATAGAATAATGAGTAAAAGAATGCCCCTAGCAGTAGATTATCCCTGGGGCATTTGTGGTTAATTAAATGTATAATTTTTTTACGTTAGAAACAAAATAGCTGAGGGACAATAAGTACATCACTTGGTTAAACTCAAGTTGTGAACACCATTTATCTTGTTTTCATACTCACATATGTTCTCATCAGTTTCAATGTTGAACTATATTGGGGTCTTATATTCTCTGATTGTAATAGGCATGCTGCCAGTTTGTTGGTGGTCAATAGATGTTGGGTAGTGCAGAACTAGAAACCTGTTTTTTTGCCCCTCTCTGTCTCCTTGCAACTTTCAGCCATTTTGCGTGATTTTGAGCTTACAAAGTAAAGATATGATGTATGCTGCCACAAACTTACAAACTATTTTAATGTATAATCATTAAAACAGATAGTTCTTCATCCTTTTGAACCTTTTTGTGATACAACAGATAGTTATTGATTTGCTCTGCTTTAATGTAATTCATATGCCTAATCGCTTGGTTTCTATTCCAAAGTATATCCAAACTAAGGTTTCATAATAAGATGACTAGTTTGTGTTATAATTGTCTATCAGTCAACTTTCTTTCAAAGAGCTGTGGACAAATTTAAAATGAATGAACAAAAAAAGTTGAAAGTGTTGTGGTAGAGGAAGGCACTGGATCTGGGTGAGAATGAAAATTGGAATTTGGTGGGTGGGTGAAAGCTTATAAGAAAAGAGCAGGTTGACAGAACAAGAAAAAAGAAAAACAAAGTCAAGTTGAAAAGGAGAAATGGAGGGACCCCTTGCGCACTACAATTAATTGTTACTATGAGAAGTGTTTCTCTATTAGACTTGGCTATTAGCTGTAAATGTAGTTCAGGCTCTGTTGATGGTCCTGATGGTATTCAACTTCCAGCTGATTGCTAGGAATTTTGCATGTTTCACTGCTGAAAAAATGGATAGCAGCAACCTAATATTAAAAAATGGATATGCATGTCTCAACATAGTAGAACATTTTCTTCGGCATACTCTTTTAATTCATCATAATTATCTGATTTGCCATTTGAAATTTTACTTGTGTTGCTAATCACCTTTATTCCAATTTCTTACTTGCAGATTGTTTGCGATTTTGACTGGGAGTTGGATGATCTGGAGGTATTCACATTAACAATCTCTACATTGTTTTAAACCATCTTGTATAGTGATTTGTCCACTCCACTTGTATGTTGAGGGTTGTAAATATGGAATAGCTTTCATCAACAGAGCATGCATTTTTGTTTACTTGTTCGCGAGTTGTTATACTTATTTTGTTCTTTTAGGGCCCTTATACGGACAATCTGAAATAATATTTTTTTACAAATTCCAGGATTTTACTAATGATCTTATCAAAGAGGAGGCATTACCAGAAGATCAGAAAGATGCATTCAAGGTACTTAATAGAGTATTTGTATTTTCTTTTCTTTTTTTTTTTTAAAGGAAGATATGACTCAAAGAAGCAAATTAACTTGTTTTAAGGCATCTGTCCATAATGATGAAGACTATTATTCTATTACTGAATGTGAAATACGACTGCTTTCTTAGGACTATGTAAAAGAGCAAGTAAGAGAGACGAAGAAAACGCAAAAGCAGGTATCAAATCATCAAAATAATAGCCCCATGTCCTATTTGGAAGATTTGTGGTATTATATGTTTTGATTTTCTGTTTCTAATATTTCTGCAGGCTAGAGAAGCCAGGAGAAAAGCTATTGAAGATATGGATCCAGAGACAAAAGCTGCATTTGAGAACATGCGGTTTTATAAGTTTTACCCTGTACAAACACCAGACACACCTGATATAAGCAGTGTAAAGGTATGTTCTGTGCGTCAAATTTTGCTGCAACTAGAATATACTTTTTTTCCTTTTTCCTTCTTGGCGGACAAAGTGCCTTAACGAACGAGAACCTGCTGATAATTACTATTGAGATGACTTCTTACTGGTTAAGTTTTAGAGGCTGGGTTAGTGGTCAAATTGTCCAATTTCATGGTTCTTACGACTTGCAAGACATCCAGTCCTGTAGGTGAACCTGTAATATCCGGTCCTGTAGGCAAACCTGTAATAATTTTGTACTTTCCCTCCAATTATCCAGAAGTAAATAACTTCATTCAGTACAATGCTGAAACTCATAAGCAGTGCGGATTAAAGTATTATCTCGCACCCCTTTACGGCTTAAACTGTTGCTTCGAGTGCAGGCAATAACTTCTCAATGAGCAGACATAATATCTCGTTTTCATCAATGGTCTATGGTTCTTGTTCATGTTAGATTTGTACCCCCTTTTCAGTTTCCTGATTCTTCTGTGCTGTTTGCACTTTTCGCAGGTTCCCTACATAAACAGATATTACGGGAAAGCCCATGTTGTAATGTAATAAAAAATCTGGCTGAGTCGGCTGTTTAACAACACTCTCCAGTATTTATCCTTCTCTTGGGAAGATTTTCGAAGCCAGAGTTTTGAGATCGGAACAGCAGTAGAGTCTTCGATTCGTCAATGGTGAAACCAGTTATATTTGTCATTTTGCAGAGTGCATTTCACAGTATCTTAGTTATTATGATAGCCCTAAAAATATTCTTTTATCCTGTAGCAGCTCGGGCCATAGTTTCGTATGTGAGGTGATCTGTAAATTACCGGCAGAAAAGGATTGGAAAAATTCATTGTTTTCTTTGGCAGTTAATCACTACACATGCAATGTTTAAGATCAGCGGATTTTCGTCCCTTTTTTTTAAAAAAAGTTTAGAGACTTTTCTTTGATATGTTGTGGATCCAAATAAAGCTATGTTGTTTACCACTAGTTTCTGCTTAGCTGTTGTAAGTTGCGTGAGCTTTACTTTGGTTTTGGTTCTGTGGTAAACTGTATCACCTGGGGTGAGGACATGTCTTTTAGAACAACTTGCTAATTGAGGCAAAGATGTTTCTGGAACAGTGAATGCCTAAAAATGGTTCAATACACACATACACTTTGTTATTGTGTTGCAAATTCAACTGCATGAGTAGTCAATTTTACAGTTGGAATTGCAAGAGGAGATTAAACTGCAGTAAATGAAGCTATGTTCTAGTTGGATGTAGTTTTAATTGTAATAGTTGGAAAGGTAATTTTAGGCAGGAAATAACCCCCATGTAACCAAACAAATTACTGAGCTCAAATAAGATTTGCATGTTTGTAATTGTTGCAATTTGACATTATATCTATATTTAATTGCACTGTGTTTGCTAAGTCCAATCAAATGGCCTCTAAAATAATCTTTTCCTTGCATGTAATATGTATTATTAACATATTACCTTGTGTTATATCATAAAATGTTAGTACATAAATAAGAATAACATATTACCTTGTGTTATATCATAAAATGTTAGTACATAAATAAGAATCACTTGATGCAAAATGCTCCTCTCAGATAGAAATTACTGAAACTATTATGCCTTTTAAAATTATAGGGATTTTTTTTTCAAAATAACAATACAGAATTCTCTAGTTGTATAAATAACTTAATAAAAAAAATAATCAGCAAACTAACCATTCTTTTGTCATATATGAGTCTTCACAATAATTTTTTATAAAAATAGTGAATCATTCATCATTTTTCTCTTTTATTGTTTTTTTTATTTTTCTATATAATTTTAACAACTACACAAAAATTTTAAAAATTCACATACAATCTTAACAATAAAAAAAATTCTGATAATTTATCCATACAAACTTAACAATCAAACAAAAAATTCTAATAATCAACATACAATTCCAATATCCTCACCATTTCTTTTATTTCTCATATATAATTCCAACAATCATACGAAATTTTTAATAAATCACATATAATTATAGCAATCTAAAAAATCCTAATACGCAATCTTGAATAAGACAATGAATGATGAACCCGCTTTTGTAGAAAATTAGAAAGACAGTGAATCGTTTACTATCTTTATGACAGCGATAAACGATTCACCGCTTTTAAGATAAAATTTTACTTTGGCACCTACATGGCAAAAGAAAGATTATTTAGCCAAATATTTTTTAGTAGGGTCATTTAGTCAATTATAATATTTTTTCTAGGGTTATTTGGAGAAAAAAGTCCCAAAATTTTCTTGAGTAATGAAATTAATTAGCTCTTTCTATCATATTATCATCATTGAAATTTCATGTAATCTCTTTTTTAGGTTGATTTGTTTGAATTGTGGTTTAATTTAAAGAACAAATAACAAATAAATAGTAGCAAAGCATGAGTACTAATCAGCTAAAGAAATTCTGTAACAATAAATAATTTAAAGCACAAAATAAATAATAAAAAAGCATAACATATTTTTATGCTACGTTCTTTCACTTGTTTTATTTTGGAATTGACTAGCCAATTAAAAAGCATTACATGTTTCATAAAACATTTACATAAAAAAAAAGCAATAGTACGAAAATAAAAGCTTAATATGCATTATTATGTTACTGAAAGAGACAAGGAATGCCTTAGGAGGTGCTTTGGTCCCTCCAAAAATTGTGAAAAATTATTTTTCGAAATAAAATTTCATACATATATGAAGATTTTTTTTATAATTTTTATTTTTTAAATAAAAAATATAAAAAAAATTATAGGACAATCATTTTTTCTGAGAATCAAACAAACGAAAAATATTTTTCGAAGAACCAAACAGTCCCTTACCTGATTAACCAACAATAAACGCAACAAACAAAAACATAATTTTATCACCAATTTCTCTTTTTTAAAATTGTAGTGTAATTAGCTAACAATTTAATAATCGGAACACGAGATCCCAAATTCGAAACTAGTTACTTTATATTTCTAACGAATTTATTTCTAAACTATTTTATTTTATTTTTTAAAAATAACGAAACAAATAAGGTAAGACACTCTATACAAAACCCTAACATGAATAAAGCTAGAGATGTATCCCTAACTTTCACATGAGGGACCCCACATTTTTTTGGCACAAAAAAAGCCCAGCTGTAACCACCCCAAAACACTAAATAACAAAAAGAAAAAAAAAAAAAAAGAAAAAAAGAAAAAGAAAAATATTACAACGTATATAAGTTGCAATGAGATGGTCCCCATCTCTCTAAAAGTCCAACCCCAAAAAATATTTGCATCATAAATCGCAACAAAATTGATTGTCTCGTGATCTCATCTCTTTTTATATCCCCTGTTTATGCGGGAACTACAACTTATTAGTAGGGGTAACCACCACTGCTCGCTAGAACACTTCGTTGTCGCTTCGAAACGAACAGACGGCCGTTTTCAAGAACGAGCCAATCACTCTGTACCGAATTTTTCGAAATTTCGTTAACAAACGAGCCGAACACCTATAAGTAGTGGTCACCGCTTCGTGTTCTGCATTTCGATAATGTACTCTCGAATACATATATTTTATATTAATATAATTTATTTAATTTATATTTTTATATATAAATAAATAATTATATATAATATATATTTTTATTATTTAATTTTTAGCAAAATAAAAATATAAATGCGAGGTTAATTATAAAAAGATTATTTGTATATAAAGTTTTAACTATTAGATCAAAGTCTAATGGGTATGATTTTATAAATTTATTTTTTAAATATATTTAATCTATTTTTTCTTTATTTATTATTTGTTGGCCAGCTCGTATTCGGCTCGTTTATTAAACGAGCCGAACACGAGCCGCATTTTTCGGCTCGATACTTTAACGAGCCAGTGAGCCGAACACGAGCCGACCCCAGCTCGCTTGTGTTCGGCTCGTTTACAACCCTACTTATTAGACTCATTGGAAGAGCCCCCATTGCCCTTTTTTTTTTTTTAATTTTCCTTTTTTTTTCTCTCTCTTTTGTTTTGAAATTTATTTTCTCTCTCTACTTACTTACCTCTTAATTTGGCCACTCATGCACCCGATCTTGCAAGCAATTTCCTAAACCCTATTGCTCGGCTAGCGTGCATCTGCTGTTTTAGCTGCTCATCTGATCTATAACTGTCAAATATGAATTACAACTCAAATCCAGACCTTAAAAAAAGGGTTAAATGCATACAGGTCTCTGTAAACATAGTCAATTGGGGATATATTCCTTCAAAATGAAAACTCCATAAGTTGTCCCTGCAAAAGTCCTTAGTTATGCAAATATGTCCCTGCGGTTAACATCCGTTAGTGAGCTGTTTATTTTTTAACAGTGGATTCGTGAAATGACAATTTTACCCTCACAAATATATCCCTAATATAACATAAGAGGGGCAAAATAGTCAATTCACATTATTAACTATTAATGGTTAAATAGTTTAACCGTGGTTAACAAACTTTCTCTAACAGACTCTAACACGAGGGACATATCTGCATAACTTAAAACTTTTATAGGAACAACTTATAAAATTTTCATTTCGCAGGGATATATCCGTAATTGACTATATTTGCAGGTACCTGTATGCATTTAACCCTTAAAAAAAATGTTAAATATAAATATTAAAAATATTATTTTTGGTAACTTAAATTTTTCAAAAAATATTATTGTATAATATTCTTTTCATCGTAGATAGTGATTGACAACCAGAAAAGATGGATGTATTGGAAGATTATTTCTACCTCCAAAATCGATCGTTCAAGCTTTTCGTGTATAGAAAATTTCTGTCAGCCCAGGTATTAGAGGATTATCTCGTGCCTACATCTAAGAGGTTATGGTTGTAAACAATAATCGACATGATTTCGATATTGATAAATAAATTTATTAAATTTGATCGCTGTATTATGTGATTGAATATGATGAGATTCAACGAATTTGACACGCCACTGGTACAATTGGATCTGTTAATATCATTTCTGTAAGGAGCCATTTTATTGGATGTAATTATAAAAATAGTATAATTGGAAACGCATGTAGTCAGAAATATACTATTTGTTACTACATATATTTTATTTGGTTGAGCTAGAATACTCTCAAAAGCACCAATGAGGTGGTGCTTTTGAGTTTTTAACCATTGGATGGATAGATGTGGGGTTGAAAATGAATACTCTTTAAAAAATGATGATAGAAGTCTTGTAATCAAGATCAAGAGTAGAAATCTTGTTTTAAATAGTATAAAGAATTTTCTAACAAAAATTCAATTGATTTGGATATCTTTATACCGTTAAACGAGAAAACGCCTCTTATCGACTATTAAAATTACAAATTTTGAAACCCTTTGATCATTAGGCAAATGATGTTGAAAAGATTTGAAATTTGATTTCTAGACACTTCAAATAGTATAGATCATATTCAACGGAGCAGATCGTCAATCGGTAGTAAAACGGCTCGTTTACTACCGATAGTATTCTAGCAAAACTCTATATATATATAGTAGGGCTACTGTGCTATTAGGAGCACAGCAGCCCTTGTGCTCCTAAGTTTTTAACCACTTATCAAATTTGATGACTGGTTAGGGTGAAAAGAAGAAGAATAATTGAAAATTGGGTTTCTCAATTTCTCTTATCTTTGAATTTCTCTCCAATTTATCTTCTCCCATTCACCGTAACCACCCATCAAATTTGATAAGTGGTTAAAAACTTAGGAGCACAAGGGCCACTGTGTTCCTAATAGCACAAAGAGTCTATTATATATATATATATATATATATATATATATATATATATATATATATATATATATATATATATATATATATATATATATATAGAGAGAGAGAGAGAGAGAGAGAGAGAGTCCTATTTATGCTATCAATAGCACGAAACACTCTGTGCTACCAAGTTTTCCACCGTTAGATCCACCCCTTTGATGATTTTCACCCATTAGATCATACTATTCAACCAACCACCCACTTAACCTTAGGGGGCCCGCATCATCCTAACCACACATCTCTCAATCCAATGGCAAAAAACTTGGTAGCACCAACGACTCTGCTTCTATTAATAGCATAGTAGCCTAGTTCTATATATATATATATATATAGTTGAGCTAGAATACTCTCGGTAGAAAACGAGCCGTTTTACTACCGATTTGTTTTTTATGATAGAGCTTCCAAATTGATGATTGGCTTCGTTGAACATAATCTATACCACTTGAAGTGTTTAGAAATCAAATTTCAAATTTTTTCGACAACATTTGCCTATTGATCAAAGGTTTTCAAAATTTGTAATTTTAATGGTCAATAAGAAGCGTTTTCTCGTTTAACGGTGCAAAGATATCCAAATCAATTGAATTTTTGTTAGAAAATTTTTTAAACTATTTAAAACAAGATCTATACTCTTGATCTTGATTACAAGACTCCTATCATCATTTTTTAAAGAGTATTCATTTTCTGTTCACTTGATGGATAAAAGAATAATATCGAAAGTGCGTGAAATTTGATTTCTAGGTAGTTTAAATGGTTTAGATCATATTTAACGGAGCCGATCGTCAATTTGGAAGTTCTATCATCGAAAACAACTCGATAGTAAAATGCTCTGTTTACTATCGAGAATATTCTACCAACTATATATAGTATAGTAGCCTACTCTATATATATATATATATATATATATCGTGTCTTCATATATATATCTATCGTGTCTTCTCATAGGTAGGGATGCAAATGGATTGGGATAGGTGGAGCTTCTGTTCTGATCTGCTCAAAATGAGATGGTAAGTAGAAATTAAAAATAAAAAAACATAATTCGCTTTGGAATCTGCCCGATCCACCAAGTAAATGGTGAGGGAGACGGAAGACTCTTTTCTTTCTTTGCTTTGCCTGTCGAAAATCCACCAAAAATCCTCTTCCGTACCAGATTCGCGCCGAATGAAGTGGTAAGTGGAGGCCAAAATCATGATTAGAATTAGTCTATCCCGAATCTGTTCCGATCTGATAAAAAACCTAAACGAAAGGTGGGAGATCCTGCCCGCCCTTGAACCCACGTCGTTTGCGCCCTGACTCATAAAAAATAATGCGCTCTAACCGTAATACCGAACAAAATATAAATCAAGTTATCTTGCTATCTTTCCTTAAAAACAAAAGAAGCATGAATCATGTTTAACAACCCTACTTTTAGAAACAATAATTCCATTCACTTTTGAAAATATTCGAGCTTCAATCCATACTAAATACAGCCTTTAACATTTACAACCCAACCCTTTTTTATAATAAAAATTATAAAATATCGAATACCGATATTTTTACAAATCCACAGAAAATTTGCTCTCTATATTTAATTCTTGCTTTCAAAACATATAACTTTTTATACATAACTCTTTTAGACATGGTATTGACTAGAATTTAGAATATCAGTTCATCTGAAATTATAATATAGGGATACTTGCCTATATACTCTTTATGCGTATGAAAATATTTGATCTATCTCTACTTTTTTTTTTTTGTTTCTAAAATGCCCTCATATGTTCCACAGTTATTGCAAAATACTCTCGCAGTTATTTTCTGTTAAGTTAATCTGGATTAAACGTGAGTTAAATATCTACCACAGTTAAAAAAAAATTAAAACATCAATTTTGTCCTTAACTTAAGAACAAATAAGAAAGGTGGGTGACGGTAGAGAGGTATATTGGAAAAGATCAAAAGTCGAAATACTTTTTGTACCTCTGACTTTAAGTGCAAATAAGAAAGACAGTAATAATAGAAGGGTATATTTGAAAAGGGTAAAATAGTAATTTTACAGGATTAACAGAGCTACTTAACAGATTTTAACTCTATAAGGATATATTAGAAATAGATTGGAACGTAGGAGGAGTATTTTCAATATTAGCCTTCTAAGAGGGGTAAATCGAAAAGTCGGAAACTTTTCAGGAGTATATAAGCAATTGCCCCTATAATGTAAAGAGAAGTGCGGTGCATGGAGTGTACGTGTACATCGGGTGCAGGCAATAAAAATTTGTCGGTAAGAGAGAGAGGGAGGAGGGGTGGGCGGTCAAAGCGGGGAAGGGGAAGACGATTTGTCTGCGCGGAGGATGTCGCGGCGGAAGGCAGCATCGTCCCGCAATTCGCGTGCGGGCCACCAGCTCAATCCCCTTCTCCCACCTCCCTATTAATTATTAGGGTTACCGACCGTCCCTGAAAGAAATTTCGAAAGGACTGATGCAGAATCAAATCCTGGTCGAATCCTAGTTGATTCACATTTCTAGCTAAGTTTATTTCTAAATGAAGTAAGCGAAGCGGGTAGCGTGCTATTTATTTCTAAAAAAAAATTATTAGGCTTAATTTCAGACAAATCTCTATAAATATAGTAAATAATAAATATATTTCTATAAAATTTAATTTTTACATATTATTTCTATAAAAATTTTAATATTTTTAAAAATGGCTCTCTGATAAGTAACGTATGTTACCGTTAAAATACTGTTTATTTTATTTTATAAGTGAAATGATATGTTTTGTCATCACAAATATGTCCCTCCAAAAATCCTAACTATTTATTTAAGAGGGATGAAAATGTCAATTCACCTTATTAACTAAGTAGGGTTGAGTATCTTATCTATAGTTAACTAATTTTTTCTAACGGATCTTAATGGTAGGAACATATTTGAAAATATTATAGCTATTGCAAGGACAATATATAAAAGTTAAATTCTGCAGGGATATATTTATAATTTATTATATTTATAAAGACATGTATGAAATTAATCCTAATTATTATCTCTCTCCAGGGAAAAAAAAAAAAACTAATTATTATAACAAAGAATAG
Source organism: Aechmea fasciata (assembly GCA_025177825.1). Classification (NCBI taxonomy): domain Eukaryota; kingdom Viridiplantae; phylum Streptophyta; class Magnoliopsida; order Poales; family Bromeliaceae; genus Aechmea; species Aechmea fasciata. The sequence continues at coordinate 4,241,566 of CM045927.1, read as the reverse complement.
AAAAATGTACGGGAGTTATCTGGACTATAAATTATTTTAATTCAACTATCTAGTTTTTTTAAATTTTAATTTTAGTACCTAATTTATAACACTCTCAGAATTTGAAATAATCATATACGTATGAGATATAATAATATAGCTAAACTTGGTAATCTGATTATAATATTTCGGACGTTTGTTAAGCTGAAAACATTAAGAGGGTTAAGCGTATTAAGTCCAAAAAGCTGGATTTAAAATTGTGATAGTTGATCTAATTAAGTATTATGAACACCCATCAGCAAGAAGCAATTTTTAAATAGTTTCTTCAAGTATATAAATATAATTTTTCTGATTCACACATTTTTCAATTTAAATTCTCTCAATTCTAATAAATTTTCTTATATTAAAAATAAATTTGATGAAATTGGGCATTCGATTGGTTGTCACGTGGTAACAGCTAATAAAATTAGTCACTTCATTAGTCATTGATGTGAATGTATTTATAGTAGTTAAATCTAATATAAATTTTAGTTTAATTGGGAATAAAATAACTTAAATTCAAATAATTAAAATTTGAGTGGTGTCTTTCAATAGGAAGAAAATAATTAAGAGATCCATATTAAAAAGATTAATAACTGTGCTGATCTATTTACCTATCTAGCCTCTTTACAAAAAAATATTCCCTATCTAGCCTCCTTTTAAAAAACATTCCCTATCTAGCCTCATTTTCAAAGATTAGAGAAAAAAGAAAAATTAATATATTTAATATATATTAAGGGATTAAGTATGAGAGATTATTTTTCTCTCTCTCCTCTCTCATTTCCCGAAATCCTTTCTCACTCTCTTGCTCTCTCCTCTCCAACCCCACACCTCTATCTCTCTCAGACCCTATCTAACAAAAAATTATACACTATCACACTTGCACTACATTATTAATAATAAGTCAATCACAATTTTTCTTTTCAAACAAAAGTATAATACAAATTTCTTTTGTAATCATGATGGGACATATATATCTTTAAAAGAAGATATTTGATTGGTTTGTTATGCTACGTCGCCAATATACCCGTTATATTCTAGAATTTTTCCTCCATAGCAAGACCATCTTTCCTCTCCCCACCAACACACACATACACGTAAAAAATTTATTTATTAATAATAATAAAAAAATATTATTACTAAATTATATATTTTTATTATTACTTAATAAAAATATAGTAATATTATTTATTATTATTCATAAATAAATTTTTTATTAATATTATAATAAAAATTAATTATTATTAAAATACATATTAAAGAGAGAGAGAGAGAGAGTGGCTGGGGAGAAAAAGATAATCTCTCCCACTTAATTCCTTAATATATATTAAATGTATTAATTTCTCTAATTTTTGAAAATGAAGCTAGATAGGGAATATTTTTTAAAAGAAGTCTAGATAGGAAATATTTTTTTGTAAAAAGGCTAGATAGGTAAATAGTTCAACTGTGCTGGTCCTTACCAGTTAATAATTGCCTCTATTTTTCAACTTTTAAGGACAAAAGTAGAAATAATTTTGTTCCTTTCAAATTTTTAATTGTGCATATCATCACTGATTTCAAAATTGTTATGATTGAGGAATTACTGTTCATTTCTACCAACCAATTTGTGTGAAAAAAAAAAAAAATGCCAGATGTACACCCCAAAAGTACATTTTACAACTCCATCCATCCTAGAGTGGGGTGTAATTCACCAGTCACATAATATAACTGGTGAGCAAATTTTCACCCAAGAATAAATGTATTGTAAGATGTACACCCCTTTTGGGGTGTACATCTACCATTACTCGAGAAAAAATGTATGGAGAGCCCTCTACTATAAGCCATTAAGGAAAACACCCTTAAACTTTTCCCTAATTAATGGAAAATTCTTGATTAGTCCTTATTTTATTAAGGCTAAAGTACTTTTTTTGTTGTTGTAAATATCTGTTTTTTTATTTGTTTCTCCGTAATTTCAAAAATCTATATTTTGCCTATTTAAAATTTCAGAAATATTTTTAGGATAACAACCTTAATAGAGAGAGCAAATGACCAAATTGTCCTTACTTTATCTGTAAGAATTTTTTTTTTTTTAATATATTTCTCTCATTTTGAAGGATAATTTCAGTATAAATTATAAGAAATGAATGAAATAATAATAGAATCCAGCCAGAGTGGGATTAAATGCAACAACTTAAAATGTTGAGAAGATAAAATATAAATATTTGAAAGTTAGGAAGGAAGAGTGAAAAAACGAATATTTATAAAGAAATGTTCTGTAATTTAGCCTTTTAATAATTTTTGTTAAATGAATTATAAATTATTATTTAAATTAATGATTTCATTAGCCTTTTACTAAATTGTGATCAATTCAACAGAATCTCAAATCAAATGATTCAAAAAAATTTTAAAACCTGAACAAGTGAAATTTTAAAACTTTTTTCTTTTTTTGATTGAGACTCAACTTCCAATTTAATGATTCTGTTAGTTATTAGTTGTTAACTAAACTATTTTTATTTGTTAAAAGATAATTAAAGTTACCAAATTTGATGAAGTTACTAATAATTTAATAATTTTAATTTTTTCCACTAATTTTTTTAATTTTTTTAAAAGGGTAAAATAAACTTTTTGGGCCTTAACTTTTTTTTTTTTTTGGGTAAACCACGAATGCCACTTATGTGGTTTCACATTTTCTCACTTTAATATATCAATTTAAGATCTAATGATTTTATTTTTTTTTTACTTTTCGTCAGCCCATCCGTCAACTTTTTTTTAAATTATATACAAAAAAAAAATTTCAGACACCCCATTTATAGTTTATCGAATATTCACTTTAGTATACTTTGGTTTTAAATTTATCACTGATTTAACGAAAAAAAATCAGTGAAAGGGAACAAAAAGATAAAAATAAAATCACAAGGTACGAAAGTGACACACTTTAAACCACAGAGTACTAAAGTGAGAAAGTGCGAAGCCATGGGAACGGTATTTGAAGTTTTCCCCTTTTTTAACCAATAAAATAAAAAATAGAGTTTGGAAGTCCAATTTGAGAGCTCTCAATAGTTGAGGGGGCCCTTGGTACACTTACTCTAATAAGTTCTTTCTCTTTAATATTTAATATTTAATTAATTAGTTATTAATTTATTATTTCTTAAAGGAAAAACTTTAAAAACTCTCATGCGGTTTCACACTTTTTCATTTTCGTACTCTGTTATGGTTTCTCACTTTATCACTTTAAGACTTGTGGTTTAAATCAGACGTTAGATCCTCGTGGTTTCGCACTTTATTACTTTAGTACCATATGGTTTAAAAACCACACGGTACTAATTTGATAAAAAATTAAAACCATAAAGTACTAAAGTGATGATAAAGTAAAAAACTGCAGAATACTAACTTGATATATTTTAAATTATAGAATACTAAAGTGAAAAAAAATGAAACCATAAGGAAGGTTATTGAAGTTGTCCCTTTTTTTTAAACTTTACTACAAGTAGCGGATTAAACAAAGCGGATTCGAGCACCCTCTCGGTCTGACCTCTTTTCGTTGTTTATGCGAAACGAGGCACCGGCCCACTGCCACGGCACGTGCGCACGTGACTCCCTCCCCCCTAATCCTCTCTCTCTCTCTCTCTCTCTCTCTCTCTCTCTTGAGGATTACCACTCATTTAATTATTTAATTAAGCGTACGAGCAATATTTCACCCACAAGGATTAAAAAAAAATAAAAAAAAGAAGAGAATAATATTTAATTAAGTAAAAAAAAAAAGCTATTATAATAGGACCAATTATGAGGTAGAAGAGAGAGAGAGAGAGAGATATAGAGAAAGAGGAAAAATTGTTGCTTGATCCGGATGTATAAGTATATTTTATATAGGGATAATTGCCTATATACCCCTCATGAGTCTGAAAATATCCGATCTATCCCTATTTTTTTTGTCTTTCTAAAATGCCTCATAATGCTCCATCGTTATTGCAAAATACCCCAGCTATCTTCTCATAAGTTAATCCTGGATTAAACGTGAGTTAAATATCTATCACGCTTAAAAAAATTAAAATACCAATTTTGCCCTTAACTTAAGGACAAATAGGAAAGGTTGGTGACGGCATAGGGGTATATTGGAAAAGACCAAAAGTCGAAATACTTTTTGTGCCCCTTACTTTAAGGGCAAATAAGAAAGACAGTGATGATAGAAGGGTATATTTGAAAAAGACAAAATAGTAATTTTACAGAGATAACAGAGTTACTTAATAGATTTTAACTCTATGGCTATATTAGAAATAGGTTGGAACATATTAGGGGTATTTTCAATATTAGCCTTCTAAGAAGGGTAAATCGGAAAATCGGAAACTTTTCAGGAGTATATAAGCAATTGCCCCTTTTATATATTAGTTCTTAATTAAATATAGTATAATAGAGATTTCGAGAATCACGATATGAATTATTAAATGTGTTACACGAATCTGAGTACCGCCCCTTTTTATAACTTAGAAAGAGAAGAGGAAGAATTTTTTTTTTTTTTTTTTTTTTTTTTTTGCCTTCGTAAAAATATATGCTTTAATTTTTACGCAGAAAGAACTGTTATTTTTAAAAATTGATTATGTAGATATCAGAAATATACAATAGAAAAGAATCATTGTTGATACATAGGGCTTTGAAATGATGTAAAATAAATTTAGTAAATTAGGTTATGATTTCGAAAGGCTAAATTACACTTTTGGTTCTCAAACTTTGACTTATTGTAATTATAATCAAGTTTTATATTTCAATTTAGTTAGCTAAATATTGGTATATCATAGATGTGAAAGTAATGTATTAGTATTATGACGGATAATTTTGAACTGTCTACTATTCACAGCACATGAGCCCGACATGATTGTGATTTTTTAATCATCGGGTTGCCTCAAAATGAATGCAGCATTATTAACGATGCGTCCCGTTAAATCGTTTTTACTAGTGCCGTACAGATCTTGAGACGATTTGACTGCTAAAAAATCATAAGCACACTAGTGCCATATAAATCTTGAGATGATTCAATGGCTAAAAAGCCATAAGCACAAATATGTCTGTAATTTTTTCTAAGAGAAAGGTCAACGAAGTGTAAAACAATAAGGATTCGAACTTAAGAACTCGAGTACTAACCACCAAACCGCTTACCACTTGCACTAACACAGTCGGTCGTACTTATGTATTTTAAAAAGTATATAAGCTGATCAACTTTATATAAAATGTAGACTTAGTTTAGTATTGAGGCCTATCTAATGCTGTTAGATAAAATGGAGTTGAGAAAAAAATATATAGAAATATACTTCTACGTTCTCTGGTGGAATCGTAAAAAATATATCGTAGTCGACTCATCACGATATGCGAAATATTCGTAGAGAGAGAGAGAGAGAGAGAGAGAGAGGAGGGAGAAGTGTACACGGGTAGGGACGGAGCCATTGAATGGCCCACAGTGGCCATGGCCCCCCTCAATTTTTTTAAATTACATAAAGGTCTTTATAATAAAAATTAAAATATTATATATTTTAATTTTATGTACCAAATTAATTTTTTTAGGATCCCATGGCCCCCCTCAATTTTTTAAAATTACATAAAGATCATTTATAATAAAAATTAAAATATTATAGATTTTAATTTTAGGTGGCATATTAATTTTTTTAATAAAATTTGTCTTAATTTTTTTTTTCAAATTTTTTTGTCTTTTTCCTTCAATTCTTACACTTACTAGTAATAACTGATCAGTGAATCTGACAAACTTTTTTTTTTTACTATTTGATGTCAAATTTTTTTTCTATCAAATTTAACCCCCCCCCCTCCCCCCCGAATCTTAATTTTTGGCTTCGTCCTGTACACGGGGGATGCCACTGTCCTTCCTCCTCATTTGTCCCTTTTAATACTAATTTTAATTTTAATACTAATTTTGTGCAGGTGCATCATCAACCGCTCTAAATCACCCACGAAACCCATTTACTCTCTCTCTCTCTCTTTCTCTCTCTTTGTTTTTCTTTATTTTATTTTATTTTATTTTTATTTTTTTTTTTGTTTTCCTCTCTCGGTACCAACCGGGGTCAGAACGCTGAGGGAAAAAGCCGGAGTGTTGATGTAAGCTATTTAGGGCATGTTTTACTCGATCGGGGTTCCCATTTTCACTTTTACCAACAGTAATTTTTTTTCGTATAGTTTTTTTATTAAAAACAATATTAAAAAATATATTTTTTTTGTAAGATATTACAGCATATGGATTTTTACTGATGATATCAAATTACGAATTTATCTTTCTGAAGTTTAAACCATTAAATTTGTTTCTTCAAAATTTAATATATTGATATATAGAGAGTTGAGCTGGAATACTATCGGTAGCAAATGGGCTCCGTTGCAATCCATATATTTTCGATGATGGAGCCTCCAAATCGACGATCGGCATTGTTGAATATGATTTATGATACTTGAAGTATTTAGAAATCAAATTTCAAATCGTTCGACATCATTAGCCTAATAATCAAAGTATTTTAAAATTAATAATTTTAATGGTCGATATGAGACATTTTATCGTTTAACGGTATAAATATATTCAAATCAGTTAAATTTTGGTTAAAATTTTTTTTAAACTATTTAAAACAAGATCTATACTTTCGATCTTGATTACAAGTTTCATATTATCACTTTTTATAGGATATATATTTTCAGCCATCCATTTTTGTGTCCACTTGATGGACAAAAGAATAATATAAAAAAATATAAAATTTGGTTTTTAGATGCTTCAAGTGATGTAGATCACGTTCAACATGTCGATCGTTGATTTGGAGGCTCCATCATCGAAAACAAATGGATGACAACGAAGTTCGTTTGCTACCATTAACATTCCAAATTAATTATATATATATATATATATATATATATATATATATATATATATATATATATAGAGAGAGAGAGAGAAAGAGAGAGAATTAGGTTGAAATACTATTAATAGCACCAATAACTTGGTGCTATTAAGTTCTCTGTTTTTGGATTAAAAGATATGCGGTTTGGATGATGTGGGCTTCTAGGGTTGAGTGGGTGGCTAGTTGACTAGTATAATCGAACAGATGAAGATGATAAAAGAGATAAATCTAACGATAGAAAACTTGATAGCACCAATTACTTGAAGAGAAGAGAAATTGAGACGTCTCTTACTCTCTAACCAGCCATCAAAATTGCATCAAAATTGATGGATGGTTAAGAAGTTAAGAGATTGTGCTCCTAATAGTATAGTAGCCCTACTTCATATATATACAGAGAGAGAGAGAGAGAGAGAGTTAGGCTAGAACACCATTAATAGCAAAAGATCATGTTTCCTATTAAGTTTTTAGCTTTCGGATCAACTTCTTTCACCATTTCTAACCATTGGATTAAATATTATAACAAAGTGAGAACTACTCAACCCTAGGAGGACTACTCAATCCTAAATAACTAATATCATCATAATCCTATAATTTTTCATCCAAGAGTTAAAAGCTTAATAGCAAAAAAGATCTTTTGCTATTAGTATTCCAGCCAAACTCTCTCTCTCTCTCTCTCTCTCTCTCTCTCTCTCTATACATAGAGAATAAGATTATTATGCTTTTGGAAGCACGGAGCCGTCCGTGCTTCTAGGTCGTTTTCAATGTTGCGAGTTTCGAATCGTCGATCAGCTCCGTTAAACTTGATCTAGAGTATTTGAAGTACCTAGAAAATAAATTTTATAATTTTTCGATATCATTTGCCTAGTGATTGAAGGGGCTCAAAATCAATAATTTTAATGGCCGTAGTGAGCCGTTTATAAGTTTAACGGTGTAGAAAAATCCAAATCACGTGAAATTTTGATAGAAAATTTTTTATACTATATAAAACAAGCTTAATATATTTGATCTAAAATTTTAATGTCATAATATCACGTTTTGTAAGATTTTTATTTTCAGCCGTTAATTTTGAGTCCCTTCATTCACTAGGCAAATAATATTAAAAAATCGCATAATTTATTTTCTAAGTACTTCAAATACTCTAAATCAAATTTAACGAAGCTGATCGATGATTCGAAAGTCGCAATATAAAAAACGACCTGAAAGCACCAAAAACTCCGACCTGAAAGCACGGAAAGCATAGAGATAGGCTCCTATGCTTTCGAAAGTACGGAAGCCTCCGTGCTTGTAAATTGTTTTCGATGATGGAACGTTCGAATCGACGATCGATTTTGGTAGGCATGATCTACACTATTGGAACTATCTAGAAACCAAATTTCATAATTTTTTAACTTCGTTTGCCTTGTGAATGAGTATCTCAAAATCAACGGTTCAAAATAAAAATGTCATAAAAAATAATGATAAAAGACTCAAATTTTAAATCGGAAGTATTGTTCTTACTCTTGATGTTAAGTAGAATTTTCTATTAAAGTTTCATATAATTTGGATACTTCTACACCGTTGAACTTAAAAATATATCACATCGGCCATTAAAATAGTCATTTTTTAGACCTTATGATAGCTTGGTAAATGATGTCGAAAAATTATAAAATTTGGATTCTAAATAGTTCCAATAGCGTAGATTATGCCTAACGGAGCCGATCGTCGAATCGGATGTCCTATCATCGAAAATAATTTACAAGTACAGAGGTCTCCGTACTTTCGAAAGCACGCTCTTTTTGCTATCAAGTTTTTAATACTTGGATGAAAAATTATAGAAATAGGATGATATTAGTCGGCAAGAATTGAATAGTCCCACTAGGGTTGAGTGGTCTCTACTGGGTTATAGTATTTAATCAAATAGTTAGAAATAAAAAAAAAAAGTTGATCCAAAGGCTTAAAAACTGATAGCAATGATAAAATTTTACTATTAATTGTAGCCCAGTCCAACTCTATATATATATATTTCTGTTGTAGGTGTTTGTTAACGATATTTGATTGATCAAAGGATAAAATAGAACAATACCATTTGACCGTAGTTAGTCATATTACGTATTGACCAATTGCCGTTAAATTGTATGATTCCCCTTTTTTTCATGGTCAAACAAATATTGGTAACAGCGACTGTTGACCGTAGTTAGTCATATTACTTATTGACGAATTGCGGTTAAACTGTATGATTCTGTTTTTATTTTTACATGGCCTAACATATATATATTGGTAATAGAGACTGATCATAGATTCATAGTGTGTATATAATATATATACATACAAAGAGTTTGGCTACGGTGCTTTTAAAATTACAAAATATTTGATACTTGTAAGTTTTTCGCTGTTAGATTTATCACATTGATCATTTTTATCCGTTTGATCATACTATTTAACCAACCATCTGCGCAACCCTAGAACACTACTATCATTAATCTAACTGCATATCTCTTATAATTCAAGAGTCGAGAACCTACAAACACTAATAACTTTATGTTTTTAAAAGCATAGGAACTTAATTATATATACATAGTACCAAATATTTAGTACTATTTAATTTTTCACCGTTAAATCTACCCTTTGATCAATTTCATCTCTTAAATTATTATATTATATCAACCACCCGATAAGCCCTAATAAGGGATCATGACGAAACCCTAGGAAACTACTATATATTATTCCAATTCTGTAAATTTTCATTCAAGACGGATGATTTAAACTTTAGAGGAATATATCTATAATTTGAAATCTGTATTAGGATTCATATATAATTAATCCAAAAAAAAAGTTAAGATAATATTAGGTTAAATTACTTAACTATAACTAGTGTATTATATATTCCAGAGATAATTTATCTTATTTTAAAAATTAATTGGGAGGGGATATATACTATGTAGTAGTAAATATTCAATTATGAATTGAGCTAGAATACTTTTGGAAGTATTCCCCCCATGGTGCTATTAGGTTTTAGCCATTGGATATACTCCTTGATTATTAATATCCCTTGGATCAAACACTATTCCACCTACCACCACCTATCATCATCATCTCAAACACTATTCCACCTACCATCATCATCTCAACCTCACATCTCTCCATCCAATAGCTAAAAACTCAATAGCACCATCCCAATGGTGCTATTGAAAGTATTCTAGCTCAACTCATTCAATTATATACATCACCCTTTAATTGTCACATTATTTTGTTAGTAAATGATCAAAAAGCCGTGCCAAATAGGATCTTCTGCATCGAACTCACCGCAAAGATTCTACTGTGGTGGAGGCAGAAGTGATGTTTTGAAGCTAAAATAAAGGGCTTTTTTTACAAATAGTCCCCTAACAAATTTTCTTTTTACAATTGGCCCTGTATAAAATTTATTTATAAAAATAGTCCTATTCCGGCCACGCGAGCGCCACGTCAGCGCCACGCGAGCGGGGCGGGGCCAAGTGTTTAAGTTGAACACGGTAAACCATTCACCGTGCCGTGTCCAATACACGTAAGACCAGCAAAATATTCCGGACTTAGCCAAAATTTGGCTAAGTTCGAGATATTTGTATTGGACACGGTGTCCAATACAAATATGTATTTGTATTGGATATGGTGAATCATTCACCGTGTCCAATACAAATATCTTGGCCCGGCCCGCACTGACGTGGCGCTTGCGTGGCGGGGGCAGGACCATTTTTGCAAATAAATTTTACACAGGGCTATTTGTAAAAATAAATTTTGTTAGGTAGCTATTTGCAAAAAAAGCCCTAAAATAAACTAAAAGTATTATTGAAATTATATTTCATCAAGCAATAATACACTTGTTTAGGTAAATTGCATAGCTGGTCCTTTTATTAAGTTTTAACCATGAGTAATATAATACCTTGGCCTTCAAATTTTAATTTATTCTAATTTTTTAATCGGACTTTTAGAATGTTTATAATTAAGTTGTATTATTTAGTTTAGTTGATTAAGAATTGATACATTAGTAATATAAAAATAATACAACAGTATTGTGATTAATAACGGAATTAAGCTCTCACGCTTTTAAAAGTACAAGTACTATTGGATTAAGCGATGTGCGGTTAGGATGATATTGTCTCCTTAAGAATAAGTGGGTGGTTGGTTGAATAGTATAATCTAACAGATCTAACGATAAACAATTTGCAAACACTAAAAGTATTTGTTACTTTTACAAGTATCGTAGCTGGACTCATAGTTTAGATAATATATTATTTTTATTTAACGATGTGTCTATATTTAATCAATTAATTATGTTGTGTGGCTTGATTATAATAATTTTAAAAATTTAAATAGAAAATTAGAGTAGATTAAATTTTAAGAACAAAAGGATCACTCACGACAACCAAAAGTGTAATTTATTATTACTTTCTTTTATAACTATATCTAACATAACATGCCGTCATTATAAGTCGAAGAAAGAAATTATTTACTGCACGCAGAGAGAGAGAGACAGACAGAGAGAGGGTAAAAAAACAGGCGAGGAAATGCAGGGGGAAAAAGTGGCCCCGGACAACTTTATTTTACTTTTTTTTTTTTTTTAATATTATTTTCTTTCGTACTGCTGCTGCTGCTGCTGCTGCTGCTGCTGTGCTTACTCATAAACTGGATTGCAGCAAGACGGGGGGGTCGGTTCGGTTAAAACTTCGCTGTGGGAGATAAAATCCCCAGAGATAGTGCTCGACTTGACTGACTTGGAGAGAAATAGAGAAAGAGGAGAGAGAAAGAGGAGAGAGAAAGTTAGAGAGAGAGAGGAATTAAGGGATCATGGTGGGCTCAGGAGCAGTAGGAGGGGGAGGCGGCGGAGGAGATAGTCACAGTAACAGCAACGGCAGCAACAGCAACAACACCACCACCAGCAGCAGAAGCAAGGAAGCTGCAGGAATGATGGCGCTCCACGACGCCCTCCGCAACGTCTGCCTCAGCTCCGACTGGACCTACTCCGTCTTCTGGACCATCCGTCCTCGCCCGTATATTTATCCATATCCATATATATATATATGTTTGCATATATAACATAACTTATTATTATTGTTTTCTTTCTCCGCTTATGTATTTGCTTAATTGTTATGCAGGCGGTGCCGCGGAGGGAACGGCTGCAAGGTCGGCGACGACAACGGCAGCTTGTAAGCTCGTGTTCTATCGTTTAATTTCGACGAACATGCTTGAATAATAATTAATTAGATGGATGAATTAATTCGTGGCGCGCGCAGGATGTTGATGTGGGAGGATGGGTTCTGCCGGACGCCGCTGGCGGAGTGTTTGGAGGAGATCGACGGCGAGGATCAAATCAGGAAGGCCTTCAGCAAGATGTCCATTCAGCTCTACAACTACGGAGAAGGGTGGGTATTCGGTAGGTGTTATTGGTTTTTTTTTTTTTTTTTCTTTTAAAAAAAAATTATATATATCTATATTTTTACCTCTTCTTTTAAATTTTTTTTTTTCTTTCTATTTTGTTTCACCTTTTTCCGGTGAAAGAGATGCCTCAGTGCTAGTGCTGTAAAGAGCAATGCTCAAACTGTTCCTTTCACAGTTCGGTTCTCTGATTTTATCTGCAGGGCCCCATGATTTTCATCTTTCAAAAAAAAAGAAAAAGAAAAAGAAAAAAAACAACCAAAGTATCTTTTTGATGTTAATTAATTACAAGATTAGTGTTAATTAGTATCTTTGATTTTTCTCTTTATTAATTGTTTTTGAAAAAAAGAAATTAATGCTAATTAAGAAGAGGCCAATTAATAGTGGTGTGTAGAAGATGGATGGATGCTGAGATGGGTGGGTGATTGATGGGTTTGAGTGATCATCTGAAACAGGTTGATGGGAAAAGTGGCTTCTGATAAATGTCACAAATGGGTCTTCAAGGAACCTTCCGAATGCGAACCCAACATCCCCAACTACTGGCAGAGCTCCTTTGATGCTGTATGTGCTGTTCTTCTTCTTCTTGTTTCCTAGCCCCCCTACTGGCCGGTTCCCACTATATATATCCTTCTCTCTTTCATTCATTTATTGTTTCTTTTTTTTTTCCACCCTTTTTTAAGGTACAAAAAAAAATAAAAATAAATATGTAAATTCGATGCTTCTAAGAAATTGAAATTGTTCAGATAGCATTTTATCGAACAATACTACTGCACGAGAAAGAGATGTATGTGTATTTTGTTCCGAGCAGCTTTTTTATCTGCACCAGAGACCTGCAGCGCAGCTCCTGCAAAAAGGGGAGGAGGAATTCGATGCTCTCCCCCCCCCCCAACTTTAGTCAAGGGCACACACCCTACAGTGCCCCAAAATAGCAATCATTGCACTCAACTTTATTCCTAACATTTTCCTTTTTTTTTTTTTTTTTCTTCTTTCCAATTTTTCTCGTTTCCCCTCCAAATTAATTTCTCTCTTTCTTTCTTTCTGCAGCTCCCTTCTGAGTGGACTGATCAGTTTGCTTCCGGAATTCAGGCAAATAAATAAATAAATAAAGAAAAAAATCATCCCCTCTCTTTATCTCTCTTCCCATTTTGCTTCTGAATTTGAAATCCTCTACTAAATTTGATCGACTCTTCTTCTGTTGACCAGACCATAGCTGTGATTCAAGCCGGGCACGGCCTTCTACAGCTGGGGTCCTGCAAGATAGTGAGTACCTTACTATTTATCCTATCCGGACACATGTACTTGTAATTTTTTAGCCGTCAAGATCGCTTTAAGATTCGTGCGGTACTTTTAACGGTGTGCTGTGCTTCGTTAAATCATCTTAATTTACTAGTGTTGCATGAATCTTGAGAAGATGGACGCGCGGTTAAAAAATCACAAGCACGATTTGCGCAGATATGTAGTACTGATTAGTTACGGTAAATAAATAAAGGAAGTGGTGATCATGTGCAGATACCTGAGGATTTGCACTTCGTGCTTAGAATGCGGCATATGTTCGAGTCGCTGGGGTACCAGTCAGGGTTCTTCCTCTCTCAGCTGTTCTCGTCGGGACGGAGCCCCGGGCCTGCGCCGCAGCCGAACGCCACCGCCGCTCTGAAGCAGGCCCCGACGCGGCCCCCGGCCCCCGCATTCAATTGGCATCCCCACCACCACCACCACCACCCCATGCAGCTCCCCCCGGCCGCCGTCGCGCAAATGCAGCAGCAGCCGTCCTTCCACCACCACCACCCGAATTCGTCGCGATTTGCGCAGACGGACGAAGGCATGATCTCGGACTCGGAGCTCAAGTGGCCCAACGGGCTCTCGTTCTTCACGGCGCTGACGGGACGCGCCGACGACGCGAAGCTGCTGTTCGGCGGGGCCGGCGACGGCCAATTCTCGGAGGACGCGAAGGCGTCGGACGGCCGCGGGGACGCCGAGCACAGCGGCGGTCCGCACCACCACCAGGACTATCTGAGCTTGGAAAGCAATTCGAGCAGGGTGAGGAAGATGGAGAGCAGCAGCAGCAGCAAATTCAAGAGGAGCCTCACGATGCCCGCGAGAATGGATATGAACGGAAATAGTAGCGCGTCGTCGACGCCGTCATTGTCGTTGGATCACCATCACCACCACCACCAACACCAACACCAACACCAACACCATGCAGGTGCTTCTTCTCAAGGAATGGAGTATAGGAGCTCCGAGACGGGTATATACTCGGATATCATGGAGACGTTTTTGGAGTAGTCGTGGTTAGTAGTAGTAGTAGTAGTAGTAGTAGTAGTAGTAAGTAGTGGTTTGAGAGGAGGATGTGTAACGTAGACTTTTAATTATAAACAGTGTTCGAGCTAGGCTTGTTTTGTTTCTCTAATAATAATTTTGCATTTCTCCAATTGGTTCTTATTAGCAATTTTAATTAAGATTGTAATTTTATTCTTTAGAATCTATGTGTGATTCACATACACTTCTATAAGTCTCGCGTGTTCATGTGCATGTATACATACGTATTCGTGTCGGACACGTGTCAGATGTGGATACTTATCGGACGTTCGACAACTAAAAAAAATATATGTTTATTTTTATTTTATTTTTTCTATGTAATATACGATAATAAATATTTTAGTTTTTAATAAATACATAAAATTTTTCTTTACAATATAAATAAATTATGTACGGTGGATAATTTTTTTTAAAAATATATGAACTATCGATGAAAATTTTATTAATTTTTATTAGTACGAAAAATATAATAATCTATAAACAACTATGAAAATCTATACCTGTGATTTTATAGAACCTACCTATCATACTAAATTACCTCCTTATATTACGCTCTTCTTCCTAGATGCCTCTCTTATGTATTTTTTCTAGACAGAAAATTGAACCGAGTTTATTGTCGATACGTCCTTCTTCCCGTCACGCCTTTTTTTTGTTAGCAATGCTTCGTTCCCGCCGATTAATCCACCTTTACTTGAAAAAATGGTTCGGATTTATTCTCTAAGCTTTCTTTGATTTCGATATTTTTATTTGTTGAATCCAAAAGGTCATTTTATATTGAATGTGATTTTTTTTGCCTATATGATTTGTCTCTATAAAATTTTTATTTACGACAAAAATTCTCTATTTCTCTCCTGATACTATTTTCTTTATTTATTTGTTAAATATTTTATTTTTTCAATTGTTGTGATAGTATTATTTTATTATTTATGTTTAAAATTATTTTTTTGGCTATAAATTCTACAACTTATATATTCAAATCAATTTTGTATGTAGCTGTTTCACTTAATCTGTTGTTGCTACTATTTCTTCTGCCATATATCTGGGTTGCAAAAGAATATTGTGTTTTTTCTTTACTATTATTAATTTTTGTACTATTACAATTGTATATTTTTTGGACAATCAGTTAGTAATATTTTTTTTAAAACTTTTCCTATTAGTCCTACTTTATTCTTTTCTTTATTCTTTACTGAGTTGATTTTTTTAGCCAACTTTTGCAGGTTTTTTTTTAACTTCTATAATTCTAAATTTTATTGTATCTATAGTTGCTCCTACATTCGTTATTTCAAATTGTTTCTACTTTTATATATTTGTTATTTAAATTTTTTTAATCTTTTTATGTATTTACTATTTTGTCTTTCTTTAGCTTCTTTTAGATCTCAAATATTTTTTCGGATTATCTATACATCAAATTTTCTTTTTTTATAGTTCTATTTTTCTTTCTCTTTGTTTGTTTTTTATGTTGGAAGTATGATAGTAATGGAAATAATCGAATATTATAATTGAAAGAAAAAAAAAGAAAAAAATTTTATACAAAAATCAAAGTTAAATATCGAATATTATCTATCCGATGAAACATGCGAATTACTACACTAGTATTATACCTAAATTAATATTTTATATATAATAAAAAATTATATTAATAATGTTATATTTTATTTGCGGTATTCATGTCGTGTCCGTATGCTAATTTTTTTGAAAGTTGTCGAGTCGCGGTATCCGAGTGGTGTTGTGTCTCGTATTTCGTGTGAGTGTTTATGATGCCTAGTTTAGAATCTATCTTTTTTTTTTTATAAAAAAAAGGGAAGAGTAAAAAAAGAAATTTAATAAGACTAATAGTGGAGAAATTTGAGACATTGAATGATAGAATTGTTAAAATTATAATCTATTAGAAGTAATAGCAGTAACAAGTATTGATCAATCTTCTATGAGTAACAATTAAGAATTATTTGGTGTTCTTATTTTGTTATTGTCTGAAAATTTGAAAAATATCTTAATTAGCTATAATTTATTTTTTTCGGTGATAATAAATAGCTCTAATTTGTACTCCATTAATCTGATAAATCATGTCAGCTGTGAAAAGTTTAATCATCAATAATACGATATATAGCAAAGTAAAAAAAAAAAAAAACCTCCAATTAATTTTTCCCATAACGGTAAAAATGTTTAATTTGACATTTTTATTTATGAATATATAAAATTTATGTAAATTATAGATTATTTTAAATTTTTTTGTTCAGTTTTTTAAAATTTCAATTTTACTACATAATTTTTTAATTTATTTGATTTGAGTATGTTAATTTAAAATTTAAACTAATTATTTTAATAAATTTATAGTTGTCAGAATTGTATGAAGTATACTAATTAAATTTTTAAAAATAATTGATACATTCAAATTTTAAAGTCAAAGTGTCATCGACTTACTCAAATTAAGCAAATTAAAAAAGTATATAGTAAAATTAAAATTTGAAAAGTTGGGTAACAAATTCAAAATGATTTATAATCATTACAATAAAAACGGTATATAGTGACAATTTTAAATATTAGTACAGTCAAAAAATATTGTTAATTAAATTACCGACACTTTTTAAAAGTGTTCTATATATGTGTCGCTATATGTAGGGCCGCCTCAATCTTTGGCACGCATTGCCCAAATGATCTGGGGCGGAGGAGTACGTGGGGATCGTGAATCGAACTCTAATTTGTTGGAATCTTATCTCGTCGACCGTGACGGCGGAGGAGAAGGAGCAAATAAAAAATTAAAATCTAAATAGAAAATACAAAATTTAAAATAAAAATTTGTATTTTAAGATTTAAAATTTAAAATTTAAAATTTGAAATTTGAAATTTAAAATATAAGAAATTTGAAATTTAAAATTTAAAATTTCAAACTTATAATTTAAAATATAAAATTTTAATTTTAAAATTAAAATTTAAAATTTATATTTGAAGTTTAAAAATTTAAAATTTAAAAATTAAAAATTAAAAATTAAAAGTTGACAATTCAAAATTTTAAATTAAATTTTTTAAAATAACGTATTAAAAGGGTTTCGAGAGTTAGAGGGTAAAATTGTCATTTTATATAATATATAGTATTATCGATTTTCAGTAATACAAGATACACGATCTCCCTTTCGTTAATATTTTAACTAGATTACATAAATTACATGGTGGATGAATCAAACAAAATAATCCCGATAATTATCTATAATCCTTATCTATAATCCTATAAGGATAACTCGAACCAAAAGCACTCTAGATATAAATAAAATATTTTTCAAATTTTGAAGATCAAATTAGATATACTTTAATATTTAATAAAATATTTTTATTTTTATACTATATAAAGGTATAAGATTTTTTTTTAAATCTTTTCATACTCTTAATTATACTTATCAATATTTCTATGTAATATGAATATTTCTATGTAATATGATTGGTTTGAGATATCAATAAGAGGTTATGAATGGGCAACCTGGCCTCCCCGTGCTTCGCGCTCTCCGCCCTCCCATACGGCGGAGCCCCCTCCCGTACTCTCCGCTCTCCCGTACGGTGGAGCTCCCCCGGGAACGCACCGTCTCTTCGACTTCTCTCGCCCGTTACTCGTCCCGTCCGACGGCTCTCCGCCTTTCCTCATCCTGTTGCCTATCCCGTCCGATGGCTCGCCGCCTTACCTCGCCCTGTTGCCTCTCCCGTTCGATGGCTCGCCGCCTTACCTCGCCCTGTGGCCTGTCCCGTCCGATGGCTCGCCGCCTTACCTCGCCCTGTTGCCTGTCCCCTCCGATGGCTCGCCGCCTTACCTCGCCCTATTGCTCGTCCCGTCCGATGGCTCGCCGCCTTCCCTCGCCCTGTAGCCTGTCCCGTCCGACGACTCACCGCCTTATCTCGCCATGTTGCCTGTCCCGTCCTATTATAAATACTAAACGATTTGGCATTTGTTTTTTCCAACTTTTTCTCTAATTTTTCTTGATTTTTATCCTCTGTTTTGGATCGCCTGTTGTCCCGTCGTTCTTGCCTTGTGGTGCTTGCAGTGCGAATGGGTGCGTGCGGACAGCGCATGGGAGCGAGCCGGGGCGCGAGCGGGCGCCAGGCGCGGGTCGGTCCTAGGGGGTGGCATGTGCAGATGCGGGCGCGAGGGCGCGAGCGGGTGCCGGGTGCGGGTCGCTCTTATTCTATATGTTACAACTTACAACTGATAAAAAAAAAACTTTTTTACCTTGAAAAGAGTACCAGCTACAAAATAGGATAACGAATTAATATTTTTTACCAAGTATAGGATAGCATAATATATTATTGTTTATCATTCTACATTAATCTACTCTTAACTGTTCTATGATAGAGTGAATTGAACTATGAGTAATGAGGTATCAACATAAAAATATGATTATGATAGAGTGAATTGAATTATGAGGTAGCAACATAAAAATATAATAACATATTCTATGATAGAGTGAATTGAACTATGAGTAATGAGGTAGCAACATAAAAATATGATAGAGTGAATTGAACTATGAGGTAGCAACATAAAAATATAATAATATAGACAAGTTGAATTTATCTCAACAAAAAAAAATATTTATGTTGGTATTTCTTTTCCCCGTACATGGAAGACTTAGACACTAGTAATAACAACTGGGTTTAAGCATTTTGGGCCGGTGTTTGGGCCCAACGAGTTATTATTGTTAGTGTCGTTATATTTGGTATCGAGCAGTTCACCTTGGACATGTGTGGCGAGTCTCAGTCTAGGCTAGCGAGACGAGTCTCACATCGCCCGCGATCGTGGGCGTGTGTGTGAATGCTCTGACGAGGACGTCAGGGCCTTAACGGGGGGAGTTTGTGACACCCCAATAGTCCCACATCGGATGGGAATGGGGTTGTTATTGGGCTTATAAGAGACTTAGACACTAGTAATAACAACCGAGCCAAGATTTTGGGCTTGGGCCAACGAGCTTATTATCACAATGGCTATGCCAGCGTTAAATGATTCTTATAATCAAAATAAATTATAATCCTCCAGCACCTTCCTTCGAGATAAAATTTAACTTTCTTAGAAGGTTAATATTAAAAATATTCTTTCAACATAAAATTTAACTTTCTTAGAAGGTTAATATTAAAAATATTCTTTCAACATTTTAAGTTATTTCAAATATAGTTTTAAAAAGTTAAATTCAAATTTCGAGATAAAATTTAACTTTCTTAGAAGGTTAATATTAAAAATATTCTTTCAACATTTTAAGTTATTTCAAATATAGTTCTAAAAAGTTAAATTCAAATAGTATTTATCTTTATGAAATTAAGATTTTATCTTTTTAAATATAACCTTCTATCATCATTACTTTTTTTTTATTTATCTTTAAGTTAGGAATAAAAAAATTATTTTTATTTTTTATTTTTTTCAAATATAGTTTTTATTATCACCAATTTTTTTTTATTTACCCTTAAGTTAGCGATAAAAGAGGTATTTTAATTTTTTTTAACTTTGATAGAAATATAATCCATATTTAATCCGAGATAACTCCACGGGTACTAATAGCGGAGGTATTTTTGAATAACGAAAAAATATACGAGGAATATATTTGAAATAAAAATATACGAGGAATATATTTGAAATAAAAATATACGAGTATATTAGATATTTTAAAAATTTTCAAGAGCATACAAGATATTATCCCTTCATTTTATTTTTTAGGAAAAATTTCAAATACCATCCTTATGGTTTTGCACTTTCTCACTTTAAGACTATATACTTCAAAGTGCACTTTTTTATTATGTAGTTTTATTTTTTTACTTTTTGTTATTCTCTTTCACTATTTTTTTTTATTAGATCAGTTACATAGTTAAAATTAAAAGGTCTTAAAGTGAATATTCAATAAACTATACATAGTTAAAATTAAAAGATGCTAAAGTGAATATTTAATAAATTATTAGTGGGTATCTAAAGTTTTTTTATGTGATTTAACAAAATATTAACTAAAGAGCTAACGCGAAAAAAAAAAAAACTAAACTAATACGTTTTTAAACCAGATACTTAAATAAAAAAATACAAAATTTTAGCAGTGATATTTAAAGTTTACCCTATTTTTATTAGCCGCAGAAATGATAGGTGACGTTTATTATTTATCCCACGAAAGAAGCAGCCCGAGCCACACAGAAGATAAAGCGCCAACTCCGCTCCGGTAGCAGTAACACCAGCAGCAGCAGCAGCGCCACCGCCGCCGTTTTCGACCCCATGAGGGCTGCACTTCTGTGCTTTCCAACCCCGTGCGTCAGGCAGCCGTCGCCCAATTTCAACCCTCTCCCCGTCCCGCCTCTCTGCCGGCCTCCCCACCTCGCCTCCGCCGCTTCTCCCAAGTCCGCCAGCCTCTCGCTCCTCCCCCGCCTCCGCCGCCGCCGCGGCCGCCCGCCCGGCCTCGTGGCGTCCGCCGGCACGGAGGAAGCCGAGCTGCGCCCCCCCGCCGGCCAGCAGCAGGGCGACGCCACCCCCGAGGACTTGGAGAACGTTCGCCAGATCCGAAAGGTCAGGCCCTGTTTAGTTTAGTCCTGACTCCTGCTGCAGCACCGCATCGTACTGCTCAACAAAGCGCTGTCTGACTAGTGCGATTAATGTTCAACTGCTGTAGAAAAGTGTTTTAATGGATTATTAGAATTATTAAATCAGAGTAGTACTACATAACAGCTACTTGCTGTAGTCGCATTCCTGCTCCTGCAAAGCAACTGATTATTCTAAAAAACCACAACTCGGCCAGGAAAATGTATGTTAATTATCTTTATAATCAACACTCTCCTCACGTCCCAAACTGTCTGGGCTTGAGGGTTTTGGCAGGCCGAAGATGTGGATTGAAATTATTTAACGACGGGAAATTAGAAGAAATTAGGAATTTGGCGTGATTTGAACTTAGTGTGAAACAACCGTTGTATCTTAAGCTGTTAGAGAACGGTGTTTAAACATTTTTATATTTAACACTCCCCTCACGTCTGGGCTCGAGACTTCTTGGTCGGCCCATGACGTGAGCTTGAATTAAATGAGAGGAAATTAATATGCTAGGAGCCTGGCGTTATTACTCGAACTCAGGACCTCCTGCTCTGATACCATGTGAAATAACCGTTAGAGAACGGTATTTAAACATTTTTATATTTAACACTCAGAAACTCTTGTTCTAATACCATGCGAAAAAACCGGCTACTCTGAAAATTTATTTGTATTCAACAACTTCCTGTTGCCGCAGAAACTTTGTAATTTTTTTCCCTTCGTCCAGTGCTCTAATGTTAGTGATTGCGTTGCTTTGCGCGTGTAGTGTAGTTTAATGAAGTGCTGTCTGAGTAGAGATAATTAGGAGAAGCACCATATTTAAATCTCTTTAGCACCTGCTCTTTCTCTTTGCAGCAGAATCACAAGTACCAAGTTAGAGCTTCGTTATCTAAGACTTAAAATCTCATTTCTGCTTCCTGCTACACTCAAAGTTTTGCATATTTCTCGTAGCCAAACGCTTTATTAGATGCAGTTGCTGCTGGAAGCACAAGTAGGACTAATAGGTCCTTTTTATTGTCTTCACCTAAGCATGAAAAGAAGCCAACTGGAAATGTGGCTTATGTTAAGTGCAAGATTTTTGCACTAAGTTTATTTATTTTTTTTGTAGGTTTTGGAGCTTCTCAAGAAAAATAGAGACATGCTCTTCGGTGAGGTGAGCTCATCTTATTGTTCAATTACGGTCTTTGGTGATCAAAGAAATGTTGCTTATTTTTGATAACAAGGTATCATGGAGATATTGTTGTTACCCGTCATTCGCATATCCAACATGAGTGTTTTTTTTTCTGGGTTGTATCTTTCAAAATAAAATCACATTAGTGAGGAAACAGGACTTTCCGTTGCTGAAATGCAAAATTATGAAGAACACCGCCTTTGGGGAAATCCATTTTGTTTAGATATATACTTATTAGGTTCAATTACATCTTAACATCATGTACCAGATAGACCTGATCTACTAGGTTGTAAATAGCATACCATTATTTTCTAGTTTGTACTAGTTGGTTCTTCTCTATACAGTATACTATGATTCATGAACACCTAACTATTTATTAATTGTTTCTTTTTTAGGTTGATCTTTTTGTTTTTTTGGTTTAACTTTACTTGTATATTGCAAGGGATTTCACTTCATCATTGTCTGAAGCTACTTGTGTTTGTAGCCCAAGTAGTGTGAACTTTGAAGTAGCATCAAGCATCTGCTACCTTTCATTGTGGTTGACCTTTATTAGATTCTTCGAATTGCTTGTTGCGGCCTAGATAATTGCCTTAAAGCAAGATTAGAGTAATAGAGCCCTTCTTTAATGATTTTGCAATTTCTTTCAAGCTTTTAAAATGGATCACGTAGAACATTAGCGGCTTGCCGGAATGCCTAGGCATTAAGACGTTCGCCTGCCTCATTGTTCCCTGACTGCTGTATGATGTTGGACTCTTTCTGACTTAAAACAGGACTTGACAATCCATTAAGCGTTCACTCAGCTGTTCAATCTTTTGGAGGCATTATCTCTGTGCTCTTTGTTGTATTCCTATAGAAAATGGATCACATTTGCTTGTCTTGGTGATTTTTTTCAACTTTCATTCAGATCTAGTTAAATCTGTTTGCGTCATAAGAAGGACAGCAGAAAATACAACTACTTGTTGGTGCCTTGTAAGTAGTAATGTGCATGCTAGATGTTCGTACAATGATTGAGCGAATCTAGTCTTCCGGAGGCTATTCTTGTGTATTGAACCGTCTTCACCAAGTATGCTATAGTTTTTGGTCATCTTCTTTTCAAGAGAAACCATTGCTGAGAAGATTTGTAAGCATTGCTGCTGCTTTTTTCTCTGAGATTTAATTTCTTCTTTCGTTCTTGCTATCATATCGCAGGTGAAGCTAACCATTATGATTGAGGACCCTAGAGACATTGAGCGGAAGAGATTGCTTGGCATTGAGGATCCTGATGAAGTCACTCGGGATGATCTGGCTGCTGCTTTGGAAGACGTATGTTCTTCATTTCTGTAAGATGCATAACTTTGAACCCTTTTTCTAGCCACCATTTCAAAATAGTAAACAAAAAATTAAGTTGTCTTACGAGCTTTATATTTTATGATTGGCCTTGGCAGACTTACTTTCCTAATACTATGCTATCATTCTTCTACAGGAATGCTACTCTAAGTGCAGTCAGTTGGTCAATATGCATGGTCAATTACTTTAACTGTTGCAGAACTGGTTTTATTATTAGTAGCAAACTAAACTCTTATTGGAACTTTAAAGGGAAATGGTATATATCAAGATTAAATAACAGGCATGCATGATAGGTGTGGCCTAGTCAATCAAGAGTTAACGATATAGATAAGGGAATATGTTGATCGTCCTGCTCAATTCTCAACCTATACATGGGTGCTGAAATTTTAATAATTTAGTCTACTTTTGAAATTTCACTTGTTGACGAAGGGAAAGGAGACCCTTCACTAATGCTTGAATAATTGCACCGACTTTTGTCAATTATCAACACAACCTAAGATCTCTATTCGCATCGACATTAATCGCTAAATTAAATGCTCAGCAATATAAATATTCCTCTCTTGACCCCTTTTGATTAGTTGAGAAATGTGTGACTACCTATTACCTAAACTAGAAGGACCATAGTTAGTTAATTCGGATTCGGCAAAAATTCGGTACGGGTATAATTCGGATAAAATTCGTTTTCTAATTTTTAAATTCGTTGAAAAATACGGCTAAAAAACGGATTCGCCAACTATTCGGATACGTGATTTATACGGATATTATATATTTACCAATTAAAAATTCGGAATAAAAAATTCGCTATTAAATTAAATTTTTTTCTTTCAAGATTTATGCTATTAGCATAAATATTCATATTTTAAAAAAATATAAGAATAAATAGCTACAAAATTAAGCTAATTAAGTAAAAATTGAAAAAGAAATTTTCTTTTCTTTTTTTTTGGTCTAGGGGAGGTGTTAGGAAAG
This sequence comes from Aechmea fasciata, assembly GCA_025177825.1. Taxonomy (NCBI): domain Eukaryota; kingdom Viridiplantae; phylum Streptophyta; class Magnoliopsida; order Poales; family Bromeliaceae; genus Aechmea; species Aechmea fasciata. The sequence goes on along the minus strand of CM045927.1, from coordinate 4,216,995 downwards.
GGTTTTTTCTTTCTTTTTTTTTGTATTTTACTGTTTTGGGCCATCCGGGCCAAAAGCCCATGCGGGAGTGTCTGGGAGGCTCGGACCCCGGGCAGGCGCGGGCAGCGCGGGCAGGCGCGGGCTGCACAGTCGGCGCGGGCTTGATCCGTTTTTTTGGGCCGAATAATTCGGCCCGCCGAATAATACCCGAACACGAATTTTTGCTCAAAAAATCCCGTTTTTTTCCGAATTTTTTGCAAAAATACGAATTCGGGCGTTTAATTCGCTTTTTCAAAAATTCGCGAATAATTCGCGAATAATTCGCGAATTAACTAACTAAGAGAAGGACAACCAAGTAGTTATCTGCAATAGTGGATATCTCCTAAATATATCGTAAGAAGCCACTAACAACCTTATATAAAGTTTCCAGCCACTTCAATTTTGGATGATTCAACTCAAGCAAACCCTTAAGAAATAAAAGATATGTTAGAATTTATCAATTAACTTTCAACTCTTTTCATCCTTGTACTCTTTGTCAATTCAACTTCCCTAAATATCCTGTGGCATTTATTAAGTGAATAAACTAGACTAGCTGTTAAAGAAACTGTGGTATGATCTTGTCATCAAGACTCATAATTTAAGCATGACCACTGCATGTTAGGTTCATCCTACAACCTCTCAGTTCTATATCATAGAAATTCTCTCTTTCTCTCTCATTAAAAAAGAGAAATAATGATAGATGAATAGGTAGAGTTTGAAAGTGCATCTCATGCTGCATTATGCATTATGCATACCTAATAGAATTAATAGGTTTCTAGTAGATATCCATTTTACACTATGCACTATTTGTAGCGCAAGAACCAGCATGTGACTCTTGCAAGATGTGAGCTTTATACTCCTTCCTAGGAAACAATAAGATCCTAGAAGAGGTCCTGAAGTTCCACCAATCTTGACAAAAATGAAATGCTATTCCCTTAAAAAGTCTAATAAAGGTCTAACATGTGTCAATGTCTAGTGCATTTCCAGTGAGTAGTCAAAAGGTAACATCAGTGTGCTGTTTATGGTATTTGCTAGCCACTAATTAATTTTGTGCTGATATTTTATAGGTAAATGAAGGGATAATTCCAGAGAATCGAAATGCTCTGCGGTTGCTTGCTAAGGAGATGACAGAATGGCCTGACCTTGAGGTAACAGTATGATCTCTATCTCCCTGATGTTAGATAGGACCGCTTATTGCCTACTTTCAGCTTTTCATGTAATGTGTTCCACTTCCACGTAACTGATAATGATTATGAATATTGCCCCACCAATTTGATTGTACAGGTTGAAGCACCAACAAACAAGAGCAGGCCTAACAAATCTCTTTATGCAAAAGCTACAGACACAGGAGTCGATCCTAAAACGGCTGCGAAGAGACTTAACATTGACTGGGATTCTGCCGCTGATGTCAAATCTGACGACGAGGCGGATGACATAGAAGTGCCCCCAGCTGTGGTATTTATCTTTTTCTTTGGTTATTGCGTCTTTTCAAAATTTTGACCTTTTCACAATTCTGCTCATTCAGTTCAACTTTTATTGTTTTCAACTTTGAGAAACTCCTATTATATTGACTGAAATGGCCCAAGTTATGACAAATCAGTGCATTGGAGTTATGATAGCAGCACAATATGAAGTAGCACGATATGAAGTAGCACGATATGAAGTAGATACTTTTATCATATTTGACATTTTTGATAGAAGCACAATACGAAGTAGCTACTTTTTTCATAGCATTAATGTTACCTTAAATCGATGAAAGTGGTAAGTCTTACTATGATCCCTTCAGTTCTTCATATTCTTTTATCTTTCTGAAAGCTTGATATCTTTTATACCAATATGTGAAGCCCTAATGTGTTTAAACCATTGAAACTGCCGGATTGGAACGAAGAACCGGACTCCAAAAAGGAGACTAAATATGAGATTTCAAACTTTGACCATCAATAGAATCAAAAGAAAATGATGATAGTTGACTCGGCTGTTCTTACCAAAGTTCCTGATCCCCTGGTTGTCTTTGGTTTACATCGTTTTCATTATTTCATGCAGGGATATGGTGCTCTTTACTTGGTGACTGGTTTGCCGCTTGTGATTGGAATCTCTGTAGTGCTGATCCTTTTCTACAATTCTCTTCAGTAAAAGCTTGGGTATTTTTTTTTCCCTTAATTTGTTTCTATTTGCAAATTTGATCATTCTCAATCACTTTGTGCATCTTTGGTCATGCTATTGTCACTATTTCTTTCCTTTTGGCAATAATAGAAGTAAATTCATATCTATTTTCATGCTTAAAGAAACATGAAAGCTTGCATGTAATTGCAAATAACATGCTTCTGCCAATTCTGAAGTATATTAGCAGTTTTAGTAATTTGATATTATACTTTTACTACTAGTGCCTAATAGTTGCACAGCCGAGCTGCGTTTTTTTTACCCCCTCCCTTGTGGGGTGTGAGGGGTGGGGGGTGTTGGATTATTTGCATTTTTGGTCTGTGAGCTTGTTCGAAAGTTTCATTTTGGCCCCTGATTTCGAAATGGACAAGAAACACCTTGAACTTATATGGCATGCTCCATCCAAGCCCTTTCCATCATCTGCTGTAAGGAGACGGGTGGCAATGCCGATGTGGACGCTGTAAATTGAAGGGTTTATCACATTATTTGCCACTCCTCTTTTTGTAAAATTTCACTTTCCCCCTAACACTTTCAAAATGGATAAGAAGCGCTTATGGACTTATGTAAGTGACTGATCCAGGCCCTTTCCATTGCTTCCTTTAATGGAACTAATAAAGTTGCTTTTTTAGCTTACAGCTTCGTGCAAAAAGTTCACCTAATTTTCATTTTCGCAATTTACAGATTTGTTTCTTATTTTGCTCCCAGAAAAATGCCATTTTCTCAAACTTGGGCTAGCAGTAGGCAGGGATAAGTTAGGTAGCTTGTAGGGAGAACATTGATTGCAATATGTTGGAAAATTGGGCGAAGGGATGGTCCGTAAGCGGAGGATTAGCTATTTTCTAGTTGCTTTGGCAGTGAGGCCCTGTAGCACGAGGGTTAGATAGTGGGAGCCCTATTAATGAGAAATGATGAAGATGGCTTGAATGGAAGTCTTATATATAAGACTTCAACATGCTTCTTGCCCCTTTAAATAACTCAGTGGGCGCAGTGAAACTTTTAAAAAAGATAACAAGAAATAGTGCAGTTTATGTTGAGAGCCACAGGTAAGAAATTGGAAAGGGCTTGGATGGACCTCTTTTTACAAGTTTAGGATGCTGCTTATCCATTTTTAAGGGCCTGTGGGCAAATTTGAAGTTCGCAGGCCAATGGTGCAAGCAATCGACTGTTTCTTTCCTTTCTCTTCTTCAGCTGTAAGTCATATAAATGGAAAATGCAAGTTATTTTTGTGTTGGACTGATAGTATCATTAATATAAGTGGCTATCTATGCCTGCCTCGTGCTTACGTGGCAATCTAATGTCAAGAGGAAATCATTTCAGAAAGCAACAGATAAGCATTATAGCTTCTTTGCACTTTTTCATTTGCTGTTTGCTGGGAAAAAGGGCTGAAGTATTTCCCTTTTTTTTTTTCGTAAGAAAAGAATCCAGAGGTTTGTTTATTTCATAAAGAAGCAAGAGTACTATAAAAGAAGTTGTGAGGAGGTTATTTAAAAAGATTGTCGGTGAACTTTATAGGTAGAGAGCTTTCCGAGTCGGAAAAAGAGTTTGATTCCGAGTCGAAAAAAGAGTTTGATGCCAAGTCGGCCAACAATCTGCTCCCAATTGTGTATCATTGAATATAGTGTCAATAACTACCCCATCCCTCCTCTGAAGAATGGTTTTACAAGTCAAAATAATGTGCATAGTGCTCCAAGGCTGCTACCAGTCATTGATGCAATAACTGGGTAAATTCTATGCTAGACTTCAATGACCACCTTATGATTCTGCAACTCTGTTGATATCTTGATGGCCTCTAGTATTGCCTTAAGTCTCGGCCGCTATGGTTAATCTATTTTTGCTTGTAAAAGCTCCTGCAGCCTTTAAATTCAAAGGAAAATGGCTCAAGTTGCAAAGATAGCGTGCAATTCATCTAAACTGAACATATTAGAACATGCAGAAGCTAAATTCCATATTGGAGCTTCAGATTTTGCGGCAACTGTCTCATTGAAGCTTCATGTTACAGCAGAAGCTCCAATTATTTCTATCTGCCACCCACTGCTAGATATGACTACACAAAGCAGAAGCAGAAGCGGAAGCTAGGCCAAGTAGTCACTAAGTAGGCAATATGAGCAGTTTACTTGTTATGATCAAATTTATTTCTTTTGTACCATTAGATCCTGAATTATATGCATCTAATGGATTCTTTGAAGTTTGTCCTTCATGCTCAGGCTTGTTTTTATGCCATTTGAGTAGAAATTGTTGGTTCGTGAACTCCTGATTACTGCTCTGCATGTTCAATATATATATATTTTGTATTGAACATTATCATGCCTCTTGTTACTTGTAATATCACAAGTTGCTGCTCTAAATGTTCGAAACGTATTCTTTCAAGTATTCTCATGCCTCTACTTTTAATTGCAATTTGATGCCATGTGCTAACTGTTTTGTGCCGACATTGGATTTTCGTTATTTGATTCTGTTTTTGCACAGTTTGTGTTGGGAACCGGATGGATCGTCCGTCATGCGTTACCAACAAAGATGCACGAAAAATAGAGAAAACACCCAACGAACGGTAAAAGAAATAAATGCAGAAAGAAGAACCCAAGATTTACGTGGTTCAGCAATTGCCTACGTCCACGGGGAGAGCGAGAGAGATGTATTCCACTATATGAAGAAAAAGTATTACAAGCTTACACCTTATGTCTTCTCCGGATAAAAAACCAAGAGCCTTATGGTGAACCCCACCTTTCTCTTGTTCCAACGAAAACTCCAAGAAAATACCGAAAAAGCTTTCCGTAAAACCGAGAAGACCAAATTAGAGAAGTATAGAAACTCTAACCAAATTCCTTTATGTCGTTGCTTCAAGAACCCGAACCGCTCGAGACAATTAGGTCGAGAACCGTCGCTCCGCCGCCGACTTCGATCCGACGTCGCATGCAAAGAACACGGCACTTCTTCTCCTCAAGCTATCGTACGGACGTACATGAAGAGAACCGGCCACCTTAATTAATTAGCTTCACTGCATGCTAATTAATTAAGCCTCATGCACCCCCAGAACCGTACGGCTCCTAAGCCGGAGTGCTAATTAATTTCGGCCGCTCCCAAGCCTCTTCCTATTCCGTACATGCATATGCATGTATATATATAGAGAGGGATTTGGCTCAATCCTACTCTAATTCAATGTGATATAGAGTAAACCAATCCTAATCTACTTAGGATTCCTACTTAAATTAGGATCCATCAAATAATAAATCCTAATAAGATCCTGTCTATTATTTCATAGACCCGGTGCATGAACCAAACCAATAAAAAAGAAGGCATATCTTTAACATTCTCCACCTTGACTTCTTTTTTACTTCATTACTCTCTCTCATCTTATCGCCCCCTCTCCCTGAGGCATTTCAGACACTAACAGTCATGCAGGTTAGCGAAGTCTAGAGAATGCATAGACTTCTCCACTGTTACCGGCTTACCGATCAACTTGTACAGATTCCCCTCCTTCTCTCCCTTCATGACTAGCATAGCACTCTTTTCCACCTTGATGACTCCACCTGAAATGCTAATAGAATAGCCAACAGAGTCAAGAGTACCAAGTGATATAAGATTCAACCTGAGATCCGAAATGTGTCTCACATCCGTTAACGTCATCACCACACCATCGAACATCTTTAATTTTACTGTTCCGATACCGATCATCTTACAGCTAGTGCGATTGCCCATCATAACACTACCGCTTTCACAAGATTTATAGGTATCAAATAAAGATCTGTCCGAAGTCATGTGACAAGAACAACCCGAATCCAATATCCAGTCATTGAGAGATTCTGAACCTGTAGAAACCGTCAAAACATCCTGACTAGTGTCGCTAGCTACGCTTGCCGTATCCGCAGAGGAATCTAGATTTCGCAGCCAGACCTTCCTCTTCTCGCAGTTTCTTTTCACGTGACCCTCCTTCTTGCAGAAGTAACACTTAACCTTTTTCGATTTTGACTTAGAACGGGATCTTCCTTCACCTGCATCACGTTCGCTACATCGTCCCCTTTCTCCACCTGTATCATTTACGACCAAACCTGCACTGTTTTCTTCGGTACTTGCCTGCAACCTAATCTCTTCGGATAAAAGTATCGATGCAACATCTTCCATCTTCAGAGTTTGCTTCCCGTACAGTATGGTGGTCACCAAGTGATTGTAGGACGACGGAAGTGATGTAAGAAAAATCAACGCCTTATCGTCCTCGTCAACCTTGACATTAATGCTGAGCAAATCTGCAATAATTTTATTAAAGGTGTTCAAGTGTTCCGTTATTGCCGTACCTTCCTTCATGCGTAGCCCATATAATTTTTGCTTTAGGTACAGCACGTTCGAGAGGCTTTTTGTCATGTACAATTTCTCCAGCTTGTCCCACATACCGACTGTAGTTTCTTCATCCATGACGTTATACATCACCTCATCTGCTAGACACAATATAATTGTATTCAATGCCCGCAGATCAATCTCCTCCCAATCTTCGTCGCTCATCGATGTCGGCTTTTTCGATTTTCCGAGCAACGCTTTATGAAGGCCCTGTTGAACCAGAAGGGCTTTCACTCTTCTCTGCCAAAGACCGAAGTTTCCTTTACCGTCAAATTTCTCCACCTCAAACTTCGAAGACGATACTTTCGACATCTCTTATCTAGCCCGAACCTTAAGCTTTGTTACCACTTGTTGGGAACCGGATGGATCGTCCGTCATGCGTTACCAACAAAGATGCACGAAAAATAGAGAAAACACCAAACGAATGGTAAAAGAAATAAATGCAAAAAGAAGAAACCAAGATTTACGTGGTTCAGCAATTGCCTACGTCCACGGGGAGAGCGAGAGAGATGTATTCCACTATATGAAGAAAAAGTATTACAAGCTTACACCTTATGTCTTCTCCGGATAAAAAACCAAGAGCCTTATGGTGAACCCCACCTTTCTCTTGTTCCAACGAAAACTCCAAGAAAATACCGAAAAAGCTTTCCGTAAAACCGAGAAGACCAAATTAGAGAAGTATAGAAACTCTAACCAAATTCCTTTATGTCGTTGCTTCGAAGAACCCGAACCGCTCAGACAATTTGGTCGAGAACCGTCGCTCCGCCGCCGACTTCGATCCGACGTCGCATGCAAAGAACACGGCACTTCTTCTCCTCAAGCTATCGTACGGACGTACATGAAGAGAACCGGCCACCTTAATTAATTAGCTTCACTGCATGCTAATTAATTAAGCCTCATGCACCCCCAGAACCGTACGGCTCCTAAGCCGGAGTGCTAATTAATTTCGGCCGCTCCCAAGCCTCTTCCTATTCCGTACATGCATATGCATGTATATATATAGAGAGGGATTTGGCTCAATCCTACTCTAATTCAATGTGATATAGAGTAAACCAATCCTAATCTACTTAGGATTCCTACTTAAATTAGGATCCATCAAATAATAAATCCTAATAAGATCCTGTCTATTATTTCATAGACCCGGTGCATGAACCAAACCAATAAAAAAGAAGGCATATCTTTAACAGTTTGCTCATGAATTCACAATTCCTAAACTTTCTTTACGTTGCATTTCAAGTTATATAATATGCTTGCATTGCCTTTTGGAGATCATTACTTAGAACTGATAAATTCTTCAAATTTGGAGATGTTATGATTATGTTGAGCCAAGCTTATGGTGCTTTGGATTTCATGTTTCTGATTGGCTCATGCTACATGATCATACTTGTAATTCTTTACGGTACGCCAGATGTAAAGCTATGTAAGAAAAAGAAGACCGTGATGATTCTACTCTTAAGATTCATGATGAAGCTCATAGCATGCCTATTTTTCTCCACTTGTCTATTTTGTATGTCGACCATGTTGGCCTAAAGTGTACGATAAATGGTAAATGAATAATCTGTTATATTATCGACTTACGATAGCTATGATCTATCCGAAAATTAAATTATAAAATAGTCCTATTTTTGCAGTAACCTCTCAGCCTTATTTGGAATATATGTATGGTACCAACTTATCGATGAAATATGATTATGATACATGCTGCTGCTTTAATATTTTTGTTGATTTGTACTCTTATGTATGTTTCTAAGACATCTTGCTATTTGCATCTTCATATTGAATGCTTGATTAACTAACTGTTTTTAAAATCGATGCTGTATCTCTTTACTACTCACAGATGTCGAAGGTGTCGATGATTATTTTGGAGAGATGATGGGTTCGTCGGAGAGTGATTGATATATATGCTACTGTGTTCATCTCCTTACTGTTGATGTGTGTGAATTTACTGATCAGTGTATGTAAAGTTTTAGGCGTTTCTTCTTCGTCGTCGTCGTCGTCTTCATCATCATCATCTTCTTTTTCTTGAGATGTATCACGTACTTGTTGGAGTTTGGAATACCTGATCGTTATATGCATGTCATTTAGATTATGATTTATGTAGTTAATTGATTTTGTTTGCTTTGGTTTTTGGTATATGTTTCATGATAGCTATGCTAGTATTTATTTTTAAATATGATTTATAAACTTCATTTAGGCTCATTGGCTTCTTGGATGGCCCAAACTTAAATGGACTTTTTCTGGGTGCTTGTGCTTTACTTACCACACAAGAGTAGTTCTAGATAGAAAATTTCATAATATGTAAAAATTAAAATTCAAATCCGGATCCGAACCCGACAGATTTTAAAAATTTATATTCATATCCATGACCAAAAACTCGAAACCTGAACCTAAATTCAGCGGGTTTTAAAAATCTATATCGTTGAATGAAGAACTAAGCAATAAAAATTATTAAATATTTTATATATTGTATAAATAAATAAAAATAAATTATGTATATATATAATTTATTCGAGTTTGGGTTCGGATAATATTTTGGATATCTATACCCGTTGACATACCTACTCCCTATTCCTCTTTTCAATATTTATAACATAAAAAATACGTACTTTCTGAACACGGTGAATCATTAAATACGGTGAATGGTTCACCGTGTTTAACTTAACTACCCACCCGAGCCCTGCCCGCGTGGTGCTGACATGGCGCCTGTGTGGCAGGTTCAGGATCATTTTTGTAAATTAAATTTTGATAGGACTAGTTTAAGAATAAAAATTTATTAGGAGACTAAATGCAAAAAAAGCCCTATAGAGAAGGGTACATGAGGGGTACCTTCTTTTGCTACATGCTTCTCTGAGCTTCTACCTACTCCAAGCTTCAATATACCTCTCTAAGCTTTATTAAGCTATACTTTCCTTCTAATATTAAGCTTGCAGTGAATAAATCCCTTACACTTTCCTTCTAATATTAAGCTTGCAGTGAATAAATCCCTTACATCCTTCTCTGAGCTTCTACCTACTCGTGCTCGTGCTCGTGCCGAGTGTGTTTAGTCGAGAGCTCCACTCTCATGTTCTCTCAAATAATTATGTAGAGAAAGAGAATATATAAAGCAAAGCATCATGTATTTGCTTTTCAATGTGGGACTAAACTTAACATGTAAAGAGCAAGACATGAGCTCCCAGAAAAGACCCATAGAAAGTGGGTTGCCCAGAAAATCTATAGGCGAAAAATAAGTTTTAAATCACCATTATAAACAAATAAAACTAACAATGACTATATATCTCCATGCAATTGGCATTCACTTCAGCGGCACAGAAACTCCCTCCCCAGCTTCGGCAGTGTAAATGCATTCTGGTTCCTCTACAATGCCAATTTTGGGCTCTTCAGGAGTGTGAAGTACGTGTGATCATGTCAAAAGGAGATCAAGACCAACAAAACTGTGTAAAACTGTCATTCAACTGTTGTCCTATATATGTTTTATCAAATTATGGACGCTAAAGAAGATTATCATTAATGTGATCTCTCCTAACTTTATTAGTATTTTGGTGCATTTAGCTCCTATTTAAATGTCCGAATAAGTCATCTATCTAGTAATAACTTGTTTCTACTCTCTTTTATATAACTCCATCTTATCACCATTTTTGTTTTATTTGAAAATCATCTCAATCTTTCGGATGGTAGTTAGTTTTTTTTTTATAGCTTGATTGAAAGTTTCTATTTGTGTACAAATAAAAAAATAACATTTTTTTAATAATATTTTAATACGAGGCCATTATATTATTTTTAATTTGATTCTTAATTATTTAGTAGAATTGATTAGACGCCGAACCGTCGTCCTGTCAGAGAGAATCTTCCAGATACGTAAAACATAAATGCTGCCAAATTAAAATAAATGCTTTCGAGGTGACTGCGCCGTACCATTACCAAGTTAATGCACAATCCTCACCTTTCACTTTAAAGTAGCTTTTTTTATTAACATCCTTATCTTTGCTCCCATTTTTCCAACCTTGTATGTCATATTCATAGCAGCTTGTAAGCGTAGTTAGTTAATTCGGATTTGGCAAAAGTTCAGTACGAATATATCGGATAAAATTAATTTTTTAATTTTTAAATTCGTTGAAAAATATGACTAAAAAATAGATTCACCAATTATTCGGGTACGTGATTTATACGGATACTATACGTTCACTAATTAAAAATTCGGGATAAAAAATTATGCTATTAAATTAAGTTTTTTTTTCTCGCAAGACTTATGCAATTAATATAAATATTCATATTTTTTTAAGAATATAAAAATAAAGAGCTACAAAATTAAGCTAATTAAGTAAAAAAAATATATATATTAAGATGGTCTATTATAAGAGGCTAAACATTTTTGATGGAGTGATTTTTTTTTTTAAAATTTATTTAGGGGAGAGGAGGGGGAACATTTAGAAAAGGGGGCGAGCGTGAGCGACATGCGAGGCACGTAACTGTGAGCACGGGCATGCAAGCTAGAGCGGGCCCGCGCGCGGGCCCGGCCCAGCCCAAGGGCCGTTTTTTCGGCCGAATTATTCGCAAACCGCGAATAATTCACGAATAATTATTTTTTCTCAAAAAATCGGTGTTTTTTTCCGAATTTTTTGAAAAAATACGCATACGGCCGTTTAATTCGTTTTCTCAATAATTCGCGAATAATTCGCGAATTAACTAACTATGCTTGTAAGCCCAAAGGTAACCCCGAAGGTACGAAACGCTTTTTTTTTTTTTTTTTCTTTCTAATCTTTGTAATTGTGATTTAAATTTCCTGCATCAATTACATTATAGTGAGAAGAAGAAGCAGCAGCACTTTCCCAAGGGGTTTTTTTTTTTTTCTGTTTTTATTTTTGTTTACTTATCTTTGTAACTAGACAAATTAAAGTTTGGTAACTCATATATACTGGAAAGTTTCACAATAATCAACCACCAGTACACTATTATAGTACACAAGAACACATCACCAACAATCACATACTTAGACGAGGTTGGAACGGTGTTACCGCGTGCATGTTATGTGGGCTGGAAGACGAAATGGTTGATCACCTCTTTGCATGATGTGTGTTTACCAGATTTGTGTTGATATCTACGGTGGATGATCTCCTACCGGACGATTTGGGGGAGGACGTGCACTACATCTGGGTAGGTGGATGGAGAGGAGACACAATCGGTCTCATCGGGCTAGATTAGCCAGACTTGCAGTTGGCTAGTGGTCTATCTGGAAGGCACGGAATGATGTTATTTTTAGAAAGGCCCAGGCTGACCCTTTAGCGACGCTTCGTTCCTGTACTCGCTGGACGACGTTGTGGGATTTTACGCCCCCAAGCCGTTCCCCAGCACTGTAGTAGTTTTTTTTTTTTTTTTCGTGCGTCTTGGTCGAGGCCTTCGTTGCCTCAGTTTGTGTCACCTAATTCATCTTTGCATTGAATGAAGTAGGTAGCATGCTACCATTTTCCTCAAAAAAAACAATCACATACTTTGTGTTGTTTCCTTTCAAGAAAGAGTTGGTAAATTTTTGCATTCTAGTAAGTGTGTGTCTTTCCAATGAAATTACAGTTGGTTTGAGTTCCGCAGATAACTCAAATGGAAATCATCTACTTGTTAAAGTATAATTTGTAATTATTAGAATACTAAGGCGCCGTTTGGTTGGGGTGATAAGCGGGGATAACTAAAGTTATCCCCGCTATTCTGCCAAACGGGGCAAAATTTGGCCGGGATATTTTATTCCGGTCAAAGCTTGCTATTCCCGATTATTCCGGAATAGCAAGTTTTTCTTATTCCACCATTTTGGTGGAATAGCGCTATTCTAATACTTAATTTCAAACTTAATTAAAATTATAAATTGAATTAAAATTAAATTATATAAATATAATATGTTACATATTATAATAAATTATTTTTATTATAAAATTTTTAATTGTACTATATTAATACATATTATTTCTATTTAAATATTATAATAAATTATATTTAAATATTATAATAAATTTTTTTATTAAATTTAAGTTTGAGTAGAATTTTTAAAAATTTATTTTAATTAATTGTTCTCACCTCTATTCTTATTTTAAAATTTTAAAAATTTAAAATTTAAATTTTTAAAAATTAAATTTATAATTTCAAAATTAAATTTTATAATTATAAATTATAAATTATAAATTTTAATATTTTAAATTTTTTAAATTTAAAATTTTGATATTTTATTATTTTCAAATTTAAATTTGATCTTAAATCTAAAGTTTTAAATTTAAAATTAAAAAATTTAAATTTAAAACTTAAGATTTAAATTTCACTATTTTTCTTATTCTATGTTACCTACCGAACGCTATTTTTTTTATTCCCAGAAATAACTCAATTTTCATCCAAACGCAAAATTGATTTAATTCCCGCTTATTTCTCAATTTATACCTATCCCTCGAATAGCCACTTTTTGCTTATCCTCGAATCAAACGGTACCTTTAAAAAAGTCTTTTTGGAAGTACGTATAAGAGTCATTTTGGAATTGTAAAGGTTATTTGATTTTGGAATTTTAATAGTCAAGAAGTCTAAGGGTTAGTGAAGAATTTAATGAGGAAACTCAAGAGTCACTTAAAAGTCTATAAATAGGCATGCAATACCATGTAAGCCAAGCCCCTAGAGTTCTCTCGTACTTAGCCAAAAGTCTATAAAGATCTTCAATTTTTCTTTAAAAACAGTTGTTAAATCCTCCTTGCACCCAACACTACTAAGATGGTAAGATTTTGGCATTGCTGTTAGCAAAATCCTTTGTATTATTTCGCTTTCTGTAGTTGATTACATGTATGTATGTACTGCTGTTCTTAAGAATATCTACCGAACTGGAGGGACATTCATCGAAATCGGACCTCGAGGCGGCGACGGTGGCCGTAAATGGGATGATGGGCGCTTGGATGGAGTCAGAGAGATTCTTATATGGCATGGAGAGGAAATAAATGCCATTCAATTTGTCTACGACTGCAACCGAGCATTGGAGTTATCTGAGAAGCATGGTGTGGATGGAACGAACTTTGATCATGTAAGTCATCCTTAGAATTAAGAGCCTTCTCCAGCAAAAAAAAAAAAACATATATAGAGAGTATTAGTTTCACAAACTCATTGTACTATTCGTATACATTTTGGCAACTGCAGCTTTATGATATGATGATAATTTTCAGGCAACTAGGTAAACTTAAATCTTTAGATCATTATCCGAAGCATGAAAATGATGATTGAACTAAGATGCTTAATTTTGACATACTTTCTAATTAGTCAGTTTGGTGGATATTAAATTGCTTGCATTGCAATAGGTTTGTCATTGAACTAAAATCAGTTTAATGCATGGAACTGTGCCCTGTTATATGAAATAGTGGCATCTTCTTCCCTGTTTCTAATGTCTTCTTGTCCTCTAAATTTAATTTTTTTTAAATCTATACTAACTCCATTTTTCTGATCTACAACATGTTGGAGGTTATCGTTTTAGAGAGAAGGGTGTTTTTTGGGGCTCGAAGTATATATTATACCAAGAGACGTCAAATTTGGAACGCTCAATGGCGTTAATTACCTCCGGCTTAGGAAAACTCTAGAATTAATAAATAAGTTATTGGGCTCCAGTTAATATAGGTTTTAATACGTTTTCACCTACTGGGCTTGTATGTGAACATAATATTTGGATTATATTTTTTGAGAGAAAGGTAGCGAGCTACTCGCTTCCTTCAAATATTCGGATTATATTATAACAATATATCCAACATGAATATATTATTTGAATTATATATAACATTATATCCAATAATAATATATCCAACACAACACTATTATATTAAATCTCAACATCCTAGAGGGAGTTTTCTGTTCAGTAGCGTGAAAGAGTGAACAAAGGAAGAATAGAGGAACTGAGATAAGAAGAACAAGAATAGGGATAATTTCTGTTGCCTTTTTTTTCTTTTTCTTTTTTTAAGCTTTTGGCCGAGAAAGGATAAGAGGATGAAGTATAAAAAGTAGAAACACATATTGGAATGCATAAGGCAAAAAGGGTGGTATTTGCTGAGAATCGATATGATGCTTGTATATCGTAAGTTATTGTTTTTGTAGAACACACAAATCAGTAAAATATATACTGTTACGTACGTACCTACTAGAACACACTTAGTCAGATAATATAGTTTGTTACTAAAGTGCACGTGTGTCGTGGTTACAATGTTCACAGAGTAACATGTTTGAATCATTCACTATGATTAATTATCATGCCGATGCATGCAGATTAAACTGGACTATCCTTCGGAGTATCTAACAGAGATAAGTGGGAGTTTCGCGGGGGTGCAGCCTCACAAACCACCGACTGTCATAAAGTCTCTGAAATTCAGTAGCAACAGAAGATCATTTGCAACCTTCGGATGCGGTGATCAGTCAGATCATGAAACTGCAGCTAGTCGCTTCCACTTCAAAGTGATGGATAACAAGGTATGTGGGTTCTTCGGGCATTCCGATAATGACTATCTCCACTCTATCGGAATTCACTTCAAGGTCATGCCGAAAAATGATGATACCTATTGCGCACGGTCGCCCAGATATTATGGTAACTTTTAAGCGTTCCGATCTTAAAAGTGTAAATGAACTGGCTTTTGCTTGTTATTTTGTATCTTGACTGTGGTTTATTCCACTCCTCGGTACTTCACTTGTTTGGACTTGTGAGCTATGTCATCAACAAGCCTCCTAAATTTATTTGCTTGTCTTGTTATTTAGTTGGGCAAAGGATCTCACTGTTCTATTAATAATTTAAGGCGGCTATGTTCCTGCCACCAACCACATTAGAATACAGTTACTGTTAAATATAAAAATATATAAATACCGTTATCTAATAGCTTAAATTTTTAGGTTTTGTATAAGAACTAGTTATTCTAAAAATAGGGTAAAGTTCAAGGTTAAGTCTAGAGTAGACCAATTTTGCGTAGGTATGAAAATTAAGTTATTTCCGAAATAAGAAAAATAGCGTATAGATAGTTATAAATAGAAAATAATAATTTTATCCTAATTTTTATATTTCAATTTAATTTTTTTATTTTATATTTAAATTTTCAAATTTAAATAGATAACTTTTAAAATTAAAAAAATTCAAAATTAAAATTTATATTTTTAAATCTCAAATTTAAAAATTTATAGTTATAAATTTTAAATCAAATCTAACAAATATAAAATTTCAAATATAAAATTTAAATAATTAAAAATAATAATTTAAAATTAAAAATTGAAAATTGAAAAGTAAAAATATAAATATATATTTTAGGATTACAAATTATAAATTTTAAAAATTTCAAATATAAAATATTAAATTTAAAATTTAAATAATTAAAAATAAAATTAAAAATTAAAAATATTAATATTAATTTTAAAATTACAAATTATAAATTTTTAAGATTTATAAATTAAAAACTTAAATTTGAGTGGGATTACCTATTCCTTGGGAGGGTTGGGCCCCCAAAACTCATGTTTGGGGTTAAAGGAACCCCCAACCAAACATACTGTTAGGTAGCGTTTGGTTCGGGAATAAGTAAGAACTAGCCGTTACAGGGATAGGTACAAGTATGAGGATAAGAGTAATTTTGTGTTTGGATGAAAATAGGGATAAGGATAGGGATAAAGGGATATAAGGAAAAAAGTGTTTGGATGGTATTTGGGGATAAGAGGATAGTGAGGTGGTGAAATGTGAAAATTACTAAACTACCCCTTGGGGATAAGAGGATAGTGAGGTATTTGGGGATAAGAGGATAGTGTTTGAAAAAAAAAAAAAAAAAAAATTGTTTGGGAATAAGATTGGGGATAGCAGGATATCCCCTTGCTATCCCCAATCCAAACACTGCGTAGAGTACAATTCAAATGATGTGGATTCTAGTATTATTAATTTTTTTCATCTAATTTAAGTCTACGTCATGGCCTTGTAATTAAGAAGTATTGTGTTAAGACATGGGATGAAGTGTTAAATATAAAAATATAAAAATATAATGTTTTAAAAGCTTAAATTTTTATAGTACATTGTTTTATAGTTACAAAATATACAAATTCGATTCGAGAGTATACACCCCACCGTCCTCATTCGGAGCCATCATGCTCATGACTAGGAATGTCAATGGGTATGGATATACGAAATTTTATTCGAACCCGAATCCGAATGAAAGGGATATATCCAATGGATATGGATATGGATTCAGATATGAATATCAAAAATAGAAATCCGACGGATATAGAATCGGATATGAATTTTGAGGGTTTTTTTATAGAATAACCTTGTAGAATTTTGTAATTGGCAAAATGATACTGCCAAAAAATATATATATAAAATTAACCCTCCTTTCGCCACGTGGGCGCCACGTCTGATTTTTTTTCACAAAAACGGTGAATGAATGATTCACCGTCTTTGTGATTCTGTATTAAAGGCGGTGAACCATTCACCGCTTTTAATACAAAATCCCACCCGTTTTCTCTTGTAAGGCCCCCTTTCCAACTTTACCCTTCAAATTCCCTTTCTTATGCTCTCGAGAAGACGGTGAACCATTCACCGCCTTCTCGAGGGCACAGGAAAGTGAATTGGATGGGGAGTTTGTACTAAAAGCGGTGAATGGTTTACCGTCTTCTAAAGCGGTAAACCATTCACCGACTTCATAAAAAATATACAAAAACGGTGAATGATTTACTGTCTTTGTGAGAAATACTGTCGTGGCGCCCACGTGGCGAAAAGAGTGTTAGTTTTACAAATAAAACTTTCACAGGGTCATTTTGCCAATTATAAATTTTTGGAAGGTCATTTTATAAAAAAGCTCGAATTTTGATTGTACCCGACCCGAACCCGACCCGAACCCGAATTTATTTTATATTATAGGGGCAATTGCCTATATGCTCCTGAAAAGTTTTCAGTTTTCTTTATTTACCCCTCTTAGAAGGCTAATATTGAAAATATCCTTCTTATGTTCCAAGTCTTTCTAATATACTCCTGAAGTTAAGTTCCGTTACTTAGCTGCTGTAATCTTTGAAAAATTACCATTTTGCCCCTTCAGAGATGGAGAATAAAATATTATATATAATAAATAAATATATATATTTATAAATATAAATAAAATTGAGACACTTAAAGAAGTGAAATTTGTAAAGGTACCCACACAAAAAGGAAAAATAATAATAAGGAATTATATGATTCAGAGATGGATAATGGAAAGCATAGAATAGTTCAAATCAGCAGGAAAAAAACAAAAAGGAAATAAAAACTACATCACCAATGTCTCTACGGGCAATCCAAATGCTGTTCCTCGGCCTTCCGCAGCCTCACCTTCCAGTTCTACTACTGGCACCTTCGCCAGTGCAGTCCCTTTAGGTACCGTTTGGTTCGGGTATAAACAAGAACTAGCTATTACAGGAATAGGTACAAGTATGGGGATAAAAAAAAATAGCGTTTGGATGAAAATTGGGTTGTTCCCGAGGATAAGAAAAATATTAAGTAATTTTATATAGAAAATGAATGTGTTGGTAGGAATAACCGAGAATTACTATTCTCGAGTAAAAAATTAGCGTTTGGATATAAAGGGGGGATAAGGGCCTATTCCTATCCCTATCCCTTAACCAAACAAAGCCTTAAAGATTTAAAATGTGCTTCCGTTTTGAAATTTCGCTTTTTAGACTAGTCTTATCCTGTGAAAATTAAGTGCTAGCGTCGTGTATTTAACCGCCTTCTCTTTTCTATCGTGTTGCTTAATCGTGGACGATCAAATATGGACTCTTACTTTGTTTTCATTTCTCTAGCTGTGTGCTTGTACACGGCGAAACTTTTGAGATATGTACCTGCTGAATTTGCTGATATTTTCAGATCATAGCTACTATGCTTTCAGAAGCATGCATATCTAGGTGCTTCCACTGCTGTGTTGGGACGTCATAAGGTATCCGAACGGGTAATCTATACTATCAAACATAGATTTACACCAGATGAGGCAGCTATAAGCATAAAGATCTCCATGCTTCTAAAAGAATAGCTTAGCCTACACCTATTTACCATCTCATTCACAAGGCTGCGAAAATTTATTTGTCTTCTGATACTTCATGGGATGAAGGATTTCACGGTTCCAAAAATAAATTTTAGGGCTATTTTGGCTATCTACAACTGCATTAGAACCTAGACGTCACGGACACTGCATGACACGGGACACGAGATACGACACGACTCGAATACCGCAACCGGGCAACTTTCATTTTTTTTTTTAATT
The DNA here is from genome assembly GCA_025177825.1 of Aechmea fasciata. Classification (NCBI taxonomy): domain Eukaryota; kingdom Viridiplantae; phylum Streptophyta; class Magnoliopsida; order Poales; family Bromeliaceae; genus Aechmea; species Aechmea fasciata. The sequence goes on along the minus strand of CM045927.1, from coordinate 4,198,240 downwards.
TTTTTTATTATTTTTTTTATTTGAGAAATTGGTAGACCAGCTACCAGTTTCATGTAACTTTCAAAAAATTAAGACACAGACACGACATGAACACCATTAATAAAATATAATATTATTAATATAATAAGATAATTTTATTATATATAAAATATTAATTTTGATTAAATATTGTTATATTTGTCATATGAATGAAAGTTAGTAAAATTTTCATTGATAGTTCATATATTTTAAGAAAAAAAATTCTCCACCATATATAATTTATTTATATTGTCAAAAAAAAATTATATGCGTTTATCAAAAAGCTAAAATATTTATTATTGTAAATTACATATGTATAGAAAAAATAAAATAAAAATAAGTATATATTTTTTTTACTTGTATGCGCTATGGGTTGGTATTAAACGGGCGTCCGAGAAGTGTCCACATCGTGCGGGCCCGACACCGACACGCGCGTGCCTGTGCGTATAGAAGTGTTCGTGATACGTAGATTAGAACACAATTACATATCTTATGCTAAAGGCCAAGAGCTTTGTTTCCGCCATACTGGATTTATATCAAGTATACAATCATAAGTTTTGCCATACTGGTGAAAATAATTTATCTGATTGGATGTGATGCTTGTGATGTTATCTTTTTGGTGCAGTTAGTATTGTCATCAAACTGATGCAGATATAGCTGGGTGATTCTCCGGAGTATCTGACGGAGTTTTAAACGAGCATTTTGGGACCATGAAGCTCTACGAACCACGTACCGCTGACGGTCGTACAGTCGCTGCAATTCTGTAGCAATAACAGATCATTTGGAACATCTGGATGCGTTGAATGCAGTGAAAACACAGACGTCGGTCATTTCGGTTTCAGAGTAAATAGTAATGGAGAGCAAAGTATTCAGGTTCTTCGGTCGGTCAGATGATGACTATATATCTCCATGTTATTGGCATTCACTTCAGCTGCCCAGAAACTCCCTCCCCAGCTTCAGCAATACAAATGCAGTCTGATTCCTCTACAATGCTCTAATTTTGGGCTCTTCAGGAGTGTGAAGTACATGTGATCATGTCAAAAGGAGATCAAGACCGACAAAACTGCATAAAACTGTCATTCCACTGTTGTCTTATGTTTTGTCAAATTGTGGACGCTAAAAAAGATTATCATTATGTGATCTCTCCTAACTTTATTAGCGCTTTTAGCACCTGTTTGAATGTCCGAAATTTTTGATGATAGTTATATAAAACAACTGTTATATTTTAAAAGTTTAAATTAATATGCTAAGAGTGTGACATGACTCGAACTGAGGACCTTCTGCTCTGATATCATATAAAACAATCATTATACTTTAAAATTTTAAACTGTTACGTTTTCATAGCTTGATTGAAAGTTTCTATTTGTGTACAAATATAAAAATAATATTTTTTTTAATAATATTTCAATACGAGGCCATTATATTATTTTTAATTCGATTCTTAATTATTTGGTAGAATTCAATAGAATTGATTAGACGCACAACCGTCGTCCTGTCAGAGAGAATCTTCCAGATACGTAAAACACTAAATGCTGCCAAATTAAAATGAATGCTTTCGAGGTGACTGCGCCGTACCATTACCAAGTGAATGCACAATCCTCACCTTTCACTTTAAAGTAGCTTTTTTATTAACATCCTTACCTTTGCTTCCATTTTCCCACCCCTGTATGTCATATTCATAGCAGCTTGTAAGCCCGAAGGTAACCCCGAAGGTACGTAACGCACACCTTTTTTTTTTTTTTTTTTTTCTAATCTTTGTAATTGTGATTTAAATTTTCTGCATCAGTTACATTATTGTGAGAAGAAGAAGCAGCAGCACTTCACCAAGGCTTTATTTTTATTTTTTATTTTTTATTTACTTATCTTTGTAACTGCGACAAATTAAAGTTTGGTAACCCATAATGAAAGTTTCACAATAATCAACCATTATAGTACACAATAACATATCACCAACAATCACATAGTGTGTTGGTTCCTTGCAAGAAAGAGTTGGTAAATTTTTGCATTCTAATAAGTGTGTGTCTTTCCCATGAAATACAGTTGGTTTGAGTTCCGCAGATAACTCAAATAGAAATTATCTACTTGTTAAAAATATAATTTGTAGTTCTTAGAATACTAAAAGTCTTTTTGAAAGTCTAAAAGTCATTTTGGAATTCTAAAGGTTATTTGATCTTGAAATTTTAAGAGTCAAGAAGTCTAAGGGTGGTTAGTGAAGAATTTAATGAAGAAACTCAAGAGTCATTTAAAAGTCTATAAATAGGATGTCATGCAATACCATGTAAGCCAAGCCCCAAGAGTTCTCTCCTACTTAGCCAAAAGTCTATAAAGATCTTCAATTTTTCTTTAAAAACAGTTGTTAAATCCTCCTTGCACCCAACACTACTAAGATGGTAAGATTTTGGCATTGCTGTTAGCAAAATCCTTTGTATTATTTCGCTTTCTATAGAATTGATTACATGTATGTGCTGCTGTTCTTAAGAGTATCTTCCGAGCTGAAGACACATTCATCAAAATCGGACCTCGAGGTGGCGACGGTGGCCGTAAATGGGATGATGGGCGCTTGGATGGAGTCAGAGAGATTCTTATATGGCATCGAGAGGAAATAAATGCGATTCAATTTGTCTACGACTGCAACCGAGCATTGGTGTTATATGAGAAGCATGGTGTTGTGGATGGAACGAACTTTGATCATGTAAGTCATCCTTAGAATATTAGAGAGTATTAGTTTCACAAACTCATTGTACTATTCGTATACATTTTGGCAATTGCAGCTTTATGATATGATGATTTTCAGGCAACTAGGTAAACTTAAATCTTTAGATCATTATCCGAAGCATGAAAATGATGATTGAACTAAGATATGCTTAATTTTGACATAAGATTAGATTTTCTTCCTATTTCTAATTAGTCAGTTTGGTGGATATGAAATTTGCTCGCAATGCAAATAGGTTTGTCATTGAACTAAAATTAGTTTAGTGGAAAATTGCTCCCTGTGCTTTGTTAAATGAAATAGTGGCATCTACAGGTCTGTCTTCCCTGTTTCTAATAATTCAATTTATGTCTTCTTGTCCTCTAAATTTAATTTTTTTTAAAATCTATACTAACTCCATATTTCTGATCTACAACACTATTAGATTAAATCTCAACATCCTAGCTGAGGGAGTTTTCTGTTCAGCAGTGTGAAAGAGTGATCGAAGGAAGAATGGAGGAACCGAGATAAGAAGAACAAGAATAGGGATACATAATTTCTGTTGCCTTTCTTCTTCTTTTTTTTTAAGCTTTTGGCCGAAAAAGGATAGAGGATGAAGTATAAAAAGTAGAAACACATATTGAATGAATGCATAAGGCAAAAAGGGTGATATTTGCTGAGAATCGATGATGCTTTTATATCGTAAGTTATTGTTTTTCTAGAACACACAAACCAGTAATTAAAATATATACTGTTACGTACCTACTAGAACACACTTAGTCAGATAATATAGATTGTTACTCAAGTGCATGTGTGTCGTCGTGGTTACAATGTTCACAGAGTAATTAACATGTTTGTGAATCATTCACTATGATGCAGATTCAACTGGACTATCCTTCGGAGTATCTAACAGAGATAAGTGGGTGTTTCGGGGGGTTGCAGCCTCACAAACCACCGGCTGTCATAAAGTCTCTGAAATTCAGTAGCAACAGAAGATCATTTGCAACCGTCGGATGCGGTGATCAGTCAGATGAAACTGCAGCTAGTCGCTTCCACTTCAAAGTGATGGATAACAAGGTATGTGGGTTCTTCGGGCACTCCGATAATGACTATCTCCACTCTATCGGAATTCACTTCAAGGCCGTGCCAAAAAATTATGACTCTAGCGGAATTCACTTCAAGGCCGTGCCAAAAAATTATGACTCTATCAGAATTCACTTCAAGGCCGTGCCAAAAAATTACGATACCTATTGCCCACGGTCGCCCAGATATTAGGCATTTGGCACAACGTCGACGTTCGGATCTTAAAAGCGTTCCATTTGAGATGCTTCTAAATGTTAGCCTCGTCCTGCGAAAAATGAAGCGCTTGCGTCGTGTAAATGAACTGGCTTTTGCTTGTTATTATTTTGTATCTTGACTGTGGTTTATTCCACTCCTCGGTACTTCACTTGTTTGGACTTGTGATCTATGTCATCAACAAGCCTCCTAAATTTATTTGCTTGTCTTGTTATTTAGTTGGGTAAAGGATCTCACTGTTCTATTAATAATTTAAGGCTATGTTCCTGCCATCAACCACATTAGAATATAGTTACTGTTAAATATAAAACTATATGCATAGCTCAAATTTTTAGGTTTCGTTTGGTTCGGGATTAAGTAAGAACTAGTTATTCCAAAAATAGGGTTAAGTTCAGGTTTAACCTAAAATAGATCAATTTTGCTTTATGGATGAAAATTAAGTTATTTTCGAAATAAAAAAAAATAGCGAATAGTGGATAGTTATAAATAGAAAATAATAATTTTGTCCTAATTTTCATGTTTCATTTTAATTTTTTTATTTTATATTTAAATTTTCAAATTTAAATAGATAACTTTTAAAATTAAAAAACTTCAAAATTAAAATCTATATTATTAATTCTCAAATTTAAAAATTTAAAGTTATACATTTTCAAATCTAGCATATATAAAATTTTAAATATAAAATTTAAATAATTAAAAATAACAATTTAAAATTGAAAATTGAAAATTAAAAACTGAAAATTTAAAATTTAATACAAATTATAATTTTTTAAAATTTTAAATATAAAATATTAAATTTAAAATTTAAATAATTTAAAATTATTAAAAATTAAAAATATTAATATTAATTTTAAAATTACAAATTATAATTTTTTAAGATTTATAAATTAAAATTAAAATTTTAATTTTATATTTAAAAATTAAATTAGAGTGGGATTACCTATTCCTTGGGAGGGTTGGGCCCCCAAAACTCATGTTTGGGGTTAAAGGAACCCCCAACCAAACAAATGATGTGGATTCTAGTACTATTAATAATTTTTTTCATCTAATTTAAGTCTACGTCATGGCTTTGTAATTAAGAAGTATTGTGTCGAGACATGAGGTGAAGTGTTAAATATAAAAATATATAAATATTTTTTTTAAAAAAAGCTTAAGGCTTTATAGTACAATGATTATTTTATAGTTACAAAATATACAAATTCGATACGAGAGTATACACCCCACCGTCCTCATCCGGAGCCACCGTGCTCATGACTAGGGATGTCAATGGGTATGGATATACGAAATTTTATTCGAACCCGAATCTGAATGAAATGGATATATCCGATGGATATGGATATAGATTCGGAAATGGATATCAAAAATAGAAACCCGACGGATATAGATTCAGATATGAATTTTGAGTGTTTTTTTATAAAATAATCCTGTAGAATTTTGTAATTGGCAAAATGATCCTGCCAAAAAAATATATGTAAAATTAACCCTCATTTCGCCACGTGGACCCACGTCGATTTTTTTTCACAAAGACGATGAATCGTTCACCGTCTTTGTAATTCGTATAAAAGCGGTGAATGGTACCCTAAACCCTAAACCCTAAACCCTAAATAAAGGCGGTGAACCATTCACCGCTTTTAATACAAAATCCCACCTGCTTTTCCTTGTAAGGCCCCTTTTCCAACTTTACCCTTCCAATTCCCTTTCTTGTGCCCTCGAGAAGACGGTGAACCATTCACTGCCTTCTCGAGAGCACAGGAAAGTGAATTGGAAGGAGAGTGTGCACTAAAAGCGGTGAATGGTTACCGCCTTCACCGCCTTCTAAAGGCGGTAACCATTCACCGCATTCACAAAAAATATACAAAAACGGTGAATAATTTACTGTCTTTGTGAGAAATATTGTCTTGGCGCCCACGTGGTGAAAAGAGGGTTAGTTTTACAAATAAAATTTTCACAGGATCATTTTGCCAATTATAAATTTTTGGAGGGTCATTTTATAAAAAAACTCAAATTTTGATTGTACCCGACCCGAACCCGAATTTATTTTATATTATATATATATATATATATATATATATATATATATATATATATATATATATATATATATATATATATATATATATGTAGGTCTTATGTGCTATTAGGAGCACGGAGGCCTCCGTACTCTTAAATTTTTAATGATGGAGCTTCCGAGATCGACAATCGGTTCTCGCTAGACTTGATCTAGCGTATTTGAAGTTTCTATAAAATAATTTTTACGATTTTTCGATATCATTTACCTAGCAATCAAAAGGATTCAAAATCAATAATTTTTAACAGCTGAAAATAAAAATCCTATAAACTTTTCTTGATTATAATTTCCCATTCCACTCTTGAATCCTAAAAAGCAAATTAATTTTTTTTAAAAAAAATTATGTGCAAGAAATTACAAAAAAAAATGCATAATTTTTTTGATTAAAATTATAATAAAAATAATATATTATGTTTTTTTTTAATGCTAAGAAAAGAGGGAAGAGAAGAAAAAAGATGGATAAGGTAGAGAAATGTTGGGCTGGGCCTAAGGAAAAGGTAAATGTGGGCTTGGAATTGAAACTTCAATTCAGGCTTGAAAACCGGAATCAATTTGTAAGCTAATGAACCATTCCCATTCGAATTTGGAATAGGAGTCCCAAACCGAGTCCTGTGAACCAAACAAAATTCCGGATTTGATCAAACCGTTTTCCATTCCGGATCCAAAATGTACGAACCAAACATGCCCTAAAAGACTAATTGTGATATTATTAAATGTATAAGGATATTTATGATTTTCTTAATTATTATAGGGGCATAAATGAAATTGAAAGCCGGGCTTTTTTTGTAAATGGCCCCTGGATAAATTTTGTTTTAAAACTAACCCCAACAAATTTATTCACGGTGGTTCACCGTATTTCATATTTATGTTCATTTTCTTCCTTTTTTCAATATTTTCTTAGACACGGTGAACCATTCATCGTGTTCAAACATGGTGGATGATTCACCCCCTATTAGGGACGTCAACGATTGGACCGGGTTGTCAAAAATCCGAACCAGAACCCGAATATCAAATTAAAACTCGAATCTGAATCCGAACCCGGCGGGTTTTAAAAATCTATATCGTTGGATGAAGATCTAAGGGATAAAAATTATTAAATATTTTATATATTGTATAAATAAATAAAAATAAATTATGTATATAAATAATTTATTCAGGTTTGAGTTCGGATAATATTTCGGGTATCCATACCCATTAACATCCTTACTCCCTATTCTTCTTTTTAATATTTATATTACGAAATATATATATATATATATATATATATATATATATATATATATATATATATATATATATATATATATATATATATATATATATATATATATATATATATATATATATATTTGTATTTTTTCTAGACACGGTAAATTATTCATCGTGTTGTGTCTTTGGACACGGTGTATGATTCACCGTGTTCAACTTAACACCCTAGCCCAGTCCTGCTCGCGTGGCGCTAACGTGGTGTCTACGTGGCAGGGTCGGAACCAAAAGTATAAATATAAATTTATTGGGGCAATTTTTAAAATAATTTTTTCTAGAGGGCTAGAAGCAAAAAAAAAATCCCTTTTTTTTCTTCTTTTGGTTTCTTTTTTATTTTGAGAGGAGAGGACTGGATCAGGGCAAAAAAATACAAATATAAATTTACTGAGATTATTTTTAAAATAATTTTTTTAGGGTGCTAGATGCAAAAAAGCCCCCGTTTTTTTTTTTTTCTTCTTTTGGTTTCTTTTTTATTTTGGGAGGAGAGGATCTGAAACCTTTACTCTTCGTTCCATTTTCGCACTATTTCTATTTCCTGGCAGCCGGAGGGAGCTTGAAGGTGATGTACAGTTTCTCTAATTTATTTGTGTTGTTCTGTTCTCATTTTCTCTGTTAATTTGTTCTTTTTTTAACGTACCATATTATATACTAAGAAGAAGCAGCAGCAGCAGCAAAAGATATATCTAAACTTGTTAGCTAGCACCTTGCTAGTTTTTTTTTTTTTTTTTTTCCTTTTTTTCAGAAATAAATATGGTGATTTCGTATAGTAGAGGGTGGTTTCCCAATGGTGAGAGGAAAACACTAGTGGTTTTTTTTTTTATTATTTTTTATTTTTATGTAGTGTTTGGTTCTGTAGTGTGCTAATGACGGAATATGCACTATCACGAAACTAATCATACTACTAAACAAAGGTGGTGTATCTAAATTATCCACAACCAAGATATGCAAGATTGGAATAAAATAAAGTTGAAAGATCTAGAAAAATTCAAATAGAACCACAACAACAACATAAGATTTACGTCGTTCATCTAAACTGGGCTACATACACGGACACGGAAAGATCAAATCCATTATTAAATGAGGAGATTATAATATTTGATTAGAGATTACCACTCCATTAATTATACTGAGTTTGCAACCTTATAATTGGAAAAATCTTTCTTGCTACACCTTCATCAAAGCACCTTCTGAATCGGTAAAACCTGCGTCGAAAATGTCTCTTATAATTCCTCCAATCACCGACTGTCCCTAGAGCAAGTGGCAAAAGACTTGGTGGTTGGTACCTGAGACCCGAGTTCGAATCCTAGTTGATTCACATTAATAGCTAAGTTTATTCTTAACGAAATAAACGAAGCGGGTACCGACCTATCTCTCAAAAAAAAAAAAAAAATCCTCCAATCAACTTGGAAGCTTTGAATCAAGCAAAAAGAACAAAGAGAGCTCCTTCTCCGACCCTCTTTACACCTCTCTTCTCTATCTCAAAAAAAAAGAAATCCTAGAGAGCAAAAAATAAGAACTCCCACTCAAAACCCAAGCAAAAAATAAGAACTCCCACTCAAAACCAAAAGGTAATCGCTCTCTTAACATCACTTGGCCTAATATACTAAATGGGTTAACTGAAATCCAAACTAATTACTAATTAGTCCATTACATGAGTTGTTGAACTAAATTCAAAATAAATCAACTCGGCTCATCACTTGTTGGAGCTCCAAATTTTTCTCTTGTAGCGAGGTCATTGTGAGAAAACACTCTCTAACTCTCCACCTTTCTAGTCTTACGTCTAGGAAGTCTTTCTTCCTCACAAACGTTTATGGGCCGCCTAGCTGGGATGGTAAGGATGAATTTTGCTTTGAACTTCTCTCTCTACAAGAGATTTGCACTTCCGACTGGGTGCTTTGCGGCGACTTCAACTTCACCAAAAACCAATCTGAACGAAAAGGAAACCCCTGGAGCACTAAGGCTATGGATATGTTCGTTGACCTAATATCCAACTTAGCAGTCATCGACCTCCCTATGTCCAATCAAAGCTTCACCTGGTCGAATATGCAGCGCAGACCCACATTGGCCAAGCTCGACAGATTCCTCGTTTCGACTGAATGGGACCTTTCTTTCCCTCACAGCAGAGTCAAAGCTCTCCCCAGGATCACTTTTGATCATGTTCCGATTGTCTTACAAATCGGACAGCAACCCGCACCCAGGCGCTTCCGTTTTGAAAGGGTTTGGCTCACCAAAGAAGATTTCGCCTCAAATGTGCCAACCTGGTGGAATGAAGTAGTCGACAAGAACTCGGCTATTCTCACAATCACTGCCAAGCTCAGGCACTGCCGAACCAGAATTAAGGAATGGTGCAAGACGAGTTTCCACAGCATCACGCGGTCGAAGAAGGTATTAGAAGAAGAACTGCAAGCCATTGATCATTTAGAAGAACTATAGGACCTCACTCAGGATCTACTCGATAAGCGATCCAATCTTAAAAGCCAATTACTTTCTATCCTGAGGGAGGAAGAAATTCTCTGGAAAACAAGGGCCAAACAACATTGGCTAAAGGAAGGCGACTCCAACACTAAATTTTTCCACGCAGTGGCTAATGGACGAAAACGTTACAACTCAATCGATGTGATCGAGGACAACAACGGGAGAGAAATCACTAATGAAGCTTCCAAGCGATCTTACTTTCTCCATGCTTTTAAACAACGGTTCGGTCTAGCAAGAGATAGACTTCCGTCTTATGGGGATTGGAGTAACCTGTACCAATCTGATAGATTGCATAATGCTGACTCCCTCAAGTCCCCCTTCACCCTTGAGGAAATCAAGGCCGCTACCTTCCAACTTGGAAGCGATAAGGCCCCGGGACCGGACGGTTTTCCCCTCTCCTTCTTCCAAACTTTCTGGGAGACGGTCAAAGTGGATATTTATAGAGTCTTCACCGATCTACAAGACAACAAGCTGTTTACTGGCCCTTCGGACTACTCTCTAGTATGCCTATTCCCAAAAAAAGAAGGAGCGCGCAAGGCCAATGACTTTCGCCCAATCAGTCTTATTAATAGCATCCAGAAAATTATATCTAAAGTCCTTGCCAATAGGCTAGCCTCTACCCTGCCGTCCATTATATCACCAACGCAATCGGCTTTTCTGAAAGACCGGCTGCTGACTGACTCGTTTGTTACCGCAAGCGAACTCCTAAACTAGTGTTCTAAGACTGGAAGGGAATGTGTATACATTAAAGCAGACTTTGAAAAAGCTTTTGACAACGTTCATTGGGACTTCCTGAAAAGCATACTGCACTGGCTGGGTTTCAACGACAAATGGTGAGCGTGGGTTGAGCAGTGTATCTGCAATGCCAAGGTAGCCATTCTCGTTAACGACACCCCGACTAACTGGTTCAAGACGAGAAAGGGACTTAGACAAGGCGACCCTCTATCCCCCTATCTTTTTCTTTTGGTGGCTGACTGCTTGGCTAGGCTGACTGAAACTGCAAGGAAAAACAACCTTCTCTGTGGTATTGGCCCGTCCTTGGAATGTCAAACCGTGCTGATTCAATATGCGGACGACATGATTTTTCTCTCCGAGCCTAGGAAATACTATATGCGAAATCTACAATTTATTTGGTGCATCTTTGAATGGGCCTCTGGACTGCGAATCAACTTAGACAAATCTGACTTGTATTATTTGGGTCACCCGGGTCACCCCCAAAAAGCCAATAGGCTAGCCAACATCTTAGGATGTAAAGTTGGAAATCTTCCATTCCGTTACCTAGGGCTTTTGCTATTCAACAAACGCCTACGCAAGGAAGATTGGGCTCCGGTTATCGACCGTATAACTGCGAGAATCGAAGGATGGAAAGCCAAACTCCTCTCCCAAGGGGGTAGACTAACGCTCGTCAACTCGGTTCTCACCAACTTGCCGCTATTTTACTTCTCCATCTACAAGGCGCCACAATGGGTATTACGGCGGATCGAATCTCTTAGAAGAGCTTTTTTTTGGAAAGGGTGTTCCAGCATTTCTGGTGGAGCCTGCCTCGTCAGTTGGAAGTCAATATGCAAAAGTAAGAAAGAAGGTGGGTTAGAGATTAAAGAAATGGAAGCCATGAACCTGGCTCTGCTATCCAAATGGTGGTGGCGTTTTTTCAATGAACCGCAACTACTATGGCCCAAATTAATCTCATCTCTATACTACGCCAGGAGAAGACCGTTACACGAGGGAAGAAGCTTTGCACCTTACTCGCAGTGGTGGAAAGGCGTACTTCATTGCCGCAAAGCCTTCAAATATGGCTTATCTTTCGAGCTAGGAAATGGAAGTAACATTCGACTGTGGTCTGACATTTGGATCGGCGAAACACCCCTTAGCACCATGTTCCCTGCCATCTACGCCCAAATCACGAACAAGGATGCTCGGATACCACAATGTTGGAAAAATAACGGATTGCGATGGCGATTCATCACCAGAGGTTTCGCGGCATCCCAATCGGTCCATAACAGTAGACAACTACAAATACTCAAACACACACTTCTCAGCATACACCCATGCAGCAGACACGATTCGTTCAAATGGCGGTGGACTACTAACCATTTGTTCACAGTCAAATCCCAATATCAGTTCCTCACAGACGGCGGCTGTAGAGATCGGTGGAATCAGCACATCTGGAAGTTGAAGATACCAATCAAAATCAAGACATTCATCTGGATTTTGCTACGCAAGAGACTTCCCACTTCTGACAGACTGATCACCAGAGGTATGTCCGTAGACCGGCCGCTATGCGTGCTCTGTGGGGTTCTCCCTGAAAGCAACGTTCACCTCTTCACCAACTGTGTCTTCGTTCGCTTCCTCCTTTTCTCCATGGAGGACCTCCAAGCTCTCCCAGATATCACGGGAGAGGCCAGCGAGCTTTGGGCCAAAGTATCTGAAATCCCTTCTGCTATAGAGAAATCCAAAGGCTTAACTCATTTGGCGGCAACCTGGTGGGTGGTCTGGACGGACAGAAACTCGGTTATCTTTCGGGCCGCAGCACCCAACGCAGTTCGATCAATTGCTCGCATCACCAGAATGATAAGTGACTGGAGCTTACTGGGTTGACCTAGCTATCATGGTTTCAAATGTTTTTAGTTTCTTTTTATTTTCTTTTTAATTTTCTTTAATTTCTTTTCTCTGTTTTCACCTTTTGCCATTTTCGGAGGCCGCAGTTGCCTCCAGCCTGTATGCTTAATTCATCCCGCTTTATGAATGAAGTAGGTAGCTCGCTACCTTTTTCTCAAAAAAAAAAAAAGATATCGCTAACCCAACAGATTCGAATACAAAGTAGGGAATAAGTTTTTATATCCCTTCTTATACCTAAATTAAAACTTAATTACAGTAAACTACATAATATTTTATAGATTTTTTTAGTTTTTAAAACATACTATTTTTTAAGATATTGTGAAGCCACGGGTCCTAAGGAAAGCCTATCTGCAGGTGCACAGACCCGTTAATTGTATATACAAAGTACCTCCGGTATACATGAGGTGTCTGCAACATACACTCTATAAAGATGACATACACATGCTAAGCATAGTGATCAGAGCAAAAATCATAACTAGACTAGTGAAACATATTCCATACAACCAATATCACCAATATCACGAATACATCGATCTCCCAAATATTACATAAACTCTAACATACAATATCTCAAGTACATTATAGGTGTCTAGCTAGTAGCAATACATATACATCTCTCACATGTATACCCTAAATGAAAGGTGTGTTGGATCCGCCTTTAGGAAAAACTCGGTCGGGATGGTTCTAGTTAAGACGCAAACACTCTTATCACGGTCCATAGCCTCTTCCATTATGGATGGCTCTAAATAGAAACAACCAACCAATAGAGATGAGAACTACAAACGTATAGTCCCACTAAGTAACGCTGTCGAGAGGGACATAATACTCCATTAGGTCAACTGAGACATAGATATTATAATTGCGGAAATGTAAATAATAGTAATGAAATATTGAAAGAAAAGTTGCTCTACCATTAACATGCCTCTATATATGACAACGGAAAAGGAAGTAGCTTTAGTACTATCACGAATATATATATACTCACTACCATGTATGCATTAACTATGTGTGATGTACAAAGTCAAATTAATAACTTTTATCCAATCTCTTGGAGACTTACACAATGTAAAGTCTCGACTTGTATTGTGCCTCATGATCCCGTGATGGCACCCTCAATGGAGTCATGCTCTCTTCAGGGTGTCCCAATCGGTGACCAATCCTGCATGGGCGAGTATGGTGTTGCGATGACCAAACTTCGAAATACCGGCTTGTAGAGGACCTGACAAGTATATGCGAATGAGCATAATTGACAAGCTAGTGTGGTCTCATGTGTCATATCTAAAAGCATATATCTCGATACTCGACCATTCGGTCATCGGCTTGGTCCTTTGACCTTGTTTATTATATTAAATTACATTAAGGAGAACATAATGTTGGAAAATCTTTCTGATCTTTTATTATAATATTCTTTAAAAACTAAATCGGAAATTAAAATTCAAGTTTAAAAAAATTTCGAAACAAAATTAAACGAAAATATTGTAAAGAAAATATTTAGATAAGGCATGTGGATCGAGGCGTGCAGCACTGCCCTAGAAGTGAAATTACCCCTTCACGTGCGAGGCTTTCCGGCAATTACTTCTAGCGATACAACGACCACGTTCCACCCCGTCTGCACGCTTTCAAGGTGGCGCAAGACGAACCCAAACCAGCTTCAGATCTAGCAAAAAAAAACTCAGAGAAAATCGAAACCTCGGCAAAAATTAATAGCGAAAAAGTAGAAAAAGACGATAGGCTTTAGGTTTGCTCCGATTATTATTATTAAACTCGTGCAATCTCGCCCTATATTTATAATCAATGCGAGAATCTTGTTCTATCGCGAGTAGAACAAGATAAGTTTAAGATTATTCGGATAAAGATTAGGATTAGGATAAAGATAAAGATAAGTATTAAAATAAAGATAAAACCGAAAAATAAAAATAAAATCTTAACAAGTTTTAAATTACAAAACATCCAATAATCCAATAAAATCCAATACATAACCCATAACATAAAATGTCTCACCATGAAAGGAATCTGCATTAATTGTACATTTGTCTCAACTATAACCAGCATTGAGTGAATGTGTGATTGTTTATAATTCTTGCATCCAAAGAGTTTGTTTAGTAACAAAAAAAAAAAAAAAAAAAAATTTGTTGAAACAATTTTTTTTTTGCTTTCAAAACTTTTTTAAAGTTGTCATTCATCACTTGGCGGGATGCAACAAAAGCAAAGCCTTTCCACCGGTGTATCAAATTATATAGAATTAATATTTAAAAAATAATAAAAGGGCAACGATGATGATGGCTAATTAAGGATCTTGTTTGGCAATATTGTTGCCCTCTTTTTGTAGTTTTAAACACAAATACGAATTGAGCTACTATACTTTTAAAAGTACAAGTCATTGGTGCTCGTAAGTTTTTAGCCTTTGGATTAATAGATGTGCGGTTAGGATGATGTGGGTCCCCTTGGGTTAAGTGGGTGGTTGGTTGAATAGTATAATCTAACGGTTGAAAATGATCAAAGGTGTAGATCTAACGGTAAAAAATTCACAAGCACCAAGTGCTTGGTGCTTTTACAAGCACCATAGCCGGACTACACAAATACTATATAATTGAATACGTTGGTGGATGGAGTTTCTTATTCTTTCATGTTTGGTTAACCACACCTCCGCCTGGTGAGGGATGGAAACTTCTTCAAAAGATTAAAGAAGCCAAAAAAAAAAAAAAAAAAGAAGTTAATTTCAAGCTTTTATATTTTTGGTTGTCGTATAACCACTTTGGATGTATTGCAAGTTTTCCAAGGTTTTATAAGGGCCCTTAAACAACTTGATTAAGATTATATAAAAAAAAGAAAAGAAGAAAACAACAACCATATGCAAGTAGCTGCAGCACAAAAGCCTGGCTACAATGTTGCTGTCATGCCATCTTGAATGGATGGTGTGGAAACTGAATCAGCTCTCACATATCCTTTCATTAGAAAAGTTTAGTAAAGAGTTTCAAGGAAGGACTCAGATTGAAACAAGTGTTAATTTTTGATACGCCAGCCGCAGCAAAGTTTATCTTTACAATAAACTAAGTTTGTGACCATAGTGAAAGTTTCACAATAATAATCAATCACCAATCTGCTCTAGTACAGAATAACAAATCATCAGCATTCATATACTTCTACTTTTTATTTTGTTTCTTTTCAAGATTGAGTTAGTGAAATTTCCTTTGTAACATGTGTGTTTGGCTGACGAAATACAGTTGATTTGGATTCTGTACATAACTTACCAGGAGATCATCTACTAAGATGGTAAGATTCTGAGACTTAGCTCAGTGAAATTCTTCGTTTTATTTCAATCGCTATAGTTGATTACATGTTTGTACTGCTGTTCTTAAGAATATCGGCCAAACTGGAGGGACTGGAGGGACATTCATCAAAATTGAACCTCGAGGTGGCGACTGTGGCCGCGAATGGGATGACGGGTGCTTTGATGGAGTCAGAGAGATTCTTATATGGCATGGAGAGGAAATAAATGCGATTCAATTTGTCTACGACTGCAACGGAAGATTGGTGTTATCTGAGAAGCATGGTGTGGATGGAACAAACTTTGATCATGTGAGTCATCCTTAGAAAAGCCTTCTCCTGTAAAAACACATAAAGAGTGTTAGTTCCACAAACTCCTGTACAATTTGTATACATTTTGACAATTGCAGCTTTACGATATGATGATTTTTAGGCAACTAGGTAAACTTGCATCTTTAGATCATCATCTGAAACATGAAAATAATAATTGAATTACAGTGCTTAGTTTTGACACAAGATTAGATATTCTTCCTCTTTCTGACTAGTCGGTTTGGTGGATATTAAATTGCTATCTTGTTAAGGTACAATGCAAATAGGTTTGTTATTGAACTAAATTTAGTTTAATGGAAAATTGCTTCCTGTCCATTGTTGTACGAAATAGTGGGGCATCTACAGGTCTTTCTACCCTTTTGCTAATAATTCAATTTATGTCCTCTTTTCCTCTAAATATAATTTTCTATATCTATACTAACTCCATCTTTCTTATATAAAACACTATTAGGTTAAATCTCAACACCCTAGAGGGAGTTTTCTATTCACTAGTGATTTAGTAGCAACGTAAAAGTTGATGCGACCGAAGTGTGAAAAAGTGGACCAAGGAAGAATAGAGGAACTGAGATAAGAAGAACAAGGATAGGGATAATTTCTGTTGCCTTACTTTTTTAGCTTTTGGCTGAAAAAGGATAGAGGATGGAGTATGAAAAGTAGAAACACATATTGAACGCATTAGGTGGTTGTAA
The DNA here is from genome assembly GCA_025177825.1 of Aechmea fasciata. NCBI lineage: Eukaryota > Viridiplantae > Streptophyta > Magnoliopsida > Poales > Bromeliaceae > Aechmea > Aechmea fasciata. The sequence goes on along the minus strand of CM045927.1, from coordinate 4,181,523 downwards.
AGAGGGAGCAAAAAGGATGGTATTTGCTGAGAATCGATGATGATTATATATCAAGTTATTGTTTTCCTAGAACGCACATAATCAATAAAATACATATTGTTACCTAAGAGAACACACTTAATCAGTATAATATTTATTTACATTTGTGAATTGATTCACCCAAGTGCATGTGTGTGGTTACAATGTTCACAGAATAACATGTTTGAAGCATTCACTACAGTTATCATGCCAATGCAGATTCAACTGGACCATCCTTTGGAGTATCTAACAGAGATAAGTGGGTGTTTCGGGGGGGGTGCAGCCTCACAAACCACCGACTGTCATAAAGTCTCTGAAATTCAGTAGCAACAAAAGATCATTTGCAACCTTTGGAAGCGGCGAGTCTGATGCTATCGCAGCTAGTCGCTTCCACTTCAAAGTGATGGAGAACAAAGCATGTGGGTTCTTCGGGCGTTCCGATTATGACTATCTCCACGCTATCGGAGTTCACTTCAGGGCCATGCCAAAGAACTGCCCCAAAAATTCTGATACCAGCTTCAAGAGGTCCATCTTGCGCAATCGCAATTGAAAAGCAGCTCCTCGTTCTTTGACAAGCTCAGCTTTCCATTTTGTACCTGGCCAATCGATTACCCCCTTCTCCTAGGGCAATCCGAATGCAGTTCCTCATTCTTCGGCAAGCTCACCTTTCATTTCTCCATCTGGCTCATTGGTGTTTGGATTTTAAGAGCGTTCCATTTGGGAAGCTTCTAAATATTTGCCTTGTCCTGTGAAAATGATGTGCTTGCGTCGTGTATTAAACTGTCTTTTTCTTCGCTATTTTGTATCTCGATTGTTGTTAATTCACCTTCTCGGTGTTAATTCACCTTCTCGGTACTTTGTTTGGACTTCTGAGCTATGTAGTACTTGTACAGTTGTGCTTGCCACCTAAATTTATTTGCATGTCTTGTTATTTAGTTGGATAAAGGATCTCACCGTTCTATTAATAAATTCAAGGTTATGTTGCTGCCAACAAGCACACTAGAATACAGTTACACATGCATTCTCTGTTTTGTATTCGTGTTAGGATTCCTTTATACTAATGGCTAAGAGCTTGTTTCCACCATTACAAACATAGGATAAGCTATACTTCTAAAAAACTTTACCTAATTACATGTGATGCTTACCAATCTACTAATCCAGTTTGCATTGAATCATTTTCCAGCCTTTGGTATGTCTTACGATACAAAGATCTATTTATACAACAACACTATATATTCTTTTATTAACTTTGACTAAAACTATGGAAGAGAAAAGCTTTTAAAAGTTGAGCCTGCTTCAGTCCAAAGAAGCACAAAAGCTTATATTTCATTTTCTTGTTTCAGATGATATTCTTCTTGAGTTTCTTCAAAGCTAATTCTAAAGAGAGTGACTGCTGCGGCGCCTTAATTCTTTCTGGATGCTCGATGTAGGGGTTAACTTTGTATAATGATGACACCAACAAAGAAGTTACTCTCCAAGCAGAGGAAGATTCTGAAAGATAAATTGACATTGAAGATACACCAAGAGAGCCATTTCCTGTTACCGAACTAATTCTAAAGAGATACCCATAACAAGAATGAAGAATACATGTCAAAACAAATTATTGGGAGTAGTAGCATACTGGCATCTCTTGGCTAATTCCAAAAGAATTGATTAATTCATTAGAGGTCAGACAGGTAATTCCTAAGTGTTACTGCATTGCATCGATGGACAAATTCGAACTTATGATGAAGAAATAAGCTCTGATATTCCTAGAGTTGAGTTCTGTGATTCATGCAATGCTGTGAATTAATTTAGTTAAACTCAAATAGGCTCATTTCTGACTAACCTGACGCAGTTGAAAGGAGAAACACCTGGCACTCTTGCACAAATCTTTCCTTGCATTTTGTCTTCCAAATTATTGAACAACAACAAAGCGATTGTGGCAAGCTCCTGAATTCAAACACGGCTAATGTCTCTCGGCAGATCTGAATTTCTTTGTCAGGACGGTAGCTGATTTCCCAAAACCAAATCATCTCGGTTCCTTCAAAAGAATTTTGTCCCATGTTTGATGCCACATTTCGCTTGAGATGGTTCTCCGACCAGCTTATTGAGCATATCGCCAAAGAAATACATCTGTTACTCTATTGAGATCCATCAAGTGATAAATTGTGCAGCTATCTGAGCCATCTCAGCGAATTCATTTAGTAGATTCCTCCGCTTTCTCTTCCGATCTCCGAATTAATAGTCCGGAGCTCCCGATGATCTCCAAAGCAGTGGTTATCGGTCAGTTTCGACACCAAAATCATCGTCATCTTCTTCTATTAGAACAAATCAATTCACGGAGCTTCTGCACTCATCCACCGCAATGAAGCTCGACCCTCTGCTTTTTCTAACCCTGGACTCATCCATCAGCTTCCTCACCCGCCCCACGTCGTCCCACCGCCCACCCAGAGCATACAAATCCGACACGAGCGTATACACCCCGCCGTCCTCATCCGGGACCGCCATGCTCATGACCCTCTCGATCCCCTCCTCGGCGATCTCGAAATTCTTGTGCTTCTTGCACGCCGCCAAGAAGGAGGTCCACAAGACAATGTTGGGCTCGACCCGCATGTTCTTGATGATCGCGCACGCCTCCTCCAGCCGCCCGGCCTTGGCGAACAAATCGACCATGCACCCGTAATGGTGAATTCCGGGCTCGATGCCGTACTCCTCGGCCATAACTGCGAAGAACCGCCGCCCTTCGTCGATGAGGCCGATTTGGCAACAAGCGTTGAGCACCCCGGTGAAGGTGATCTCGTTGGGGGGCACGCCGGAGCGGCGCATCTCGTCGAAGAATGCGATGGCCTCTCTGCCGTGGCCGTGCGCGGCGAGGCCGCAGATCATGGCGGTCCAGTGCATGACGTTCCGGCGGGCGGGGGGGACGCGGTCGAAGACGCGGAATGCGGATTTGAGGAATCCGGACTTGGCGTAGGAGTCGACGAGCGCGGTGCCGAGGTGGTAGCCGGTGTCCATCCCGCGGCGCTCGGCGTAGGCGTGGACGGACCTGGAGAGGGAGGGCGAGGAGGAGGCGGCGGCAGCAGCGCAGGCGGAGAGCACGGTGACGAGCATCTGCGGGTCGGGGAGCAGCCGGGCAGAGGCAGATTGAGTTTGGGACGTCGTCGTCGTCATCATGCGGCGGAAGAGGGAGAGGGCGAGGGCGGGGCGGGAGCGGGCGACGCAGGCGGAGATGGCGGCGGACCAGGAGACGAGGTCCTTGTGGGGGATGGAGTGGAAGAGGGAGAGGGCGGAGGAGAGGGGGGCGGAGGAGCGGGAGAGGGAGGAGAGGAGGGTGTTGAAGAGGACGAGGTTTGGGTGGGGGATTTCGTCGAACAGGTGGCGGGCGAGGGAAGGGGAGGGGAGGGGGAGAGGGAGTAGGAGTGGAGGAGGGCGGAGGCGACGTGGGGGTGGGAGAGGAGGGAGGTCTTGAGGAGGAAGGCGTGGAGGAAGCACGGGGAGTGGGGGGGGGAGAGGGATTTGAGGAGGAAGACGGCGGCGTGGGGGTCGAAGGGGTCCGGGGGAGGGGGAGGGGGCCGGCGGCGGAGGAGGCGGAGTTTGAAGAGGGAGAGGGCTTCGAGAGGGGAGGAGGCGCGCCGGATGGCGAAGGCGGACGCCGAGGAGGAGGAGACGAGGTGGTCGGCCGTCTGTCGGAGCGCCACGGCTGCCATCCCACCATGCGTCGTTCAGTGTAGCGTATACTACTACTTACTACTGCGCGGACGACGGGAGGAACGTCGTGAGTAGGGTATGTTAGCATAATCCGCCATGCAATGGCCAAGTCGTTTCGAGCTACCAATCGAGATAAATTCATTCGAACGAGCCAGACGGCCAATGATCTGAATTTTGAAAATTCGTTTAATAACGACCCGAACACTATCCGAATTTTTCTACCAGTTGAATCCACTAACATCGAATGGCCTAAATTTCGCCGCTCTACTGAATAAATTAATACATATTTTATATTTATATAATTTATGTAATTTATATTTTTATATATAAATAAATAATTATTCATAATATATATTTTTATTATTTAATTTTTAGTAAAATAAAAATATAAATGCGATCTTAATTATAAAAAGACTTATTTGTATATAAAATTTTAACTGTTAGATCAAAGTCTAATGAATAAGATTTTATAAATTTATTTTTTTAATATATTTAATATATTTATTTTTATTTATTAATATCATTAATAAATATTTTGAACATTAACGCTGAAATTTTAAATTTTCGCTTAGCCGATACTTTAACGGAACAATTGCTCGACTTACTACGTTGCTCGGTTCGTTCGTTTACCCCTAGTCGTGAGTGAGATTTTTTATTTTTATTTAGTTACTAGTTAAATAAAGGGGAAAAGCGTAGTGGACCAGCTAGCAAGTCGCACAAGCAAATGCTCCTGTTTGGCCCAAACTGCTGACTGCTGATGCTTTTGGTGCCAGCGCCCCTAATTTGCTTCCGCTTTCAGCACCTGCAATTTTACGAGACAATTTAATTAGCGATTAGTCGTTGTTAGTCCTGTATGGCGCGTTGTCATATTACTACGGTTGGTTGTGTGTCATTTCTCGTGCAACTCTTTAAAAGAGAGAGGAGCACTGCTGCATTACTTGAATGAACAGGGTCGTGTATGCATTTTAATACTAGGAGGATTGTCTTTTGCTGTCTTTAAAATGTATGAATATCTTCTTATCCAACATATATATTTTTTTTTGTTTAGGTCAATGATTATTGGGTGTGAGAAAAAGAGAAAATTTAGTAAAAATTAAGCTAGTATGAAAATTTCCGTGTGTTGTTGGAGATAGGGGCATCTATTAGCTGAGCACGAGCGGGGGCAAACTCGTGTTCGGCTCGTTTTATAAACTAACCGATCTCGAGCTGACTTATTAAAATATCGAAATAAAAAAATTCAACTTATATTCTGCTCGTTTTCGTTTATTAATGAGTCAAATACGAACGAAATAGTTCACAAACAACAAGTTAAAAAATCAAAAAGAATATACATATAAGAAATAAATTTACAAAATCTTACCTATTAGATTTTGAGCTGTTATTTTTTTAAAAAAGTAGATGAAAAGTGGACGGGAATTGAATTGAGAGCCGAATATGAGCGAGCCGATCTCAACTCGTGTTCGGGCCGTTCGGCTCATTTACTAAACGAGGAATTCGATCTCGAAGTTATTTCGAGTCGAACACGAGTTGGCTCATGAACAGCAAGCTGAATTGCCACCTATAGTTGGAATTGCTCTTCAAAATCTTGATATCCATGATTAAGTTAAAGGCACATTTCACATGCGACATAACTTATCTTATTTCGAAATAATCATTTAAAGGCCAAATATATCTGACTAGACATCTAATCACTCTTCATCTACCAAATATAACAAGCTTGTTGAATAAATGACAGAGACATGCAAATACGATATTCGTCCATCCAAACGGAGTCTAAATACTACAATAAGGCTTAGTTTGGTATTGAAGCCTATCTAACGCTATTAGATAAAATGGAGTTGTAGAAAAAGCATATAAGGATATGCTTCTGCGTTCTCCGATGGGAACGCAGAAAATATATCGTAACCGACTCATCGCGATATGCAGAACGCAATACTACGTACGGAAACAAACGGATTATTTTTCCAACGTACTTTCTCACCGCACGTAACGCAATCTCCCCGCAATACCAAACGAAGCCTAAGAAATTTCTGCTGTACCGACAGAATCACAGCGCATTGCAACATGAGTGAAGTCACTTCCAAACAGGATGATGATGCACTTCTAAATATCAGTATTGTGATTTTAAACTTAGGGAATATTAAGATTTTTAAGGCCCAACACATCTCCTTAGAATGGTCAAGAATCAAAGCAATGTCCCCCCTTAACACTTCTTCTCTGCAACAAATTACAGAAAGGCCAAGATCTTTTTTGTACTTCTTCATTAACTTCAAATATGACTGTTTTACTTGCACAATTTCTATTAAATTTGCAAACAAAAAAAAAGGAAAAAATCCTTCATCAATAAATTTCAGTGCCATCATTAATTAATAATTATCATGAATTTCACGAGTCCAGAGCAAGAATATGAAAAGGCTTCTCACCCTCATTCAGAAACTTATAACATTTACTTATAATTTGACTCCAAATAATTGGTATACATAAGCATTATGAGTGATCATCGCTAAAAAAGAAAAGAAGAAAAAAAAATCAAGAAAAAGCCCCGACACCAGCAATTTTATGCCATATACTTTCATATTACATACGATTTGTTTTCCAGTATAACTTAACACACTTGAATTACAATTCACATGCAAGTCTCAAAATTAACTGCTTTTTGCGTAAAGGTCGATACCACCTATCTGAAATCTTGAATTACTATTAGGATCTCTGACGCGCAAAAACTGAAACCTGGCAATCCATTAGCATAAATCAAGATAAAGGTGCAGGAATTAAAAGAAGATCATTACGAATAAAATCAATCTTACCGGAATGCGTTGCACGCAGATCTTCTCTGCACTTTAAATGTTTTTCGCAAGAAGCGCTTTTCAAATATCTGAGAGCTCTGTCTGTCCAAAACCTCCCAACTAGAGCCTCCATCCGGACTTCCTTCAAGAATCCTATTAGCCAGAGTTTACTGAAGATTAATGCAAAATCTACTTTTTATGCTTATCCATCACGACAACATTATGTGAAGATGGTGTAGAATGCTTCACACTGATCATTATGGCTTCTGTTGTTTTTGAACTCCATAACGATCTTCCTTTCAATTGCTGGCATTGCAAAAAGTATTTCTCACATGGCAAATTTCTCCAATAGCCCCCAAACATCTGGCTAGGTTTCATTTTGGTTATCAAACTTTTAAGCTAAGATATTGAAGACTGTAAACTCTTAAAGGTTAGAATTAATAGAGAAAAGCTTATTGCCAATACCCAGTGCATCTCTACAGCCAAACACCTTGCATCAATCGGCCCTTGATCCAAACCGGTATTCAAATCCTACCACTCATTGAGTAGCAACCTTTTTCTTGCATTATAAAATGGACCATCGGATTGTAAAATATGAAACCAATGAAGGACCAACAGGTGAACAGATTAGGGCAGGAATGTAGAATGGACCAGGAGCAGGCAACAATTGTTGCTCTAAGAACTTGAATAAATCGTTTTCAAAAGTTTGGACTCTTAAATGATAGACTTGAAAAGTCGATGACTCTAAGTGAAACTGGACTAAAAGTTCAGGGACTAGTGGTGCAATTTACTTCATACACCTTTGTGCTATTGCTAGGAGGTGAAAATCCTCAAAATATTAGATAGGGAGAGAATATAAACTTCACCCACAGATAGATACAAGCACGACCCTAGGCCGGGCCTGGGCACGACATGGTATTGTAGAACCCGTGCCAATCCGGCCCTGCGCGAACTGACGGGCAGTGCTGTGCCAAGCCAACATGGCCCGACCCCCAATGCACAGTTTGCATGTGCCTTGGGGGAATATCCTGGCAGAAAGGAGCCCAGGTTGGGCTCCCTTCTCCTAACTCCCAAGGGAGCTAGGCCTAGCTCACCTCCCAACTCCCAAAGGAACCCACCTTGGGAGTTGTTTTTTTAAAAGATAATTTTAACTTCTCAATTTTTATCCAAATATTTTTTAAAAAATTCTAAAATTATTGCCAATTCATTAATTGAGTTTATGATAAACATAACAGAAGCACGAAAGAACATAAATTGCTTTATCATACCACTCCATTGGATCTCTTTCCGGAACATCGTTTGCCGACTTCAGGTCGTATGAATCCAACTCATACATTTGGTTATCGAGAATTCTATAAATTAGCCAGCATCCTATAAAGTATGAGCGAGAATGTAAGAAGATTTAGTGTGCCATCAAACTAACATAAGAAGAATGGTTGCATATGTAGCAAACGACAAATTTCGAACATAAAACTAGTAAATCAAAGTGTTTGCTTACATAAAATGGCTATTTACTAGTTTGTTTCCCAAGACGCAAAAAGATAAATTGACAAAATTCAGTTGTCAGATCACAGGAAGAAAAGAGACCTAGAAGAAATGGTCTCATGATGAAGAGTAAGTCTGTGAAAAGAAAAGAAATGCATACTAGATGTTTTACAGGGGAATTAAAGCTGATTATTATTAAACTAAAGAATACCTTTGGCTCCGTTAGGCTCCTCCCATTTGTACAACTGAGTCCCATCAAATGCTGATGTAGCCTAAAATCATTACAAGCAACAAAGTTTTTAGATTAGAAACATCTCGTTAACAAAAGACTGTCAAAAGGATGAAACAGTTAGCAATATGGTACTTACAATACCCCCTGGGAGTTGTTCACCGCTAGCAAGAACTGAACCGGAATACAATCGGTTTGTTTTGGGGAATCCACTATTTTCAATTGGGGATTCATGGAATTTCAGGTTATTGATTATTTCGTCAACTACATCGAGAGCCACTGGCAAAGCTAAAGAAGTTCGAACTGGATCTGACGACAAAGTTACGAATATTTTCCCATCATTCTTCAACTCTTCCTTTAAGGAAATGGCAGAAAGCAGTTGTTTGATGCAGGGCATCATCTCCTCAGAAATTTGACATGCAGTTGGATCAAAGAAAGAACTACGATTTTTGAAAGGGGTAGTTCTAAGATTTACCAACAAACCCTTAAGCGCCTCCAATATTTTGATACTTCTATCTTTAGAAACCTTGTTATCACGAAAATGATATAAAAGGAGAGTGAAAGCATTGTAGATGTTTGTAACATGTGCATCTACACATATCCGAACAGGACAAGAGGAAGAACCGAGTGAGTCACTTTCATTAGAACCCAGTTCATGTCTTGCCTTGCGCCATTCAACAGCCCCACTTTGCCTTCCAGGTAACGGCATTGAAGAATCAATCTGAAGATAAATTGCTTGCTCAAGCTCCTCTGCCTCTTTCCTATCACGTAACTCCAGCAGAGAAACTGCTTCAGATGAAAATCCACTACGACATTTTTTTGTTATAGAAGACAGGACAGCAGCAGCAGCTGCTTCTGTCGTTATGGTACGTCTAGATAAAACCTGCACAATAAAGCAAGTTAACCCACAAAGATAGATACAATTACGTAGAGAAGATCTAAAATTTCAGACCCCAAAAGGAATAATTACCTCATGCCACTTTCTTGTGTAGCGTTTTGTGACATCATAAACTCCATCTTTAGCAACAGCAATTAAATAATTCAACTTCTTATTCCATCTACAGTAAAAGCGTATAGCCAGCACCAACAAAGATAATACAAGAATTACTAAAGGATGTAAGGACATTCATTTTTGGGACGAAAGAGTATGCATGAAACTTGTCCAAGAAGAGAAAATACCCTTTTTCATATAGCAAGGGATTATCATATGCTCCTTCACATGGATCAAGATGCATCCACCTGAACATGCACACAGCAATAAGCACAGATGATCAATGGACAAATGTGAAAAAGCTTACAACAAAAAAAATGAAGGGGGGAAAAAATCCCTCAGAAGCAGCTCAGCAAATGTAGTATTACCTCCCTAAGGAAGAGGAAAAGCACTCAGTCCAGACATGGTCGTTAAAGTCCAATATCTGAGAGTAGAAAATTGTTAAGAAAAGCAATCCTTAAACTTTTTGATCATGAAAACAAGAAGTTTGGCAAAATCGAGCATGCGTTTCCTCTCATAAGTAGTGTTAATCCAAAAGGTGTGCCGACAGTATTACTGAAAAGAAAAGGCAAATCTAGTTGTTTGTGTTTCACTAACTTTTATCTTCACGTCAATTTGTCAAAATGTGCTAATGCAATGCAAGCACCTAGACAGAATGTCCTAGTCATAGAATGTAAGCAAGCGAGGAGAATCTAGCATGATATATGAATAAATTATTGATTTCAAACTTGAATAAACCATTAAAAACCAAACAGATAGCTTTAACAGTTAATAATATCCCAACATCACAAAAACATTTTTAAAAACTCTAACCAGAGCTGCAGAATATAATTAGACAAACATCTCTATGCTAAGGAATCTTACAAAGTTACATTTGCTCTAATTAAATTGTTCTAAAATTCTACCTTAATGATAAAAGCATCCATGGTAAACAAACTGAAGATGGTTAATTTAAGTATGAAGTCCAGAAAATAATTTTGTCAACAATTCAATAAAGAATTTTAGAAATGAACCAGACGAGCTTCATATCCGAAGGATCGGCAATAATGGGTAAAGCAATTAGCCCATTCTCCACAACGCCCTCGCCTTGTTTCCAGGAGCTGCAACAAAAAAAGTAACAAATCAGTCAGAAAAACAAGATAAAAATGTTACAAATCAAAGGTTCATTGAACTTCACAACAGTAAAGAAAATAATATATTAAAGAAATGGTTTATACCTTAAGCGCATCATTGTACCTAGGGAAACGAGTGACCCTTGAACAAGAATTGCACCTAGAAATTCATTAAATTGTCAACAAAAGTGACATAAATATCAAAATACATGGAGAGACTTTCTAGGGTTAGTTAAGCACTGAGCTTATTCACCACATATTGCAGCAAGAACAATATGAATTTAGAGTGACATATTTAGATCTATAAAGGTCTTGCAGATTTTTTTCCTCTGCCAAAAAGCTCATCAATTCAGTCCGAATGTTACAAATAAGGGTACTTGTTCAGAGAGGCCTCATACTTTATTCCATGTGCCTGTGGAAAGCTTTCATCTCTACTATAATTCCCAAAATGTATGACTAGACAACTTGACCTGGTCACTAAAAACACCAATGCTGCTGGTTTTGCTGATTGTCTATTTTAGTATTGTCATCTTCGGTGGTCAACTTTATAATCTTCTTTTCCAAAGAACTTAACAATATTTCTACTAGCAGGAAAAAAAAAAGTCACAAGAAACATGTGCAAAAGAGTAAACAGAGATACTCTCTATATACATCCACTACTCTCTACATACATCCACTTGCTGTAGCCTATAAAACTATGTAAAGAATTAACATAACAATGTTTAGAACTTTGAGCATGATTACACCAGGGCATTATCTTCTCCATTCCATATCTCACGAGTAAACCATTCATGTGTACATGACAAACAGAGAGATCGACATGTCCTTTCCTTCTTTTCTTCTGAACTCCAATGGCGCAAAAGGAAGTACAAATAACTCACAAGAGCATTTTATAGACTAGTACTTACAACCCCAAGGCTCCAAAGAAAGAAACAAAGAGAGGGAAGGGAAGAAGGAAAGGGGGGAGGGGCCAAGATCTATGTAGTATGTCCTCCCTGAGGACTCTACTTCTCCCTCTACCATCTTCTATTTGATTAGGTGTATTCATGGCCATATACTTAATTACAAAAAAAACAAGTGGGAGACATCCAAATCAGAGATATTTTTGCAAGAAAAGACTCTTATTGGTTGCCTATTAAAGCTTGAGCCATACATCTTACGAGCGCTTCTGCATAGTTCATCCTTAAGAACCTGACCAATAATAAGCTCACATACCAAAAAATATAAACCAGTAAAAATTCTATTAAGCTATGTTTAAATGGTTTCAAACTGTACATATTTAGCATTCTAACAGTGCAGAGGAAATGTTTTCATCCTGCAGAAGATTATTGATGTTAAATAAACCATACTAGAATGAAGATAAACGATTAGGATCTAAATCCTCAATACCAAGTAACATATATTTTGCATTCTTCAATACCTATAAACCTCAACACGAGAACCACCAAATTCAATCTCAGAGGGAAGTGGCCGGCCCATACCAATGTTGCTAGTCTCACATCCACAATAATCACAAGGTGGTGAATTAACCCACCTGCAAATGTAAACCATAGTAATCACAAGGTGGTGAATTAACCCACCTGCAAATGTAACCATAGTAATGATAAGATATATTAAGTAATAAAAGCTCACAAAGTTGTTACTAATTAGTAGATTAACTTGCAAGAAAGTTAATTTTCCGAGAAAATTTGAAAGCAAATCTATGCCAATGTGTGAGTGCCAATCTGCTCAGTTGCGTGCTACTAGAATGGAGGGCCGTGCCGACAATGGCACAAAGCATGCCGCCGGACCATACCCATAAATACTACAATTGTACCTAAAAAATACGAGTTTCTAAATCCGTGAACCAGAAAGGTACCATCTAAAGGAAAAAAAAGGCTTTTATGGCTCAATTTCCAACCGGTTCAGTTGATACCTGGCTTTCTGCTCCCCATGATTCGATCATACTTACGGTCCCAATGCCTATTTCATATGGTACAAGAGACAGACTATAAAAAAATTCTCTTACTAACATGAGATTCAGAAGTATTGATCACACATAGAGACATAAACAAAGAAAGCAAATATCCAGTCTACATCCTGGGAGAATATGAAAAGTAATGACGCAATCCAACATTGTGCATCAAAACTAAAAATGTAGAATTCAATTAAATTTAATGACTCTCATGCAAGGCAGTAAGGCACCATGTCCATCTAGGTGTACACAATAAATGCTACATTCTTATGCGTTCATCACACTCTTTTATTTTGTTTCATATCAAATTGAGGACCAGAAATGCGTCCACTATTTACTCACTATTTCAGTCTATGCCCAAATTCAGCAAATTGAGATTTAAGCTTTAGAGTTTACGTAATTCCAGATAAACTAAGCTTCGAGTTCTCCTAATGCTTCTTAGCCTTTCAGCTTTAATCAAAAGTTAACTAAGGCTCTGATAAACTTCTTTTATAACAGGATCTTCTCACAACATAAACGTAGTGCTCCATGCTTCTGATGTAGAAAATCGGGTTAAATTGTGAATAATTGTCTCAAGCGCAATTTCGGTCTTGTAACAACAAAATCACTTCCTCAAGAATTGGTGGATAAATAGAACAAGTCACTATACCTTCCTGAGGACTAAGAAAACTTCGCATAGAGCTGAAGGACCAAAAGGACAATTTACCCAAAAAAAGGAGAGAAAAAGAATATATATATATATATATTCTTGCATATGAGATTACGGAGTCATGAAGTGCATCTCTATCATCAATGGCCATATGGTATATATATTATATGTAAAAATAGTTGGAAAATGGGTAGATCAAAGAAGTGTTAATTCATGTTTAAGCTATTGCAATTTCACGCACCAAATGACCACTCCAAATGATCTAAGAGTAGCATATGCATTGCTAATTAAATATAACTGAAATGACCTATTTTAAGAGTCAAAAGATGGAGAAACTTCAACAACTGAGCCCATTTAGTAAGAAAATATATGTGAAAAAGAATAAACATCATTGCGACATATTTAAGACATAGCTCTATGGTGCAATAGTCCATTAATAATTCAAGAGTTTCAAAAAAAAAAAATCAAAAAGATTTGTTAGTCAATTAAGTAAATATTAAGCATTTGAATGACCTGAATGATTGCTTAAACCAGAAAAGCAATTGCAGCAAGAAGGCATGATCTCTCTCATCTTTCGAAGGATGGAAATTTCCCTCCTATTGAAAAATGCTAAAGATAAGAATAAAATATTCATTTACATGATATCATGGCAGAGAACAGATGAGCGTCACAGTGCTCTAGCTTGCATAATATTAAAAGACAAAAAATTAAAAATAAAAATCTCACAGGAAACCAAAAGGAAAAAATATTTGCATATGGATATGCAACATAAACAATTTCCACTATTACACCGCAAATTATTCTATTATATGCTGTGATATAGAACAGCCTAAATTATTTGGTGTAGAAAGATGAAAAAGCAACTTTCAGTTTGTATTACGCACATTTAAGCATTAGAAAAATGTAAGACTTTAATGGAAATAAAGAACTTATGGCAACTACTGCACTTGATTGACTGTGCTTTCGGTTGTATTCAAGCACATTATGTCCCGCATCATTTTACTAACAGATAGAATAACCATAGGTTGAAAACCAATACGTATTGACACATTTATAATCTCAATAAGTAATTTTTTGGTCTTTTTAGCGCTCATTTTGATAAGTCGGCAAATCTTAAAGCTCAAAATCAATTATTACCTTCACCTAAATTATGTAGGAATGCAACATTCGGAGAGAAGAGTATCATAAAGCTACAGACATATTTTAGAAAGGCCTAAGATACAAGATGCAACAACAAGTAATAGTGTTGGCTAGGTTAACAGACATGGGCACATGGGATATACACCACTCGAACGGCAGCTCAAACTTCAAAAAAAATCAGGGCACAGACATGGCAAGGACACACAGAAAAGTTTAATTTTTATCTAATTATCTATATTTATTATACATGACACATTATAATAATTTAAAGACATTAAATAAATTCTAATTTTCTACCCTACAAAGTTGGAGCATGCAAATCCTCTTGAGGAGAAACTTATTGCCCGTACGGAGTGCATAAGTAAATCTCATACACCGCACACCAAATTACTATCAAGTTCTAAATCATTATAATGTTAAAAATAGCTTATACATCAAAAACTACAAATTTTGGACAACAACTGTTTGTAAATCAAACAACAGCCCTTTAATATCAATGAATTCTGGAACTACTTAATGTCCAAGTAATGGGTCTTCCAGAGTTCCGAAAATTTATTCATACGCCATTTTGATACTAATCACACATATTGAATTAGACAATGATTTTATGATACTTAACTACCAAATATTTGTTGTGGTGTATACATTGGGATACAACCGGGAGCAGGCAATAACAATTTCCATCTATGATGCACTAGTACTTCTTTAGCCGTCTGGTCCATATATCTGATTCGTATCAAATACCAATACTCATGCGATACACGCCCAACACGTGTCGGATACTTCATAAGACTATAAGAGTATCTAAGATTTTTTAAATTCATAAAAATACCGGATACTTGATAGATACTTGACAGGTAGGCAAAGGATACTCGCGAGGAAAATTGTACCTTGGCTAGAGAAACAAGGGCCTTCTCTTCAAGCTCATCAATAGGAGCTGACTTGCGAGCAGCTTCTTGGCGGGTCGGATCCTCATACTACATTCAACAAAAGAACAATCAGAAAGAGATGCAAAAGCAAAGAGCAAATGAATTCACACCTAACAGAAGGGGAACTAAGCAAACATGCAAACAGACTAGAAAAAGAGTATCCATTCCATTAGTTGAGGATAATCGAGAACTGAGAAGTTACCATTAAAACCTGCGCGACATACGGCTCAACCCACCGCTCGAACTCATCTCCATTATCATGAGCGCTGAACTGCTGGAAGAAAAGCGCCTCCTCTTCTGCCTACCAAACAATACAACTTTATGAACAAACACAAGGAGGAAAAACGGAAAAAGAAAAGAACGATTGGACGAGTGACAAAACATATGGCTTGTCTTTGCACTATCCTGAGATTGCATTTTGTGGTTCCTGTACTTTTTCACTCGAATAAAGATTCACAAATATTGCACCTTTCGCTTCAACCATCAAAAACAATCTCTTTTTTTTTTTTTTCTCGGTTGTTTGAAACTGAGATGGAACCTTTAAAGATCAAAATTTTTTAACCGTCACAAACTAAAATGCGTGGAATATACGTAAAAAGCAAAATTTTACCCAAGAAATAAAGAAATAAACACTAATAAATTGATTTGGAGAATGGATTATGAGCAGCAACCTGCAACATTCGGGCCAATTCTTCATCCGATTGCAGAGCCGACGCCTCCTCCTCATGTCGTCGTCCTTCTCCTCCTCCTTCTTCGATGGGCACCAAGCGAAGCTTCTCCACCATTAGGGCTGATTCTTCATCCGATTGCGGAGCCGACGCCTCCTCATCTCCTCCTCCTCCTGCTTCTTCGACGCGCACCAAGCGAAGCTTCTCGGAAACGGCTTCGAGATCGGAGGACTCGTCAACGACAAGGGCCCCCTCCTCCGCCAAGATCTTCGGAGAGAGCGCAGCGCACAATTCGACATTTCACTCATTCAGAACAGAGGCGATCATGCCCTAATTTACGAACTGCGGCGGGAAAATGCACGCTCGCTCTGATGCTGCTTTTGGCCGCCGCAGTTCGAAACCAGGCACGGAATTCGAATCAAGAAGACGGGGAAGACGAGAGAGAGAGAGAGAGAGAGAGAGACCTGCTGATCGTCAGGAGGGACGGAGGTGAGCGAGAAGATTTGGATTTTGAGGATCTGCGAAGCGAGAGAGAGAGAGAGAGAGAGAGAGAGAGAGGAGAAATGACAGAGTGTTTCTTGATTTTCTTTTTTTTCTTTTTTTTAAAAAAAAATGATATATAGAGAGAGAGAGAGAGAGAGAGAGAGAGAGAGAGAGATTGATTTGGATGGGTACTTCGAGGCCGTGATCGGTGTCGTAGTCGACGGGGAATTCGGCGTCGTTGTGGACGACGACGAACCGGCGCGCCACCATCTTCCTCGCACTTCACAGTTCGCTTCTTCTTCTTCTTCTTCTTCTTCTTCTTTCTTGAGCTATAAATAATATTCTTCCTTCCTGTTTGTGTCGCTCCAAGTCTCTCCTGCTGCACTGCCGTCAACGGGGGAAAGTACCAAGGGGCCGTTTGGTTCGGGTTAGACCACCCCGAAAATTATTTTTAATATAAAATTTTTTTTTTTTTACTTATTTAGTTAAATATAAAAATAGTTTTTTTTTTTTTTCAAAGAAAGAAATAGGTAGCACGCTATCTGCTTCGTTTATTTCATTTAAAAATAAACTTAGTTAGAAATATAAATCAACTAAGATTCAAACTAGGGTCTCGAGTATCAATCACCAAATCCTTTGCCACTTGCTCGATCTGGGGATGGTTGTTTTATATTTATATTTTTCTTTTTCTGGTATTCAACAGAAAATGAATTGGGCAAAAAAAAATTTTTTTTTATTTTTTTCCACCAAACTCAACAAATGTGAATGTTTGCGTAAAATTTTTTTATTTATTTTTTCTTCACCAAACTCAATAAATGTGATTTTTTTCCTTCCAACCAAATAAATATTAATGAAAAGCTATTTTGATTTTCTTATAAATCGAATATTACAAAACATTAAAAAAAAAAAAATTACTATAAAATATTTTTTCCATGAAAAAAATATTTTTCAGGATTTTGCGTTGAATCAAACGGATCCTAAGTAAAAATGGAAAAAAAAAATATTAGTATTATAAAAATATTTTTTTTAAAAAAATTATTTACAAAACTAAGCTTAATTTTTTAAATGAAGTAAATTTTTTTATTCGAATATAAAAGATATATAAATTTGATAAAAATGATGAATTATTCATCATTTTCTCAAAAAAAAACATCTATGGAATTAGTTATCCACAAACTCAAAAAATGAATGAAGAATCTTTTACTAGGAACAATTTTGAAAAGACATAAATGCACGCTCTTGAGGAGAAAGGAAAGGGATAAATGCATATTTCAGCGTGTTTAGCTCAGGCTTTTTTATAAAATAATTCTCCAGAAATTCAAAATTGACAAAAAATTCTACTAAAATTTTATTTGTAAAATTAACCCTCATTTCGCCACGTGGGCGCCACATCGGAGATATCTCACAAAGACTGTGAATCGTTCACCGTCTTTGTTATATTTGTACTAAAGGCGGTAAATGATTCACCGCCCTTATGAATGAAGACAGAGAACATTTACCGACTTTAGTATAAATTTTTTTTTTTCTTTCTTTACGGTCTTTTTTTTCCTTCTCTACGACTGTGTTGGGTTGGATTTGAACCAAGGGCGGTGAATCGTTTATCGCTTTAATTATCATAGAAAGATTTATACATCAGAAAAAAAAAAAATTACACTAAAGACGGTGAATGGTTAGAAAGCGGTAAATTATTTACCGCTTTCACAACAAATATAACAATCCTGTCGTGATTAGTTTTACAAATAAAATTTTGACAGGATTATTTTACTAATTTTAAATTTTGAAGAATCATTTTATAAAAAGGCCCGTTTAGCTCGTTATAAAGCTACTCGTATGACATAAAAATTACACTCTATTCATTTAAAAATCTAATTTTATTATTACAATTTTAACAAGGTTGAAAAATTCGGAGTCGAAAAATTCAGAAAATATTCAATAATTATTTGGTTAATGTACTACAAATACATAAAACTAAAATTATATAAAAGTATAAAATTCATATGCTACTATTCAGTTTTTTTTTAATCAAATTTACATTAATAAACGGTTAAAAACATAAAAATAAAAAAAAAATTAATTCTCTTGGTATATAGACAAGTAAAAAACTATTTCAATTAGTTAATTAATTTATTGATTATTTATTATGTTCATAAATTTGTAAGAATATTTAAATTTCAAAGAATAATTTGAACAGCTATTCAAACAATCAAGTATCGAAAACTATTCACAAATTTTTTTTAAAAAAATCGGAAAATATTTTTGCCATGATCCCGACTATGCACAATTTTACTCATGGAGAAAAATAAAAAAGGAATTACTGGGATCAACTAAGCCTCAAATTCCTCATTACCATGTTAAGATCTTTGTTTGTTAACTAATTTTTAAATTTGAAATAACTTTTAATTGAACTGAAGTTCAGATAAAATTTAATCTTTCACTGCTATACTTTTTTTTTTTTTTTTTAGAGAGATAGATAGCACGCTACCCGCTTCATTTATTTTATTTAGAAAATAAACTTAGCTAGAAATGTGAATCAACTAGGATTCGAACTACCGACCGTCCCTAGAGCAAGTGGCAAAGGGCTTGGTGGTTGGTACCCGTTACCCTAGTTCGAATTCCAGTTGATTCACATTTCTGGCTAAGTTTATTTCTAAATGAAATAAACGAAACAGGTAGCGTGCTACCTATCTCTCAAAAAAAAAAAGAAAAAAAAAGATTCGAACTTGGATCACGAATAACAACCACCAAGCTCTTTGTCACTTGCTCTAGTTCACTGCTATACTTTTGATAGTAGAATATTGGTTATTCCTATATTTATTTACTTCACTAAAAATTTTCACACTAAGATCTGTTTGGCAGTCGGAGGAATTAAACATAGAGTTTTATATTCCGTTGTAATGGATTGGTATGAAATTTTGAATACTCCATAATATTTTACTCCTATTTTTACTGTTTGGATAAAATACCATATTTTTTACACCATCAAAAAATTAGGGCACTTTAATTAAACAGTCTCAAAATTGCTTTTCTAATTTTTCCCATTTCTCCCTTTCATCATCTTCTACCCATTTTCTAAAAAAAACAACCATTAGAGAGCAATATTCAAGGGTGATGATGATGTCGTATAACTGGATTAGATCGATCAAGGCTGTGGCGCCGTTGGCGGCGGTGATATGAGCGTCGATGTTGCTCGGATTTGCGGGATTGTTGACCATTCAATTGGAGAATTTCCTAAAGATCCGGCACTCGGCGTAGACGAGAACAGCGGAATAAAGGGGTCCGGGGTATAGGTTCGAGGAAGAGGAAGAATTGGCGATGAAGAGGTCGGAGGAGAGGTTCGGCCGCAAGGAAGCGGGCGGCGAGGTGGGAGTCAGACGGAGGGGAGGGAGACGAAGGTGGAGAAGATGAGAGAGTGGAGGTCGTCCACCGCTCAGATGGAGTTGGGTGAAGAAGAAGGTTGGGGCATTTGGATGTGAAGAACGAAAGAGGGTATGCTGGGTCTGTGCAAGCTCGAGTGCGAGCCCGAAGATGTCTGGAATTTTTTCCAGAAGTCTGAGTACGTAGTTTTTATTTTTTTTCCTATTATTACAGAGTTTTAGGTACTTTACAATGTAATGTAAACTTTTATAAAATCTATCCAAACACCCAACTCGGTAAAAAATTTCTCTTGAAAAAAAAACTCTAGAATTAACTCAATACAGAGTTTTCGAGGCCTATCCAAACAGGCCCAAATATAAGTGAACAATTAATTAATTAATATTAAACAATTAATTAGTCTAATATTAAACAATTAATTAATTAGTCTAATTTGTTGTGGACCCTACCTGTCATTCTAATATTAAACAATTAATTAATTAGTTCATAACCTATGTGGGCCTACCTGTCATCTTATACCCACTTAGCCAAATTACCCATTTACCCTGCTTCTAATTAACTCTTAAACAATTAATTAATTAGTCTAATTTGTTGTGGACCCTACCTGTCATTCTAATATTAAACAATTAATTAATTAGTTCATAACCTATGTGGGCCTACCTGTCATCTTATACCCACTTAGCCAAATTACCCATTTACCCTGCTTCTAATTAACTCCTTCTTCTTCCTCGCTACTGCGCTCGCCCCTGTGCCGCTCCGACTCCTGTTCGTTCGCTCGCCGCCCGAGAGGCCGCTCCGTCTCCTGTTCCCTCTCTCGGCGGAAACGCTCCGACTCATGTTCCCTCTCTGGACGGAATGTTGGGCCGGGTTCATGGTCGCCCTTCTTCCCTCATCCCTGCGGTCACGAAAATGGTTTGGATTCATTTTTCGTGTTACCTTCTTGCTGCCTATATAATATACCTCTGAAAAAAAAATTGTTGCACAAAAAAAAAAACTCTATTTCTGTCACGCCCCGAGCCCGATCCATTTGGCCGGTTCGAGCGCGTCAAACAGACGCCGAACGGACAGAGCTTCCCCTGTCCGCCCAAGGCTCAACAAGTACAGATAGAGTATAAAATTTTTACACATGCGGAAGCATACACAACATCTTGCACGAGGGCAAGCCATAGCCAAAGTGAAATGCTAAACTAAAACATACAAGTACTATGATTAATTGCAATCACATACATGCATAATTCTTACAACTTTGAATTCTTTAAAGTCTTTACATACTAAGCATCATCTCTTTCTTACATCACATTTTCCCCAAAATGAAAGTTGATTACATTAAAGTTAAACAACTATAATCATCAAATACAAAAGATGATATATATAAAAAGGGAGTGCAACTACCAAAAGAAATACTCGGGCGGTCTCTATCTAGGGCGCGATGCCCTTACCGCGATCATCGGCCGGCTCACTCGGTCACGGCTCTGTGGAAAAAGGGGTGTGAGAACTACAAGAAAGTTCCCAGTGGGTTCGGCAACCAACCACGCCGACTTTCCCACTAGGTCTAATTCAAGCGTAATAGAAAGAAAGGTAAGTTATTAACCAACTATCAAATGCAGCTAATTCGCTTGAAAGTAAACAGTAAGATGCTCAAATTAAAACTCATGATGACTTAAGGATCATAGTTCAATACCCAATCTCTTGGCTAACCCGTAGGTTTGCCCTCAACAAGACTCAACCAACTCAAATCCCTATTGTCGAGGAAACACTACAACCCGACGGGACCGTCCTCTGGGGAAACACTACAACCCAGCGATGACAACTCCGGAGCGCATCGCCCGAGGGGGAGCTACCGCGCCTCGAGCAAGGACTATATGGTGAGTACGATCAATCCTTAACTTTAAGGATTCCAATTCAATCCATTCCTTGACTTCAAGGAGACTATGTTCATATGACCCTTAACTCTAAGATTGTTGTCATAATGTCAATCTCAAAACTCTACTAGTGTTATGTACACTACTTGTTCTTGTTCTTGATGCCATACAAGTTGTCTAAGTATTCTAGACTCACACTTGTCACAATCTCTAAGTTCATGTCCAATGTCACATTCACTTGTCCATTACACTAAGTTCTTGTTCTTTAACATGCATACATAGGGTTCTTGTTCTTTTACCATACAATCTCATACAAATCTACCTCATGCATTTGAACTCACAAAAGCAATAAGAAATGTATATTAAACCCTACAATGCAACATGCTCAATATATAAATATGCTCAAAATGTGACACTTAGACATAGAGAGAAGTTCGATGTCTTTGGAATGCACCACCCACCTCCAAATATTTTTGTGGGATCGCCCAACAAGTTTCACGATCAACCGGAGCCTATTTGAAAACCTGTTACGTTAAAAATGAGCCTAATCAGGTTATTTTACATAGTGGCTCCTATATCGGCTTTTCGTTAAATTAAACGGAGTTGCCCCACGCGTCGGGGACACTCCCAATTAGGTTTCTACAAGGTCAATTTGACCTTAGAACCTCTATAGTCAAAAGCCCCAAATTTGGGTGCCCTACCAAGCCCCACTTGAAACCCTAGGTTTTGATCTCCTAAACAAGCAAAAGAGAGCTTGTTGATCTTCTAGGAACTCTTCTAGAACCATTTGGACCCATTCTAAGGCCTCTATTTGAAACCCTAGAAGTTCACCATTAGAGGACCTTGAGCTTCCATGGATTTTCATGGAGCTCAAGCCTCTACCAAGTCTCTATGTCAAAGAGAAGCTCCAAAACCTAGCTTTCTAGGAATAAAACTCAAACCCTAACTTAGGTTTTTCCATAAACCTCACCTTAGCCCCAAGCTCTCCAAAGTCCACCTTGTAGGAGAGCCCTATGTCTTCCTCCAAGCTCCAAACCTCCAAACCCACCTTCTCCTTCTTCTCCTCCAAGCCCTAGAGATGAGTTTCTAGAGAGAGAAAGAGGGAAATGTGTGAGAGAGTGTGTTTGATAAAGTGGCTGTGAAGAGAGGGGGTGTGTGTGTGAGCCTATAGTGTTGTAACAATTACATTTAGGCCCACAAAACACTTTATTTGCGAAGCGATCCAAAGCTATTTGTCGGGCCCAATCGTACTGCATGGAGGGCTTCGTAGGTATGGGACACTCAGAGGCAAACCCGAGAGTCGCCTCGTATTTTTTTACGGCACTTGTACCGGTATGGGATCGGGCTTGTACCGGTATGAGCCATAAAATTTTCAAACCCGAGAGCTCTTCTCCTCTCGGTAAAGGTGGCTATACCGGTATAAATCCACTTTGTGCAGTACGGACACCAAAAATCTCAAACCCGAGGCACTACCTCTCGGTAAAAGTTGCTATATCTGAGTCTGACAACTTTGCTTGTCTTGCGTACGGGTTGCCCAGACTTGAGTTTTTCGCGTCGTTTCGACTCTACTTCGTGCCGAACAACGCCGAATCCTTTATAACTCTTTTAAACCCTCCTTTAACCCTTCCAAAACGCTTGGAAAGGTAATTGGAACTCGTCCAATTATTTCTTTCGCGTGCTTCAACCAATTTGGCTAAAGTTCGGTTCGTTACATTCTCCTTAAGATTAGTTTCGTCGCGAAACTATCTTAGTTATAATCTAGATCCATACCTCAATCCAGTTTTTGAATAGGTGGGGATATCGCTCCCGCATCACGCTCTCGAGCTCCCACGTAGCCTCTCGGTCGTTGTGGTTGCTCCAACGGACCTTGACATAAGGAATTCTCCGGCTCCGTAGTTTTCTTTCCTCGCGATCAATAATATACGCCGGAAACTCCTCATAGGTCATATCCTCCTGAACCTCCGACGGTTCGAAAGCAAGAACATGGTCGGGATCATGGACATACTTGCGGAGATTTGATACGTGGAACACATCATGAACTCCCGCAAGCCTCGGTGGTAATGCTACTCGGTAGGCCACCGCTCCAACTCGCTCCAAGACCTCAAACGGTCCAAGGTATCGGGGACTTAGCTTTCCCCGCATTCCAAACCGCTTGACTCCTCGCGTCGGCGATATTTTCAAGAATACATGATCTCCAACGGCAAACTCGATATCTTTTCGTCGTTGGTCGGCATAACTCTTTTGCGAGATTGCGCCGTCGCAAGTCGTTGGCGGGCAAGGCGAACTTTCTCCTCCGCCTCCCGCACTACATCGGGGCCAAGAACGGTTTTCTCGCCCACGTCGCTCCAATGGATTGGGAGCGACACTTTCTTCCATAAAGGGCCTCGAATGGCGCCATCGCGATACTCTCTTGATAGCTATTATTGTACGCGAATTCCGCCATCGGTAAATGATCATGCCAATTGCCCTTGTAATCGAGTACACACGCTCGAAGCATATCCTCAAGTATTTGGATCGTCCTCTCCGATTGTCCATCACTTTGAGGATGAAATGCCGTGCTAAATTCGAGCCGCGTGCCTAGCGCCTCCTGTAGGCTCCTCCAAAAGTGAGAAGTGAACCTCGGGTCCCGATCCGATACAATAGACGCCGGAACCCCGTGAAGTCTCACAATCTCGTCAATGTAAACCTGAGCCAACTTGTCCCCCGACCAAGTGATATGAATCGGTAGGAAATGTGCCGACTTTGTCAACCGGGCTACGACCACCCAAATTGCGTCGTGCCCACCTTGAGATCGGGGCAATCCGGTCACAAAGTCCATAGCTATATTCTCCCATTTCCAAACGGGTATAGGTAAGCTTTGCAACTTTCCCGCCGGAAATCGCCGCTCCGCCTTTACTTGTTGGCAAGTAAGACATTGCGCAACAAAGTCCCCAATGTCTTTCTTCATGCCCGGCCACCAATATTGCAACTTTAAATCTTGGTACATTTTGGTGCCGCCCGGGTGGATGCTATAAGGAGATTGATGCGCTTCTTGCATAATCGCCTTGCGGAGATCCTTGTCCTTGGGCACACACCAACGGTTCCGATACCGAAGGGTGCCATCGGTCCCAATGCCAAAGTCATCGGCACTACCGCTTTCTACTTGACCCCGCACCTTCTGGAGATATTCATCGGCATTTTGCAATTCTTTGATTTTCTCCAATAGGGTCGGTTGTCCCACTAAGGTAGCAAGTGTAGCCGGCACTCCCGGTGCTACTACCTCCAATCCAAGCCGCTGCATCTCCTTTTGTAACAACGGTTGGGGTGTAATTGCCGAGGCTAAGTTTTCTCCCGATTTCCTACTTAGCGCGTCGGCTACGACATTCGCCTTTCCGGGGTGGTATAGTATCGTGACATCATAGTCTTTTAGTAATTCCAACCACCGCCGCTGTCGCATACTTGATTACGGTCGAGAAGGTTAGCAAAAAAGAAAAACATCAATTTTCTTTTGATGTCGTTTTGAGTTTATATATATATATCTATATATATATATATATATATATATATATATATATATATATATATATATATATATATATATATATATATATATATATATATATATATATATATATATATATATATATATATATATCTATATTTGTGTCCTCTATTTCATCTATGATGTCAGATTTGGTAGTGATCCCTCCGCAGTCTCCGATTTCAGCGGTTCCGAGGTGAGAAAAAAATAAATATATATATTGGTAAAATTCTATTTATCTTCTGATTTTTTTCTCCCATCTATGCTGTCAGATTTGGTAGTGATCCCTCCGCAGTCTCCGATTTCAGCGGTTCCGAGGTGAGAAAAAAATTAAAAAGCATAAATGATTTTTTTGCTGTCGTTGTGGATTTGTGCATATATAATGTTAACATAGGAACGTAGAATAGGGTACTTCGGTTTCACCACTAAAATATTTGCTACAAGACTAATAATGTGTAATCTCTTTTCCTTAGAGCACTAATTTCTTTCGGCAATTATTCTTGCTTACCGTTATGTCGTCCATCTTAATTACAGTGAGTAATTAATTTGCAATCGGTGTAAATTATCCCATCACATCCACCTTCATTTGATTAGCTATTTTAGTGCAGCGATGGCGTCGCATGTTATTGTTGAGATAAACTTTCAACGATTGTTGCGTAATATTTGTGAGAAGCTTTCCCTCCCTCCTCCGAAATATGGAATCACCGTAGGCTCGGGCGATGGGTTTTGCGCTTTTGTGGATGTTCAAGTTCCAAGGTGTAGCCGCTTTATGGAGGTTATTACATGTTGGGGTTCTCCGTCTACCGAACCGAATTTATCCGAAAATGAAGCCGCTCGGGCTGCTATTGATACGCTACGAAGTGAACTTGAATTTGATATTATGGATGTTAATTATACTGAAAAAAAACATTTTAAAGATTTATATGATAGTACTTCCGGGAAATATGAAGATCTTTTAAATGATTACGCAATGCTGAAGAAGGAATATACTGTACTCAAGCGGTTCCACAAATCTTTGCTGGATGAAAGAGACCGGATTCTCGGCGATTGGAATCATATTAGGGCGAGTATTGCCAAGTGTCACAGCCTGCTTGCTCAATCCGACGTTGATCCAATGGATGCAGATCAATACATGTTTGCCGCTGAAAATTTACCGACCCCTGAAGATCATTTGCCTGCAAATGATGCCCGTGAAGCAAGCTCCGCGACAGCAACTGAAGAAGATCCTGCTGAAGAAGATCCTTGACATCCTTCTGCTTATTATAGGAACTAGGATTAGGGCGGTCCTTAACCGTCTTCTTATTACTATAGGAGATAAGATTAGAGCTGCCTGTGCTCTTTTGTTCTGTCCTTTTTGAATTCCATTTTGTGGTTTTGTTATTTTTGTGTTATGTATGGGCGATGCCAAATATCTTACAATATATTACTAAGTATTATGGTTTGATATGTCTGGTGTGATGATTAATTAATAGCATTATTACTGTTTGCTTCAAGTGCTGTGCCTATTGTATTCATTTATTTCTCTACTTACGCCTTTTATTTCTGTCTTTTTTTCCCTTTTATTCCCTTTTTTTGGTTCTTTTTTTTTTCCTTTTTTTTCCTTTTTTTTTTAGCCTTCTGCGTAGCTGCTGCTTCCTTTGCTGTTGCTTTCGCCGATTATTTTGCTTCAAGCCCAAGTACGTATTCTGCATATTCCCTTACGTTATGTCCGTTTAGTAGTCATATAGCTTCAGAAAAATCATATTTCTTTGTTTGTATGATATGTTCCTTTTGACGATTACTGTTTTCAATTTGGTTATTTTACAACTAACTTTACATCCCAATAGTTAACTGAATTCAAATGGACTTAGGCGTATGATCAATTTCACTAAACATAGGATGCCAATATGTTAGTAAATCACCGCAGGATCATGGTCAATAATCTAAACAAATTAATTCCAGTGCCATAATAATAATGGATGCAATGATTGGAGGATTAGTTGACACCATATGTCATAGGGGATTAATTAAATGGTACTGATGTGTTCCCCCTTACAAGGATTAAATGAAAATACGCCGTAACGCATCTCTCACATCTGATTTTTGGTCGTATAACATTACCTAAAATGTAAAAAAGCAATTTTGTTATAGTAAGTTAATATGTATTTTTCATGTTATTACTTCATTAAGCATATTTAAATTCTAATTTGATACATTATCTGTAATCGTTTGGCAATTGGTCCAGATCGTTAATGGACCTAATATATTTAAACTAAGAGAGCCTGAACTAACATGCATAATTTATTATTGCATAGGCTACTATTGATTACAGAGTCATTGCTGCATGTGCAATTTGATGGATTGTCACCAGCATCTCTACATTTCTACCTCATCTTTGCATGCTTTCGTCGCTTTTGGGTTGATTCAGTTATTGAACATAGGTATCACCAACGTAGTGTCTTCACATTTGGTCTACATTTCTGAATGTGAAATGGATTTGTGTAGTTGATTTTCACTTTCTTACTATTCTATTTAAATAAAGAACCGAAAATGTAAAAAATGTTTGTGATTAAGGAGGATCATCAGGGTTTCCTGTGGTTAAGAAGGATCAACAGGATTGGCTGAATGATGAGAAACATTTCTACCACCAAAAATGAAAACAATAGCAAAACCAGAAATCTGTGCTGCGTATAATGAAATTGTAGCAGCATTGATTTAACTTCTGTATCTGATTTTTATTCATCAGCTTGCAACACTTGAGCTCATTGTTGCGCTGCTCTTATGCCCATTTAATAATTACATAAAATTGGAAACAGATGTTCACGTAGGAGGTCGATAATTACCATGTTCTCCATATCGTTATTGAGGTGACATGTCTGTCTAGAGTGATATGCAGGTATATGCATGTAAGGTATCTCTGGTTGCTTATGGTTGATAATCGATTTTGACTTCTAAGACTATAATGAATGCCTGAACAGTTGATTGTTTCTATCGGCATTCGTTGGTAATTTATATCTTTATAGATTGACCAGTCATCTCAACTTAGATGTGCTGGTTTTCTTAGTTTTTGGGAATCAAGTTGGGTTCTTCAGGTGCTTCAGAAAGTAAAGAATAGACAAACAAACATAGCCAGGCAGCCAACGTACCCCTTATTTACCTTTATAGGTATAGAAGAAATGCATCATAGAGTATCCTAGGTTCATGGATTTCTCCAAAAGATGGTATCGCTTTCTCATAAACTCGACCATCCTACGTTGTAGTTCCATGATTTGATACAATGTGAATGGGCATTTTAACGAAATTGGGTCCCTGTGACAGCCATATATCAAGTCCTTCAAGAGAATCAGGACAATATGTGTTCTGAATTACAATTAGATATTGTCAAACAATTTAATGTTGTTGTGGAAGCACAACAGACAGGCTCTTTCATTTTGATGTACCTAGGTGATCTAAGTGTCAAAATATAGAGTTTAGACATAAATAGCATCATTATTTTGGAGGTAATATGCCTGAATCTATTAAGCCCCTTATCTTAATAATCAGCAAAAAGCCGCAAGTCAAATTCCTGGTACACATTCACGCAAAAACCATCACCACCACTTCAAAACAAACAGTCCTCCTAACTGTGCTACCCATCTCTTGCAAATGAAAGAACATGTACACTCTAGGGTGGTGTTTATTACCTGGGCAGTGCAGCTGTTCTTGGATTGCAATTTTATACGTATCAACGTTCTAGGAAGAATATAAGGAAGAATATATGTAGCAACAGTAGCTCTCTGACAGAGAATCAGCAGCTCCGTTGCTAAAATCAAAATTAACACCTTCAAAAAAAAAAAAAAGAGACAAAGGAGCAATCAAACATATAAATGATGAGCCACAAAATTACTAACTGCAATCCATTCAACATTTTACTAAAATATCATCGTCCAAATTTAGTTCGGTGTGAGTAGAATTCAAACTGTAGAGTTTCCATTTAAAGAAGGCAGATTTAATTCTCCAAATTCAGGTGAGGGCAGCTCCAAAATTAGTTAAAGATGGAAAAACCAGTGAAGAACCAGAATTTTATCTACTATAAGAATTCAGATTCAAGACCACATGCAATTTTATTAGCGTTTTCCAATTTCAGCTTGACTCTCAATTTTGATCCAAATTCAGTAAATTGAAAGTCATCTATACTGAATTTGAGATGTTAGGATTGTCCTGCAAAATAATTATCCTCACTAAGTCACCCCCAAGAGGACCAAGTTGCTGCGAGAAGATCAAATCATAATTTAGAAGATCCAATTGGCTCCAAGTGCTCACACACTACTGCTCCCTGCCGTGAGCTTCAAGCTGCTACGAATTCAGCTTAGCTGTAGCTGCTGTGGAGGCATCTACTCCACAGCCTCGCGCGTCGTTTCTTTGTTAATGAAGAAGGGAAAGTGGGCATGGGAAAAAAAAAACAGTGAAGAATCAAAATTTTAACTGCTATAAAGATTAGTAAATTGAAAGACATCTAAACTGAATTTGAGATGTTAGGATTGTCCCGCGGAATTATTATCCTAACTAAGTCACCCCCAAGAGGACCAGTTTGCTGTGAGAAGATCGAATCAGAATTTGGAAGAAGCGCATCATAGCGTATCCTAGGTTCATGGATTTCTCCAAAATATGATATCGCTTTCTCATTAACTCGACCATCCTACGTTGAAGTTCCATGATTTGATACAATGTGAATGTAGCATAGTCTGGACCTAACTGGCTTCCCTTGGTAACTTCTGGAGCTCCCTGCAAGAAACGAATTGAAAAATATTTCATTGTGGGCATTATAACGAAATTGGGTCCCTGTGACAGCCATATATCAAGTCCTTCAAGAGAATCAAGACAATATGTGTTCTGAATTACAATTAGATATTGCCAAACAATTTAATGTTGTTGTGGAAGCGCAAACAGGCAGTCTCTTTCATTTTGATGTACCTATGTGATCTAAGTGTCGAAATATAGAGTTTAGACATAAATAGCATCATTCGTTTGAAGGTAATATGCCTGAATCTATTAAGCACATTATCTTAATAATCAGCAAAAAGCCACAAGTCAAAGTCCTGGTACACATTCACGCAAAAACCATCACCACCACTTCAAAACAAACAGTCCTCCTAACTGTGCTACCCATCTCTTGCAAATGAAAGAACATATGCAGCAGCAGTAGCTCTCTGACAGAGGATCAGCAGCTCCAGAGCTGAAATCTCCATTCAACAATTTACTAAAATGTCATCGTCGAAATTTAGTTCGGTGTGAGCAGAATTCACACTGTAAAGTTTCCATTTAAAGAAGGCAGATTTAATTCTCTGAATTTGGGTGAGGGCAGCTCCAAAATCAGTTAAAGAGATGGAAAACCAGTGAATAACCAGAATTTTAACTACTATAAGGATTCAAATTCAAAGCCACATGCAAATTTAATAGGGTTCCTAATTTCAGCTTGACTCTCAATTCTGATCCAAATTCAGTAAATTGAAAGTCATCTAGACTGAATTTGAGATGTTAGGATTGTCCTGCAAAATCATTATCCTCACTCAATTTACTAAAATGTCATCGTCGAAATTTAGTTCGGCGTGAGCAGAATTCACACTGTAAAGTTTCCATTTAAAGAAGGCAGATTTAATTCTCTGAATTTGGTAAATTGGAAGTCATCTAGACTGAATTTGAGATGTTAGGATTGTCCTGCAAAATCATTATCCTCACTAAGTCGCCACCAAGAAGGCCAATTTGATGCGAGCAGATCAAATCATAATTTAGAAGATCTAATTGGCTGCAGCTGCCCTCAAGAGGACCAGTTTGCTGTGAGAAGATCAAGTCAGAATTTAGAGGATCCAATTGGCTCCAAGTGCTCTCACACTACTGCTCCCTACCGTGAGCTTCAAACTGCTGTGCAATCAGCTTATCTGCAGCTGCTGTGAAGGCAGCTTCCCTACAGCCAGCACCTGCTGCTAGCCCAGCCTGACAGTGTTACCAATGAAGAATGAAAAGAGGGGATGGAAAAACCAGTGAAGAATCAAAATTTTAACCTGCCGTGAGCTTCAAGCTGCTGCGCATTCAGCTAGCTGCAGCTGCTGTGGAGGCATCTACTCCACAGCCAGCACATGCTGTTGCCTCTGGCTGACAGTGTTACCAATTAGGAAGGAAAAGTGGGGATGGAAAAAAACAGTGAAGAATCAAAATTTTAACTGCTATAAAGATTCAAATTCAAAACCACATGCAAATTTATTAGGATTCCCAATTTCAACTTGACTCTCAATTTTGAACTAAATTCAGTAAATTGAAAGACATCTAAACTGAATTTGAGATGTTAGTATTGTCCCGCGAAATTATTATCCTAAGTAAGTCACCTCCCAAAGGACCAATTTGCTGCCAGAAGATCAAACCAGAATTTAGAATATCCAATTGGATCTGACTCCTCTCACACTTTCCAAATGGGCTTCAAAGTGTCATTGATCGGCAACAAGATATTTCTGTTCCGTGAAGGCATCTCGCCCTGACAAGTACTCTTTGTCCCGTTCAGTCTCTGCATCTGCATTCCTAAATATGAAATGAATTTGTGTGTTTGATTTTCAGTTGCTTAATTCCTTTCGGAGTAGAAATCTACCCTTTTTATTATTAATAGTGCTTCTTTGACTTTTACTGCCAGCTGCTGTGGAGGCATCTACTCCACAGCCAGCACTTGCTGCTGCCTCAGGCTGGCAGTGTTACCAATTAGGAAGGAAAAGTGGGGATGGAAAAAAACAGTGAAGAATCAAAATTTTAACTGCTATAAAGATTCAAATTCAAAACCACATACAAATTTATTAGGATTCCCAATTTCAACTTGACTCTCAATTTTGAACTAAATGCAGTAAATTGAAAGACATCTAAAATGCATTTGAGATGTTAGGATTGTCCCGCGAAATTATTATCCTAGCTAAGTCACCTCCTAGAGGACCAATTTGCTGCCAGAAGATCAAACCAGAATTTAGAAGATCCAATTGGATCCAAGTGCTATCACACTACTGCCCCTACTGTGAGCTTCAAGCTGCTGTGCAATCAGCATAGCTGCAGCTGCCTTCCTTTCGGAGTAGAAAGCTACCCTTTTTATTATTAATAGTGCTTCTTTGGCTTTTACTGCTGATTTCCTGTAACAGTATTTTTGATGCTTTGCAAACGATGGACGGAATAATATTTTAGGTGTGCAAAATTTGCACTTCTAGCGTTGATATCGGTAGTGCTTTGAATGGTAGAAATCCATCTGGTTTTCTGCAGAGAATCATTTGCATCCATATGTAGTGCTTGATTGCCTTCATTTACTTTATAGTGAATGCATTTTCATCCTTTGTGAGTTTAAGGCTGCTGTGATTGTGAGCTATCTATGTAGTGTAGGAAAATTGTTTCTTGACGTTCTATGTGTGAAAACTTTTTCTGCCATAAGTGCAGGGACAAAATTGGCAGTAAGTGTTATACAACAGGATTCCATACTAAGTTTTCTTAATTCTGATTGATTGATGGAGTCTCATGATTTCTCATTTTGTAGTCAGTGGTAACTATTTTCTACTTATCATCTATTTTAGTTTTCTGCGTATATCTGCTGATTTTAGAAATGATCGAAGTCTTACCAACTCGAATTTAAGGCTTGATCAAGTTTTTGTTCTTCTTTGGCGTAAGTCATGTCTGACCTCTCGAAATGGTGCAATGGTTCAAATGGCTAAAGCTGGATCTAATTTATGATGATGTAGGCTCTTAGGTCATGGTTTTTTTGTATAAGGTAAGCAATTGATTCTGTGGGGATGTACTGTAGTACATAGTATTGTGCATCAAATCTTCTCTCTAGATAGATTTTTGCAGTCAACTATTACAGAATTTCTGTGTAGCTAAAAAACATTAGACAAAGTGAGATGAATATAATAGTTCTGCAAGTGGGTGGTGGGGTATGCAGGAAAAGGAGAGAAAAGATGCATTTAAGGACCTATATCCTTTTCTTTCAGTTGCCCTCTAGCAGAAGAAGCATTATACAAGATGTCCGTTAATCACAAATTGAATTTAACTAAAGCAATCGACCTTTTTTAGTGTTTGCCATTTTTCTACGTCTTTTTTTGCTACAGCCTTGGTATTGTAACTCCAGAAGTAACTCTATGATCCTATAAACTTTTAAAGTTGTTCTTTGCTTAAATGAAAAGGCTGCCTTATTGATTATTTTTTGAACACTACTTTCTACTTTTGAAATATGATTTGCTTATCTTATTTTTTCCCTTTTTAGTTAATTCTTTTTAATTAAAATAAATTTAAAATTTTAATTACTTCTGCATAATTGATGTAGGTTTGATAATTTAATTTGTTTAAAAGCTTTGGAGTTTTCCGTTGAGTTTATATATAAAACATTCAGTTAATACAAAGTGAATATACATAAATTACTGGCTGTACAAGATATCCAACATTCAAATAATAAATGGAAGAAAATGGTAAAATGAATGTGACAATTTCTGCTAATCCAATATATGGATCTCCTGCTGAAAGCAGCAGAACAAGAAATCGAAACTTATAGAGGGGACAGTGAGACAATACATTACTTATTAACCTTCTATATTAGAGAAATAAAGACCATGCAGATGCAAAAACTCTATGATCTACATACCGCATTGGTACATCCGGGTGCATATACATGATCAAAACTGTATCTTCTCTCTTTCGTCCGATTCTGGATGTTGTCAAGGTAGTCATTCGACAGATCAGGGTCCAAAACAACTACATTCTGTCATTTAAGAACAAATTTATGCCTTAATTTTCACGCGAACAGAAGATGGTCTTTTAGATATAAAGAAAACAAAAACATTTTCAGACCTTATTATCAAGCACTTGAATAATATGACGGCTTCGCTGCCTTTCAGCTCCGGTCAATGGCCGGCATTTAACTGCAAACTGAAACAAAGAATTTAAGGGGACAATATATGCTGAGTAATTCAAAATGTTCGCAAAAATTTATCTAAATCATGCCCAAATAATGACTATGTTTAATTACATATTTGTCTTCCTTTATTTCCGAGGTGTTTGAGAGGCAACAACTATATTTTGTGCGGGAGATATTTGTTTATTGGCGCATAGGAACTATTTTGCACAAAAAACTATTAGGTATGGCTTTTCTTTTTTTCTTCTTTCGTTTCTTACTTAATATTATACTATGTTCTTTACATTTTTTTGTTTTGTCTTTTATTGTTTTGTTACTCATATCGTATTAATTGCTTCGTACTCTTTACATTGGCTCACTTTAATCATTGATTGTTAAAGTTATTCCTTCCGCTATATTCTATTTATATTTTGCATAACTTTAGGACACAAACAAGTAATAAATGGATTATTCTGCAATATATAAAGAGAGGAGGAAACTTCGCAAATCTCTTCTTGATAGTCGTCGAAACAGTGTGGGGTTCTCTGCCACGTTGAGTTCGACTTGCAATGATGAATATGTACCTTCGAATTATCAATCAAACGATAAATTGCACAGAAAACGAAAACAAAATACAGATGATGGTGACTCACTAAATAAACCTACGGGGAGCTCATATCAGACTGCAACATATAAAGGACATGATATAGAACAGTTAAACCTTGGGTTGCAAGAACATGAATGCCAATCATGTGGTGCTCTTCTTTGGTATGAAGAAAGGATCAAATCTTACAATGGAAAGATTCCTCGATTTTCACTTTGTTGTGGTAATGGCAAAGTTTCTCTACCATTATTACGAGAAACACCTGTTTTATTGGAAAATTTGCTTACTTACGGCCGTAGTAGCGGCTCAGCAAATTTTCGAGAAAATATTCGTGTGTACAATTCCATGTTTGCATTTACATCAATTGGGGCCAAGATTGACAATGAGATAAATAAAAGGCCAGGTCCTTATGTATTCAGAATTACAGGACAAAATTACCATAGAATGGGCTCTTTGCTGCCTGTTGATGGACAACCGCCCAAATTTGCTCAATTATATATATATGATACGGAAAATGAGATTGAGAATAGAATGAATGCATTTCATGTCTCGGATGGTGCACAAAAAATTGATAGAGATATTGTTGAACGACTTATGGAATTGTTTGATAGTGTCAATGAGTTAGTGAAATCCTTTAGAATGGTAAGAAATCGTTTTAGAGAAAATGATTATTTGCCTGTTCGTTTGCGATTGATTGGAAGCCGAGCTGATGGGTTACAATATAATCCTCCTTCATGTTCTGAGATTGCCGGGTTAATAATTGGTGATTTTGGTGGTGCTGATCGTCAGCGTGATATTGTGGTTGAACACAAAATGGAAGGTCTAAAACGAATAAGTGATCTGCATCCTTCTTTTATGGCTATGCAGTATCCTATATTATTTCCATATGGAGATGATGGTTTTAGAATCGGCATCCAATATGCTAATACTTCCCATAGAAAAATCGGATCTAGAAAATATGTTACAATGCGTGAATTTTATGCGTACAGAATACAAAATAGAATGAATGAAGGGAGGACACTAATAAGAGGAGGCAGGCTTTTTCAGCAATACTTGGTCGATGCATTCTCATGTATTGAGGAAGATCGGCTTGATTATATCAGGAGAAATCAGACAGACTTGCGATCAGAAATTTATAAAGGAATTAAGGATGCTGTCGATGCAGGCGATGTTGATAGCAATGCTATTGGTAAAAAGATAATACTACCGGCGACTTTCACTGCCGGCCCCCGTTATATGATTCAGAATTACCAAGATGCAATTGCTATTTGTAGGCATTGTGGACATCCTGATTTGTTTATAACATTTACCTGTAATACGCAATGGATTGAGATACAAAATGCCTTACAATTTATTCCAGGCCAGAAAGCAGAAGATCGTCCTGATATTGTGAGTAGGGTTTTTAAGATGAAAGTTGAAGCCCTAATGTCTGATATTAAAAAAGGGAACTACTTTGGTACAAGTATAGCTGGTATGTGAGGCTTGAATAATTTTTTCCATATTTTTTTTTTTTCTTTTTTTTCTTACTCTACCTTACTCTTCCTTTTTTCCTAGATTTGTATACAATAGAATTCCAAAAAAGAGGTCTTCCCCATGTGCACATTTTAGTTTGGTTGCACCAAGATTACAAGTTGCCAACAAGTGCGGATATAGATTCGATTATTTCTGCGGAAATACCGGATAGAAATATTGATCCGATTGGGTATTTGACTGTTTCAAAATTTATGATCCATGGGCCATGTGGGTATGTGAATTCTAGATCACCGTGTATGTCTAAAGGACAATGCTCCAAGCATTTCCCAAAAGAGTTCACAAATGAAACAGTTGTAGATGAAAATGGATTCGCTATTTACAGAAGGAGGAATGATGGGAGATTTGTGAAAAAAAACAACATTAATATCGACAATAGATATATTGTGCCGCACAATTTACCATTGATAGTTAAATATCAGGCTCATATTAATGTTGAATGGTGTAACAAGTCAAGATTGATAAAATATCTGTTCAAATATATCAATAAGGGTTCAGATAGAACAAGAGCTGTCATAGAACACAACTATGAGAGTAGTAATGGTGACTCTAATGGACAAAATAAACAAGTCGATGAGATCAAGAGATATTTGGACTGTAGATATTTATCAGCGTACGAAGCTGTTTGGAGATTATATCAATTTGATATACATTGTAGAGATCCTTCAGTTGAACGTTTGACGTTACATTTACCGATGATGAATACTGTCACATTTCATGAAAGTCACAACTTAGTCGATGTTTTGAATAGAAATAATATTGAGAGAACAATGTTTACTGAGTGGATGGTCGCAAATTCAAAGTATGATGATGCACGCGAGCTAACATATGTAGAATTTCCTACTAAATGGGTTTGGCAATCAACTGAAAAGATATGGACAAGACGTAAAAAAGGAAATCGAATTGAAAGAATTATTTATATCCATCCAAATGCGGGTGAGCTCTATTTTCTAAGAATGCTTCTAAATAAAGTTAGAGGCCCGAGAAATTACATCGAAATCAGGAATGTTGACGGTGTTGTGTATGAAACGTATCGTGCTGCGTGTGATGCACTTGGGTTGCTTGGTGATGACATGGAGTGGCATCAAGCACTAGAGGAAGCTTCTCATTGGTCTTCGGCTGCTGATTTGAGACAGCTTTTTGTTACATTGGTCATATTTTGTGAAGTAGCTGACCCACTTAAACTATGGAATGAATTTTGGCAAATGTTTACTGATGATATTGTATATAAATTAAAGAAAGTACTTGGAGTTCGTGAGATTCGCATGTCTGAAGTGGAGCTACAAAATTATGTCTTATTTGAATTGGAAGTATTATTCAATCAAAATTCAACTTCACTCGCATAATTTAACCTTTCGGTTCCAAATAGATTAGATTTGGAAGATATGACTAATAAATTGTTGAGAGAAGAATTAGACTATGACGTGGATGCTTTGAAATCAGAACACTCTAAATTGTTTAAGGGATTGAATGAAGAGCAAAAAACTGTATATGATTTCGTTATGACTTCTGTTTGTGAAAATAGAGGGGATGTGATTTTCGTGTGCGGACATGGTGGTACAGGAAAAACTTACCTTTGGCAGACAATTATCTCTAAAATACGTTCAGACGGGAAGATTGTATTAGCTGTTGCTTCATCTGGAATTGCCTCACTGTTACTTCCTGGTGGTCGCACGGCTCATTCAAGATTTAAAATTCCTATAAAATTGGATGATTACTCAACATGTGAAGTGAAGAAAGGGACACAACTTGCAAAATTGCTTTTTTATACTAGCTTGATTATATGGGATGAAGCACCGATGAATCATAGAAACTGTTTCGAAGCTTTAGATAGAACGTTGAGAGATATTTTGCAATCTGATGATGGAAAAACTGACCAGCGGTTATTTGGTGGTAAAACTGTAGTATTCGGAGGAGATTTTCGTCAAATACTACCTGTGATTGTTAATGGGACAAGGCAAGATATAGTTAATGCATCAATCACAAAGTCATACATTTGGAATGATTGTAAAGTCTTCCGTTTGACAACTAATATGAGGCTGCTTAAGTGTCCATCTAATGACGTGTCAAAAGAAAGGTTATCAAATTTTGCTAAATGGACATTGGATTTGGGTGACGGTAAATTAGATGCAATTAAACTGGACAACGAAGAAGAAGCTTCTTGGATAAAAATACCCGATGATTTGCTCATAAAAAATAGTGGAGATGGCATTAAAGATATCGTTTCTACTATATATGGGGACATCCAAGCAAACTACAATGAAGTTGCATACTTAAGAGATAGAGCTATAATTACACCAATGAATGAAATGGCTGATGAGATAAACAAATATGTTCTTTCTTTGTTGCCAAATGAAGAGAAGATTTACATGAGTTCTGATTCGATTTGTGAATCATCAAGAAATAATGACAATAATGATGTTCTTTATCCTGTCGACTTTTTAAATTCTTTGAAGTTCAATGGTGTTCCTAACCATGAACTTAGATTGAAAATAGGGTCTCCAATAATGTTACTACGTAATATCAACCAAAGTGCAGGATTGTGTAATGGTACTCGGTTAGTTATTACTCAATTAGCTGCGAGGATTATTGAGGCGCAGATTTTCACTGGGAACCATGTAGGTGAAAAAGTTTGTATTCCTCGCATTGTAATGAATGTGACGGAGACAAAATGGCCTTTTACCTTGAAAAGGAGACAATTTCCGGTTCGTTTGTGTTACGCTATGACAATCAATAAAAGTCAGGGACAGACACTACAGAAGGTAGGACTTTATCTGCCAAGACCAGTGTTCTCACATGGTCAGCTTTACGTTGCTATTTCTCGGGTTACCTCACGTGATGGGGTTAGAATCCTAATTGAATGTAAAGAAAAGCATTTGGAAGGATATACGCAAAATATTGTTTATAGTGAAATTTTTGATAATTTGAACCAATGACAAATAAGCATTCCGTGAATCAAGTGGTAAGTACAATTCGTTATCATAATGTTATTGTAAGAACAAATGAATAGAATTCGGTTATTATATTGTACTACTTAATTATTCATTGCTTGATGTTTTGCAGAACAAGGTGAGATGGATTTTTTACCGTTGGAGCATTTGACTTTACAACAGCAGCGAAGTAAAATCAAAATTAAAGTTAGTAGAATCTGGGAATCAACAATACCACAACTTAAAAATGAGATTATGAGCCTAGACTGTCTTATCATCGATGAAAAGGTCGTCATTTCTTACATACAAATTTTTAATAGAATTGCATGTTGACTATTACTTATATGAAATTGAACTTTTGTTTTTTGTAGGGATGTTCAATGCAAGCTACTGTTCGTAAACATGATGTACAATATTTCAAGCCATTGCTCTCTGAAGGAACAATATATATTATTGAAAACTTCAACGTCGTACCAAGCAGAGAAAAATATAAAGTTGTAGACCGCAAGTACATGGTGCAGATTAATAGATGGACAAAAATTATTGAGACAACGGAGGATGTGAAATCAATTCCATCTTATTGCTTTGCATTTTCTACTTTTGATTATATTAGAGGCAAAAGAAACAACGACACATTCCTTCTCGGTAATTTCAATCACTGGTTTATTTTATATTTCATGTTCCAAAATATATTTACATATATATAATTTGTGAAACATACTTCATTTAACGTCATATATCTTAGATGTGATTGGAGCTATTGTAGCAGTTGGTCCTATCACTTATACATATGTTGGCCAAGAGCGAACTCCAATACGAAATTTGGAGATAAAAAATTTAGAGTAAGTATTACAAAACTTTACTCCGCAGTCATATTTTTTTTTAAATTCCTACAAATCACACATAAACTAATTTGGACGCGGTTATGAAAATAATACAGGAATGATACTTTTCCTGTGACATTGTGGGATCAATTCGCTCTAAAATTTGATGAGGGAGTAATTCGGGGAAATGAAACTTCTGGACCAGTTGTAATTATATTTGCAAGCATGAGTGTACGGAATTATAAAGGTTTGTGCATCATATAATAGAATTATATTGGTTTATATGCATGGTTAGCTGTGATTGTTATGCTTATATTTTAATTGTATATCCAGATAAGCTCTACCTATCATCATGTTCGGCGTCAAGATTTTACATTAATTTGGAAATTCCAGATGTTTCAGCATTCCGAAATAATTTGCAAAGGTATTTACCATTATATCCGGATTTATTCTACTTAATTTTTATCGGGTTTTTTTTTTTTTTTTTTTGTAATATTTAATTGCAGAAGAGAAACATTAATCGGACCAATTCAGCATATTGAGGTGACACAGCAGCAGACTATTAGTCCTTATGAACAAATGTTCACTAATCGCAAAACTATTAGTGAACTACTTAAGTTAAATCCATCGGAAGTTGAGGTTAGTATTTCTTCAATGTATTTTTATTTTAAAGTCTATCTCAAAATTGTTTTTATAAATCTTTATTTTTAAAAAATTGTCACATATAAATATATCGCATATAATTGAATAAATGTTATTAATTTATTGCAGAATACAAAGTATACATGTGAAGCTAAATTAGTGGAAATTGACACGACATATGGATGGTGGTATAAGGCCTGTTACGATTGTAAAGGGGGAATAAAAGATTTTGATGGTACATTCTGGTGTAATCATTGTGGCAAAGATGATCAGTCCCCTATACCATGGTATATTTCTAA
Source organism: Aechmea fasciata (assembly GCA_025177825.1). Classification (NCBI taxonomy): domain Eukaryota; kingdom Viridiplantae; phylum Streptophyta; class Magnoliopsida; order Poales; family Bromeliaceae; genus Aechmea; species Aechmea fasciata. The sequence continues at coordinate 4,140,943 of CM045927.1, read as the reverse complement.
CTACATATTTGATTGTTTTGAAAACCTTTTGTGTTCTTTAAAGAGAAATTTCATTTTATGATATGTTATTAATACGAATATTTTTATTTAAAGGTACAAGTTAAATACTATTTTTTCGGATGATACTGCTTCAGCGAACTTCACAATATTTGGCAAATCAGCGCAAGATATGATACATGTTCCGGCTCAACAACTTGCAACTGCAGCAAATTCAAACAGATTTATTCTACCTTCTATTATTAAGAATATTATTGGTCAAACTTTTGTTTTCCAAGTTTCCCTTGACTCTCGCAAATTGAATTCAAGCATGCAATCATTCCGAGTCATAAAGATTTTTCAAAATGTTTTGCCTGCAAAGATCAAGGTTGAAGAGGAAAAAGAAGATGTCGTCGATATTAAGGAGGACAATGTACCTGCAGCCCCTAAAGAATCACAAAATTATATAGTGGACAAAACATCTACCAGTGCTGTGACGCAAACAGAGTAAGAGAAGTTATTTACATAGTATCTTAATTGTGTTTATTTGAAAATCTATATTTACTTCTTTTATTGTTTGAACGTATATTTCTCAATTTTATGGTGATAAGGAGTACTCATTTAATGACGGATGACCCTGTTAAACAGTCAAGAGGCAAGGAAAAAATTCTCAGGTACCGTGGAATACTTAAACAATTTATACAATACATATATTTGGTACCAATGTTATACTAATTTTAATTTAATATTCGTACTTTTTGAATTCCTAATGGGGAGAAGTGTTCAATCTAACTTTGACGAGGATGTGAAGCAATCAACGTGTAGAAAAAGAGACCGCAGGTGACAAAAAATTTTTCTAACAAAATATACCGATAAATTCTTTATATTTGAGATAAAATGTTAAGAATATAACCTCAATATCTTTTTGATTTGTAGTTACATTGAGGGTTCTCAATCTGATGAAGAAGAAGAATGAAGACACTGTTGAAATTTGGCAAGATTTGTCTTCTAGAGAATTTGAAATATATGTATAATAAAGTTATTATACTTTAATTGCCGTATTTTGGTTATACTATATTTGGTTTTCAGTAATTACAGACTTTATGAGATGCTAAGCTTTTTTTGGTAATGAAGTCGCCCATTTATATGATTGTCGTTCACTCTCTCTCTCTCTATCTCCGATTACTCACTTTTTTAAACCTTTAGATTATCTACTTTGATGTTTGCTTGATGCGTTAAACGCGATCTGATGTGCTCCGATCTAGAATCGGATTGAAATGCTATTCGGATTGTTAATTTAGTTGTTTGTTGCTGTTCTTTTGGTGGGAATTTGAATTTGCCGATCTATAGTTTGCGTATTTTTTGTGTTTGCGAAGTGTTCTTGCTGTGTGCTATAGTGAATCGCAAGTAGGAAATTATTGGAATTTTGTGGCCTTAAAAGCTGCTGGGGTCGTTACTGCAGATAATGTCTTAGCTTTGTCATCTTCGATGTGGTTTTCAAAGTTGTTGGTCATAATAATTAACCCTCTCTCATGCTGTATTATTTAATTTTAAATTTTAAATTTTAGAATTTCAAATTTCAACTTTTAATTTTCAAATTATAAATTTCTTAAATTTATAAAAATAAATTTTAAATTTATATTTTAAATTATTTTAAAATAAAATTTAATTAAAATATTAATTTATACAAATATCAAAAAAAAAATTGTCAAACAACTTTTCAAAATCACTTTAGAAAAATTATTTTTATTTAAACTCATCCAAACGCTTTACAGCTTTTGACCAAAATTTCATTTCTTAATGGTGATTAAAACCATTCAGTTTGGTAGAATCCATAGTTAGTTAATTCGGATTTGGCAAAAATTCAATTTCGTATCTCAATTTTAAAATTCGTTAAAAAATATGGCTTGAAAAACAAATTCACCAATTATTCAAATATGTGATTTATATGAGAATTATACGTTCACCATTTAAAAATTCAGGATTAAAAATTCGGCTATCAAACTAAGCTTTTTTTCTCTAGATTGATGCTACTAATATATATAGTTATAAATTCTTAAGAATATAAATATAGAGATCTACAAAATAATTTAAGAAAAAAAAAAAGCAATAGCAAATTTTATTGTCATTTCCATCTGCATCCTTTTTATGATCCACATATTCAAATTTTGTGCCTTTTTTTGGTCGAATAGTTCAGCATACGCGAATTATTTTACAAATAATAAACCTAACCCAAAAATTTGCATTTATTTTGACTTTTTAGAAATAAATCACATACAGAATGTTTTATTTGAATTTTCAATAATTCACGAATAATTCACGAATTAACTAACTATGGTAGAATAAGGCTTATAGTTTGGTATTAAGACCTATCTAACGCTATTAAATAAAAAATGGAGTTGTGGAAAAAGCATATAAGGATATGCTTCTGCGTTCTCCGGTGGAACCACAGAAAATATAGTATAACCGACTCATCGCAATATGCAGAATGCAATATTACGTACGAAAACAAACAGTATATTTTTTCACTGTACTTTCTCACTGCACGTAACACAATCTCCGTTGATGGAAGTTTTCCATCATATTGACTAACAAGTGAGTTATAAATATAAAAAATATAAAAAAAGCTGAAGTATTGACGGTTAAAAAAATAAAAAATCAAAGATATAAAAAAGGAGCCATTAGTAATAGAACTATTGTAATCTTTAAACATAGTTTTTATTTAGTTCTAAAGTTTAAAAACAATTGTCTAGATAACATACAAGATTTAAACTTTTATTTTAGCCATTGTTTTACCATAATTTTAGACCTTTTAAAATTATATAAAATATTTTAGATAATTTTGTCCATATATATAAGTGTTTTTAAAGTTTAACATTTCATTGATACATACAATAAAATATTATTACAATGTTAAATAACATAAGATTTTGAAACACTTTTAGATGATTTAGGCCCTTTAATGCAATTAGCCTTCTGAAAAAATTTTATTTTAAAAATAGTCCCAACAAATTATTTAAATTTGAAAAAATGACCATAGCCCTGCCACGTGTGCATCATGTCAGCGCCAAAAGGTTGGAATGTTAAGTTGAACACGGTGAACCATTCATCATATTTGAACAAGATAAATGATTCACCGTGTTCCATACTTATCTTTTTCATAATACGTATATTTTTTTTTTTCCTTCCCTTAGTCCAGACACAGTGAACCATTTACCGTGTTTAGATACGGTAAATGGTTCACCGTGTTTAACTTAACTATCTGGCCCATCCTGACTAACATGGCGCTGACTTGGCACACACGTGGCAAGATCATTACCATTTTTGCAAATTTAAATTTGCTGGAGCTACTTTTAAAATAAGTTTTTTTTCATGGGGCTAATTGCAAGAAAAGCCCGAAAAGTAAATATTACGAAAATAAATTTAAATGCAGTGTATAAATTAATTGATAAATATACTAATATGAATAATGAGGTTTTTGAAAAAAATACTGAAATATCGCAAATTAAATAACACTTAAGTACAATATAGTATAACATAATTAAGGTATAAAATTATTTTGAAACTTTTGCTTATTTACCCCTTATCACTTCTCAAAAGTTTTAAATTTATCATGAAATTAAAATTCAATACCATTAATAAATCCCAGAAAAAATAGAGATATTTGAAGAAATTTTTTAAAATTAATAAAAATATTTTGATCTTTATGAAACAAATAAAATATTTTTAAAATTTAGAGAGGCATATTAGATATTATTATTCTAATTATTTTAATTTTGTATCCTTTATATATGGCACAATAATATTAGGGAATATTTTTGTATTTAGTCCCATTAGAAAAAAAAAAAAAATTTACAAATAGTCCTAAGCGTTACGTCTCCCTCGAATCGCCATCTCATCGAATCGCTAAGGCCACCTCTTTTCCATATGAGGATACTCCTTTTCTCTTCTTTCCTTACCATTCCCCCAAATACCCTCAGCAAAGTAGAGAGAGAGAGAAAGAGAGCTCGAGGATCGGCCATGACGGGGAGAGGGAACGGGGGGAAGGGGTTGGGAAAGGGAAGGGGCGAAGTTCCACCGCAAGGTTCTCTGGGACAACATCCAGGGGATAACGATCGCAATGCAAGAACTCTTCGGATCCGTGCGGCGATCCTTCGTCGGAAGACCAAACCCTAGCGCGGAGGAGAGCTCCAACGGCAGAGTGGTGAGCCGGATCGCGGAGAAGATCGGATATTGCCTCAGGAAATCGAGGGTCGGATTGGACATAGGGTTAGGGTTAGGGTTCTTGGCCAAGCGCCTAACCCCGCTCCGAAGGATAGCAAGCACCACTCACATCGAGTTCGAGGCCCATCAGATCCGGTGGAGGAAGAGGGAGCTTATCGGTTGCGGTGCCTTTGGACACGTGTATATGGGCATGAATCTAGATTCCGGGGAGCTAATCGCCATTAAGCAGGTCCTCTTTTGATTGTCTAATTATGGCTAGGGTTAGTGTTTGCTTTATCATCATTATCAAACAAGACTTTAGTAGGTAATCAATTATTTTTAGATCAACTTTTTTTACATTATGCATTTTTTCCTTTCCTGTTGTTGCTTCAACCTGATGCATTCTCAAGGGAAGTAGGGCGTTAAGGCGGAAATATGAAAAAAGGACAAAGTTTAAACAATAGCTGTTGTTTGCGATCGGCTAATCAGTGGCGTTGTTTACCGTCAGCAAACCGTAAAACAACCGCAGAATACAATTCTAGGAACCAGCTAAAAGACATTAATAAGGTAATTAAGAGGCTGGAAAAGTATATCTACACATTACTTTCCTCCCATACGATGACTTTAGTTGGTATTTGAAATTATATTAAACATTTTCTGACATATTGAGAATTAACAGAGTTACAGAAGGAAATGAAATAATAACTGCCTGCACTCAATTGAATATATTATATACCAAATCCTAGAAATTTATTGTAATTAATCGCGACCATAACAGTGTAAAGGATTTGTATTGATGGTGATCTCTGGTCCGTTCGTCGCAAAATTTGATGTTTTCGCTTCCAAAGTTTGGGTCTCATCAAGACGAGGAGGCGGCTCCTCCCTTCGAACCAGAATCATTTTTCAACCCTTACATTATTACTGTTTGCTTCAAGTGCTGTGCGTATTGTATTCATTTATTTCTCTACTTATACCTTTTATTTCTGACTTTTTTTTTTTGTTCTTTTTTTTTTTTTTTTTTTATCCTTCTACGTAGGTGCTGCTTCTTTTGCTGTCGCTTTTGACGATTATTTAGCTTCAAGCCCAAGTACGTATTCTGCATATTTCCTTACGGTATGTCCGTTTAGTAGTAATATAGTTTCAGAAAAATCATATTGCTTTGTTTGTATGATATGTACGTTTTGATGATTACTGGTTTCAATTTGGTTATTTTCCAACTAACTTTACATTCCAATAGTTAACTGAATTCAAATGGACTTAGGCATATGATCAATTTCACTACACATAGGATGCCATTGGGTTAGTAAATCACTGCAGGATCATGCATCTTTCATCTTCTTACATCTGATTTTGGTCATAGAACATTACCTAAAATGTAAAAACACAATTTTGTAAATTCTAATTTGATACATTATCTGTAATCATCTGACAATTGGTTCAGATCGTTAATGGACCTAATCTATTTAAACTAAAAAACAAGTCGGTGATTGATTCTACAGTAAAATAGCCTGAACTAACATGCATCCAACGTAGTGTCTTCACATTTGGTCTACATTTCTAAATATGAAATGAATTTGTGTAGTGTATTTACACTTTCTTACTATTTTATTTAAATAAAGAACCAATAATGAAAAAAATGTTTGTGATTAAGAAGGATCATCAGGGTTTCCTGATTAAGAAGGATCAACAAGATTGACTGAATGATGAGAAACATTTCTATCACCAAAAATGAGTCAATAATCACCACGTTCTCCATAGCGTTATTGAGGTGACATGTCTGCCTAGAGTGATATGCAGGTATATGCATGTCAGGTATCTCTGTTTGCTTATGGTTGATAATCAATTTTGACTTCTAAGACTAGAATGAATGCCTGAACAGATGATTGTTTCTATCGGCATTCGCTGTATAGAAGAAACGCATCATAGCGTATCCTAGGTTCATGGATTTCTCCAAAAGATGATATCACTTTCTTATAAACTCAACCATCCTACGTTGTAGTTCCATGATTTGATACAATGTGAATGTAGCATAGTTTGGACCTAACTGGCTTCCCTTGGTAACTTCTCGAGCTCCCTGCAAGAAACGAAGTGAAAAATATGCCTTCTTTTGAAGGTAATATGCCTGAATCTATTAAACACCTTATCTTAATAATGAGCAAAAAGCCACAAGTCAAAGCAAACCATCACCAACACTTCAAAACAAACAGTCCTCCTTACTGTGCTACCCATATCTTGCAAATGAAAGAACATGTACATTCTAGGGTGATGTTTATTGCCTGTATGGTGGAGCTGTTCTTGAATTGCAATTTTATACATATCAACATCCTAGGAAGAATATCATTCAACAATTTACTAAAATATCATCGTCCAAATTTAGTGCGGTGCAAGCAGAATTCACACTATAAAGTTTCCATTCAAAAAGGCAGATTTAATTCTCCAAGTTCAGGTGAGGGTAGTTCCAAAAACAGCTAAAGATATGGAAAAAATAGTGAATAATCAAAATTTTAACTACTATAAGGATTCAGATTCAAAACCACATACAAATTTATTAGGATTCCCAATTTCAGCTTGACTCTCAATTTTGATCCAAATTCAGTAAATTGAAAGTCATCTAAACTGAATTTGAGATGTTAGGATTGTCCTGCAAAATTATTATCCTCACTAAGTCGCCCCCAAGAGGACCAATTTACTACGAGTAGATCAAATCTTAATTTAGAAGATCCAATTGGCTCCAAATGCTCTCACACTACTGCTCCTTACCGTGAGCTTCAAGCTGCTAAGCATTCAGCTTCAAATTTATGATTCTCAATTTCAGCTTGACTCACAATTTTGATCCAAATTTAGTAATTTAGAAATCATCTAAACTGTATTTGAGGTGTTAGGATTGTCCCGCAAAATTATTATCCTCACTAAGTCACCCCCAAGAGGACCAATTTGATGCGAGAAGATCAAATCAGAATTTAGAAGATCCAATTGAGCTGAAACCATAAATGCAGTCATGCTGTATTCTATCATGTTATCTTCTTATGTAATATGGTTTATGCCTCTGATATGTTGTATTCTATAATGTTTTCAAATCTTTTATTTTCTTTATCTTTTTAGCTACGATTTTCCTACCGTATAGTATATTTAAAATTAACGTTGGTATCTTCTGACCAACAAAGATGTTATCTATATATATATAGTGTATTATTTCCATTAAACCAATTCCTCTTATCAATCTTGAGACTCTTCACTTTTTGCTTTGTTGTTGTTTCTTTATTATTTTTTACTAGATGATTTCAGATACTTCCTAATAGTTCAACGAACGTAATATTAAGTTTTTTTTTATTTATTGGTATTGGCGATGATGACAAAATGAATAATCTTATGATACATGTGAAAAGATTATATACATGGTAAGGCAACTTGGATGGCAGTTATGCAACCGTTGCAAACAAAGATTTCACTTAACAAGTGACGAAGCAAAAAAACCTTATTGCTACTTGCTAATCTTCACCTTCTGCTGGCCCAGGCTGACAGTGTTACCAATGAATAAGGAAGAGGGTATGGAAAAAAACAGTAAAGAATCTAAATTTTAACTGCTATCAGGATTCAAATTCAGGACCACATGCAAATTTATGATTCCCAATTTCAGCTTGACTCACAATTTTGATCCAAATTTAGTAATTTAAAAGCCATCTAAACTGAATTTGAGGAGTTCTCTACATCCACGTGGCGGGATTATGTTGTCTAACTTTTGTGGACCCTACCTGTCATTCTAAGATTGTTAATTAATTAATTAATTAATCCTATTTTAACTTTTTCTCTTCTACCGCTTCGACTCCCGTTCCTTTGCTCGCCTTTATGCCTCTGATATGTTGTATTCTATCATGTTTTCAAATTTTTTATTTTTTTATTTTTTTAGCTACGATTTCCCTACCGTATAGTACTTATCAATCTTGAGACTGTTAACTTTTTACTTTGTTGTTGTTTCTTTACTATTTTTAATTTTTTACTAGATGATTTCAGATACTTCCTAATAGTCAACTTGGTAAGGCAACTTGAGAATATATACATGGTAAGACAACTTGGATGGCAGTTATGCAACCGTTGCAACCAAAGATTTAATCTATAAACCTTATGAAATCCCGTTCTCTTTTGTCCACGTGGCAGCATTATGTTATCTAATTTTTGTAGACCCTATCTGTCATCTTAAGATAAAATAATTAATTAATTAATTAATTAACTTATGTTGGCCTACCTGTCACCTTAATACACACCCAGCCAAATATTCTCATTTAATTTACCCTTCTTCTAATTAACGTTTTCTTCTACCTCGCTACTTCGCTCGCCCCTTTGCCACTCCGACTCCTGTTTCCCTCTTTGGACGGAATGTTGGGTGGGTTCGTGGTCGGGTTCGCCCCTAGATGCCGCTCCGCCTCATGTTCCACTCTCTGGACGAAATGTTGGGCTGAGTTCATGGTAAGTCGTTCTTTCAGTCGTCCTGTTCCCGTTAGCGACGCTTCGTTCCGGCTAATTCGTCCCCTCCGGTCACATAAATGGTTCGGATTCATTCTCCGTAGTCCCTTCTTGCTGCCTATATAATATATCTCTGTAAAAATTTTATTTGCGGAAAAAAAAAATCTATTTCTTTGCTGGTTGGGTATCAACTAGGATGGCAATTAATAAATGCAACCAGTGATTAACCCCAGCAAGAAATACATAAGCTATTGAGAACATATATCTATACGCGGCACCTTTTCTCGAAGGCTTCTAAAGTGAAAAAAAAAATATTGTTGCCTAATGATAATACTCATTACATGTGTGAGCCTATAGTAAAAATATAATTTAACTACCTGTTGATCTTTTTTCGATTTGCTCAAATTTCTACTACGAATGCTTATACTTCTTATGGTGTATATTATACCATTAGTTTATGTTTGCAATTTTTTTTCCCTCTTTCCTGTATCGTTTCTTACTACAAGTTTTTGCAGATATTTCTCTAGCTTCTACTTAACCTTAAGTGCTTCTCCTTCATTTCATTTCACTTTACATCTTTTCGATTATTGCGATGATGTTTTCTATACTTTTATAATCAATTTTTCGAAGTTGCTGATTCACTTGATCTTTTGCTACTATTGTTCCATCTACTGTATATGTGGATTGGAAAAAGATATTGCTAAACCCTAAACCCTAAACCCTAAACCCTAAATAGCACAATTATGACTGTATGAATTTGTTCAACATGTCAGTACCATTGCTTATATTTGGACTTTTGTACGAAATATCTGTTTTTAGGATTGATGTAATGGTCTTTTTTTTACTATTACTGATTAAAATTATTTGAGTATAAGTTCTGCAACTTATATATTATTCTAATTAATGTTGTAAGTTGTTGCTTTACTTGGTCTTTGTATTACTGCAACTGCATATTTTTGGGACAGCAGGTTAGTAACATTTCTTAACCAACTTTTCCTGTTAATCCTATTTTATTCTTTATTACATTTTTTTACTGACTATTGTTTTTTTTTTCTTCTCTTTCAGCCAACTCTTGCACTCTTTCAACTTCTTCTATGTTGCGAGGAATGAGAATAAAATGTTATATGTCATTCTAAGATTAAACAATTAATTAATTAGTTAATAACCTATGTGGGCCTACCTATCATCTTAATACCCACCCAGCCAAATTACCCATCTAATTTAACCTGCTTCTAATTAACTCCTTCTTCTACCTCGGCTACTCCGCTCGCCCCTCTGCCGCTCCGACTCCTGTTCCTTCGCTCTCCCCTAGATGACTCTCTCGACGGAATGTTGGCCGGGTTCGTTGGCGCGGCGCTTCATTTGCTTCGTTTCGTCTACCTCGGCTACTTCGCTCGCCCCTCTACCGCTCCGACTTCTGTTCCTTCACTCGCCCCTAGATGCCTCTCTTGACAGAATCCCCCTCCTCGCCAGTCCCTCGATACTCCCCCTCCACCCTCTCAAAAAAAGGGTTTGCCCTAACTTCTCAGCCCCCTGCGGCGGTGCCCCTCTTCCCTTCCGGCCGCTCGCCGAACGCCATCGGAAGCCCTCCTCTTCGTAAATCGAAGATCGAAGATCGGGGGTTCTTCACTCTTAAATCGAAACCCTCGTCGTCGCCTCTTCCTCTTCCTCTTCCGCTTCCGCTATCCAACGATAAACCAGGTACGATTTGAGTTTTCATTCTTCAAAGCAAAAGTTGGGAGCTTTTAGTCCTGATTCCTGAGCTCCTGATGGATACTTTTTTATACATAAATGGCTGAGTGCTTAATTGAATGTGTCCTGTTATGCACAAAGAGCAAAAGTTGGAAGCTCTTAGTCCTGATTCCTGAACTCCTGATGGATACTTTTTTATACACAAATGGCTGAGTGCTTAATTGAATGTGTCCATTCTCTGTTATGCACAAAGAGGACCCAAACATAGAGCTAAATAATCTTAATTAATTTAGGGAGCAGGAAGTTAAGAACCTCCAATATATTTTGAATATAATAAAATCTAATGGTAGATAAGAATATATCTGATATATAATATATATGAATGTGTCTAAAAGGACATGTCTGATAAATTTTTTTATGACAAATCTTTATTTTAGTATCAAGTATTTAGGAGTTTGCCACATTCTTATAATCAGTCCCATGTATAAAAACTTAAAAAGGAAGTGTCCTGATAAATATGTAGTTTTTCTAAATTGTACTGTGATATCTAAATTGTACAATGACAGGCTAAGTAGTCACTATGGCTAGACTAAAATCTTAATAGTACTTCATTGGTGCTTTGAGAATCATAATTTTCATTGTCTGTTTTAAGACAATTTCAAATTAATAAGTAATTCAAAAGTTGTTGTTAATGTCTAACTTTAGAATCCTTCTAATCATGAATGAAAGTTCTCGAAGATGGCTAAGTATGATGTAACAAGTCTAGCAATTTCTTAATTGTTACTTATTGAGAATATCGAAGCTGATTTGCTGTTCTTTAGCAAGTGTAAAAGTGGGTATTTGTTGATGGATATTTATTGTAGTAGTCTTTTTTTCCCTGTTTATTAGGTGTGATTTGGTTATAATGGCCAATGGAAGAACAGAGAAGATCACTTCTCGGCTATTTAAACCATTTCTAGCGCATTTGAAGGCCGCCAATGATCAGATTGCAGAGGGAGGTTATTCTATCACTTTTGAACCAGATCCTGAATTGGATGCAGTATGGTTCACTAAGGCACACTGGAGAGCTTTCACTTCTAATTCTTAATTATATATGGTTTCTTTCTTTTCTTTGCTACTTTAGTAACCTATCTACTTCGACAAAATCTATGTCCTTTTGGTAGGTTTGTTCGCTTTGTGAGCACGCCTAAGGTTTTCGATCAGGCGAACACAATAGAGTCTACGATCTTGCAGATTGAAGAGGTAATCATAGTTCAGGGAAATGAAACAGTGAGTAATTGAGATATCCATTCATGCCTTTGTTTTTTCAAGTAATATGGCATTGTCTTAAGTTTTTCTCTTCTACAGGTGGAAAATCGCCAAACCAAATTGACTGGATCCAATGAAGGTACACTATAAATCTACAATACCTTGAATGCTTTAATAGTTCTGTATTTTGATCCATGAAATCAGTAGAAAAAGGCATTCAACTGGTTTCTCAATTTCTATTGAATTTCTCAATAAACTTGAAATAATCCTGCGGAATAACGATAAATGGAGTGTGATGTAGTGGGGAAATGAGGGGTTCGAGGGTGACATGTCGTCTCCAACAAGGTAAATTCTTAATTCACCCTTTGATTTGGGTTTCTTTTGAGGGTTCCTAATTTCGATTCCTATGTCTGCTCCCTCAAATAAGATTTCTTTTGACAAGATCATTACAAGTAAACAGTTGAGATAAAATCCCTAGATAATAAACAACTTGATCAGGAATGATATTAAACTTCGCATGTAAACAACTTGATTGGGATTGATATTAAGCTTTGCATATTACCTAACTCTCATAGCCACATATTTCCTTACGTTATGTTCGTTTAGTAGTTATATACTTTCAGAAAATTCATATTGCTTTGTTTGTATGCTATGTACCTTTTGACGATTACTGGTTTCAGTTTGGTTATTTTCCATGTAACTTTACATGCCCATAGTTAACTGAATTCAAATGGACTTAAGCATATGATCAATTCCACTACACATAGGATGCCATTAGGTTATTAAATCACTGCAGGATCATGATCAATAATCTAAACAAATTAATGATTGGAGGATTAGTTGACACCATATGTCATAGGGGATTAATTAAATGGTACTGATGTGTTCCCCCTGTCAAGGATTAAATGAAAATACGCCGTAACGCATCTCTCACGGTATTTGGATGCCGCTTAAACGAAAAGCTCTTTCGGGGCTCGCATGCATACTGCATGCATCTTTCGTCTTCTTACATCTGATTTTGGTCATAGGACATTACCTAAAATGTAAAGTATTGGGCAAACTAATGTGCTACGAACAGAACGGTTATCGGCAGAAAGGTTAAGCTTCATAGCAGAAAGAAAGAGGTGAAGCACAAAATCAACAGAAAGAAATGAAACATAATAGACCAAATTATCTTACTTGCCAGTAGGGTTGCCGGACCGCGAGAAGCCGGTTTCCATATCTTTTTCTTTGTGTAGATATCTGTAAGCATCTATCGGCTGTCCTCTTCAGTCAGTAATAGTAAAGAAAATTAAATCAAAAGCTGCAACAGGACCACACTTAGAGAAGCATAGATCTAAAGCTGCAACAGGACCACACTTACAGAAGAATAGATTTCAAGTCGTGATCAAATTTAATGATTTGGGACTGGAATAGTGTATTTGTGCGATCAAATTTTTTCCGCAGATCACTTTTGTGACCTGTTCTCAAACCATCATAAACAAAATTTTTTACTGATCCAACGGATAACGATGTTCAAGTGCTTCATATCTGTGGATTATAAAGGCTCATTAGATATGAAAATTTGCTTTCTCTTTTCCCTTCAATCCTTCCATCACTAAATCCATTTTTTTTTTTCTTCAATAGTACAGCATAACTACTATTTCTACTCGAATGTACATAATGCAATTTGATTTAGTCGGAAGTCTAAACTGTTAGTATATTGAATTTCACTCCAAAACCAGTTAGTGGATACCCATTTTATATGCAAGACATCACACTACCTATGAGTATTTAGAGCTTGATGAACCACAAAATTGATGCAGTCTTTATTTCATATTCTTATTTCCTTGCTCTTTTGCCCTCTCAAACTTTGGTTTATAAGTTTGTTCCAGATGTATAGATTAATGCATTAAAGTGTTTAGTAGAGAAATGCATAGACTTGAACATCGCTGATAGTCAAATGTACAATATTAGAAATAGCTGTTATTGTTGGTTAAGTACAGTTTGAAGGCTTAAGAAATTTCATAAAAAATGAATTAGAAGGAAACATCTTTTGTGGAACCACTGACAGGGAACCAATGAGGTGATAAGAAGCTCTCTCAAAAATCAGAGTTGTGAGCATCGGACTTAAGAAATTTTCTGATCAAGGGGAACTTTTTCGAGTCTGGTCTAGATTGGTATTGGTAAAACAGTTATTGGAGGAAAATGCCAAAGTGTTTTCAGATATTTGTATGTCAAAGTATGAAAGTTGGTGTGTTTTAGATGCCACGCAATTCCAACCGGGCCTAAATATCACATCAGGAAGTGGGCAACCTTGACTAAGATTAGATGGTTTGAGGTAAATTTGTGTCCAGGTGTTTTGCTTTGACAGAATACATTCTAATACTGAACAATCACTCAATTGGGCCTCCTTTCTGAATATATCTGATATGTTGTATTCTATCATGTTATCACATTTTTTATTTTTTTATTTTTTTAACTCCGATTTTCCTACCGTATAGTATATTTAAAATTAATGTTGGTAGCTTCTGACCTACAAAGATGTTATCTATATATATATAGTGTATTATTTCCATTAAACCAATTCCTCTTATCAATCTTGAGGCAGTTCACTTTTTACTTTGTTGTTGCTTCTTTATTATTTTTTACTACTTGATGATTTCAGATACTTTCTAATATTTCAGCGAACTTAATATTAAGTTTTTTATTTATTGGTATTGGCGATGATGACAAAATGAATAATCTTATGATTAATATGAAAAAAGAATATATACATGGTAAGGCAACTTGGATGGCATTTATGCAACCGTTGCAACCAAAGATTTTGCTTAACAAGTGATGAAGCAAAAAATATTATTGCTGCTTGCTAATCGTCTATAACCCTTATGAAATTCCGTTCTCTTTTGTCCACGTGGCAACATTAGGTTAATCTATGTTTTGTGGGCCCTACCTGTCATCTTAAAATAAGATAATTTGTTAATTAATTAATAAAGTTATGTGGGCCTACCTGTCATCTTAATACCAACCCAGCCAATTTTTTCCATCTAATTTACCCTGCTTCTAATTAACTTCTTCTTCTACCTCGGCTACTTCACTCGCCCCTCTACCGCTCCGACTCCTATTCCTTCGCTCGCCCCTCTAGATGCCGCTCCGTCTCCTGTTCCCTCTCTCGACGGAATGTTGGCCGAGATCATGGGCCTGGCGCTTCGTTTCGTTTCGTTCGCCCCTAGATGCCGCTGCGACTCCTGTTCCCTCTCTGGACGGAATGTTGGGCTGAGTTCATGGTCGGCTTTTCTTCCCTCATCATCTACGGTCACGAAAATGATTCGGATTCATTCTCCGCGGACCCTTCTTGCTGCTTATATAATATGCCTCTGTAAAAATTCTATTTGCGGCAAAAAAAAAACACTATTTCTCTGCTGGTTGGGTATCAACTAGGATGGCAGTTAATAAATGCAACCAGTGATTAACCCCAGCAAGAAATACATAAGCTATTGAGAACATATAACTATACGCGGCACCTTTTCTCGAAGACTTCTAAAATGAGAAAAATATTATTGTTGCCTAATGATAATACTCATTACATGTCTGAGCCTATAGTAAAAATATAATTTAACTAACTGTTGATCTTTTTTGATTTGCTCAAATTTCTACTACTAATGCTTATACTTCTTATGATGTATATTTTACCATTAGTTTATGTTTGTAAATTTTTTTCCCGTTTTTCTGTATCGTTTCTTACTACAAGTTTTTGCTGGTATTTCTCTAGCTTCTACTTAACCTTAGGTGATTTTCCTTCATTTTATTTCACTTTATCTGTTAATGCTACATATATTTTATTAACAATTTTTAGATCGTAATAAAGCGAGACTTGATGGTAAAAAATATAGCTTCTTTTTTATCAGTTCCAATCAAGTTGACCTAACGAACAGTGACCTAAACTTTTTAATTATTATTCCTTTTTCCTTTTCGAATAGTACACAAACTTTAGGTCCAATTAAGTAAGTTGTGACGCAACAACACATTCACTTAATTACACATAAAATTAGAACAAATAGTGCCTGGGATTGTTTTAGGTCCTTCGTTATTTGATTACTACAAAAGATCATATGATTGTGGTTTGCATATTTTTCTTAAATATTTTTTTCATCGGAGTTCAAATTGCGACCACCTCTTACTTTTAACATTTACAGCTGCCTGAAAATGTGTACTACTAAATCTCGAGTATTTGTTTTGCTCTTGCCTTTGTTGGATTTCTACAATTTAAATGCCATTAATCCACATGATCTTAGTTTGTATTGCGACGACCTCTAATTTTAATTGTTTTGAGTGTTTTATAATTATTATTGTTTGTTGTAAGTTGCTGCTTTACTTAATTTTTGTATTACTGCAACCGCATATTTTTGGGATAGCATGTTAGTAACATTTCTTAACCAATTTTTCCTGTTAGTCCTATTTTATTCTTTCTTAAATTTTTTACTAACTATTATTTTTTTCTTTCAGCCAACTCTTGCACTCTTTCCACGGCTTCTACAACTCTCAATTTTATTATATCTATGGTCACTTCTGCTGCTGTTGAATTAACTGCTTATACTTTATTTGTTTGTTACTCGAATATTTTTGATCTTCTATGTATTTACTATTTTGTCTTTATCTGTATACCATATTTTATACTTAAAATAGTTGTTACTTTTATTATTATGGTGATAGCTTCTATGTTGCGAGGAATAAGAAAAAAATGTTATACTGTTATTTCTACTACTTTTTACTCCTAAATTTTATGTGAGTTCATTATATTTTATATTTTGAAGTTTTTCAAATATGTCGGATTTTTTTTTTTATTTAAAGTCGAATTTGTGTATTGTTAGGATGTGTTGTTTTTTTTTTTTTTTTTTTTGGCAAACTTATGTGACATTCTTTAGATTTTTTTTTCCATTTAAATCATTATATATTTTCGAGTCTATGCGACGGATATTCAAAGTGCCACATAAAATTTAGGGCTGTTTATTCAAATCCCAGAAAAGATAGCCGTTCGAAGATACTGCTTGCGGTCGAAGTTGTACAATTACTTCTTGGGGGTTTTTGCGGCATACTGCACGGCCGACCCATTTTACAGGCTGGTTATGAGATTGTCTATCTTCAATCTTGATGGGCAATCTGGTCTCGCTGTTTTTGAGGTGAGATTACTCTGATTATTTGTCGGAACATTTAGTTGTTGTTGATTGAGAGGCATGTGTTTGATTCCAAACTGATAGTTAAAGCGTCGGATTTGAGAGATGCTCATTTTGGATCTTTTCTGCTCCGAGCTCGATTTAACAGCAAAAAGATCTAATTTTGGAAGTAGTAATTTCATGTTAAGAGTATGCAGTTTTTGAGTTCATTAGGTAGTGGATACAAAATTAGGCCCTGGGTACTTTTTATTCCTACAATAAATTCTTCTTTTAGGTTCAATATCTAGGAATATGGATGATTTGCTATATATATATATATATATATATATATATATATATATATATATATATATATATATATATATATATATTATTCATGCAGGAACTCTGAATGGCGAAGATTCCGCATCTTTCAAGAGGCCAGTGCATGTTGAAATAGATTCTTCAGATGAATCTGAAGTTAGATGTTTTTAGTCTTCCTTCTCCTCTGTGTCTAGCATTTGAGGAAGTTTCTTGCTAATTTTTCTTCTCTTCAATCAATTAAGAATACTAACCATTTTTTTGGATGGTTTTTAGTGCCCAATATTGAACTGACCCCGATTCGGGAATCTATGTGTATTCCAAGTGTAGTATATTGCAGCCTGGTCTTTGTTGGCAGATGGTGTGATCACATTTGCATGCATCCTTTTCATTATTCAATATAATATTCTTCTTAAGCCCTTAAAACTTACTACGTGAGAGTTCATCTACCAGAAAAGAAATGAATTTTGCTGGTGCCTGAGAAAACTTTTTCTTTATTTTTTCTAAAAAATCGGCAAGGTTTTTTTAAAAATTTTTAATAAGAGTCACATTGTCCAACACCTATCTGAGTGCGTAGTGGGAGAAACGAGAAGAAGTTCATCAATTCAAATTGGTGGTGCTTCTTTTGATCCTCTAAAATAAAATTGTTCCCTTTTTTATTAGGTTTTATTGAGGATCAAAGTCAGGCTTCTGGAAAGTCGAATGGAAAGGCACCAAAGAAGGTCCCACTTGACATGTCGTCTCCAACAAGGTAAATTCTTAATTCACCCTTTGATTTGGGTTTCTTTTGAGGGTTCCTAATTTCGATTCCTATGTCTGGTCCCTCAAATAAGATTTCTTTTGACAAGATCATAATTAATTAATCAGTTGATCGCACATTGATCTACTAATTTAACAAGTGTATGTTTATTACTTAATATATGTATATTATTATTGAGTAAATGATCTCTTGATCGTGTGATTTGGGCAGATACTCCCTGGAGATGCACATGGTTCAACAGACCGCCGATCAGAAGATCGCTGTGGTCGGGATTTTGTACAGGACCGGTCGGTCCGATCCGTTCCTAGCCGGGGTATGTTTATTGCCCAGATCAAGATATTTATTCGAATGCTAATAACTTAAAATAGGGTATAAGACCGGTCCCATAATTCAAATCCTGTAACTCTAAAAAATTCTGCAGGTTCAATTTTTACACGGTTTGGATATGCATTGTGCAATTCCATGAAATTACATGTAATCAAAAGTATATTAGTTGCTTGATTTTAGATAAGTAAAAAATAAGTTTTAGTATGATGGATTTTTTTCTGTTTAAGTCCGCTAAATTACAACTGCTGTTGTTTAATTTTAGTTTCAGGTGTTGCTTCCTCTTTTTTGCCTATTGTATATAAGCAGATTAAATTACTTTATACCCTCTCTATTTAGGAATTTATGCAATGTGTTGCTTTATTTTTTTTTTTTTTTTTTTTCAAACATTCTTTAGATTTTTTTTAAAAAATCATTATGTCCTCGAGTCTTGACGGAAAATTTTTTTTTCTACAACAATATTTGCCCGCCGCATCGCGCGGGGTCACTACACTAGTAATAGTTAAAGTTTATTATCTTTTAATATTTCTTTTCTCTTTCATAATTAACTTCACCACTATCCAACGTCAACCCAATTATGATACTTTAACAAAGTAAAGTTATGCATGATTTTAATTAACAATTGTATAAATAACGAAAATTAATGTTTTACAGTCGAAAATAACTTTATTTTCAAACAAACACGCCTTGAGTAAGAAACTCTAGAATGATACAAATTATAATCATCTGAAAAATGAAGAGAGCTGCGGTTAAGACTTTCTTGCTTCTTTTTCGGCTTTTTTTATGGCTCTGCGTTTTCTCGAACTTGCAGAAGATCTTATAAACTCAGCCCCATTCGATGCTGATTCTGACGACTCGTCTAACTCTTTGAAAGATTTCTGCAGACATCGAGAGGAAGGACGAGTAATCATGCATATAATCAAGAGAAAGAAATGAGTAATCATGCACATATACATATGTATATGTACATACGCACGCATATAACAAGGAAAATTAAGTTATTTCGACTTTTATATTATTTTTGTTAATTGATGAGCATTCTAACCTACGATCAATGCTGAATAAAATTTACGATATTTGAACCTCTTAAAATCTGCTTTTATATTTTTTAACACTAGCAAAGGGCTTGGTGGTTGGTACCCGAGATCTAAGTTCGAATCCTAGTTGATTCACATTTTCAGCTAAATTTATTTCTGAATGAAAGAAACGAAACGGGTAGCGTGCTACCTATCTCTCAAAAAACACTATTTATCTAGCAATTGAAAAAAACTCTCAAAATTCGAAAACTGCAAAAGGTAAATAATGTCAAGAAAACATAGAATTAAGTTGCAATGCATTTCTACCAAATGATGGATGGCCATTTTAAAAATAAAAAATAGAAGAAAATTATAATGCTTTCAAATTTTTTACTTTTTATTACAAACAATCCATCCATCCTTCCTTTGTACACTACTTTACATGCAAAACCTTATTAAAAGAATGAAAAATCAAAATTGATACCAAACAAAGCCTCTCAATTTGGTGCTTAGGATTTATTAAAAAAAAAAAAAATTCAAATATCATCCTTATGATTTTGATTTTTTTTTATTTTAATACCCTAAAGTTTAAAATGTATCAATTTAGTATCTCGTAGTTTTATTTTTTATTATCCCCTCCACTATTTTTTTTTTTTTGTTAAATTATTGACAAAATTAAAACTAAAAGATACTAAAGTGAATATTTAATAAATCTAGATGGGTATCTGGAAATTTTATATATAATTTAACGAAATATTAACGAAGGAGCCGACGAAAAGAGAAAAAATAAAGCCACATAGTACTAAATTAATACACTTTAAATTACATAATATTAAAATAAAAAAATATGAAACTACAAGAGACGGAAGAAGAAGGTAAAATTAATCGAAGCACCTCTCGGATCTCCAAGAAACTGACAGCGTAGAAGGTTACGGCGGCCGCGGCAACGATTCCTATGACGGGAACGGCCATCTGTGCTGCCGTCCCTAACTCCATCTCCCTCACCCTCTCTCTCTCTCGCGCGCCTCCTGTCAGCACTCTCCGCTTATTTTCCGGCTGCTGCTGCTGCTGCCAAGAGATTTGTTGCACTAGACTAGATCGCCAACGAGTGGTGCTCCTGACTTCCACAAGTTTATTAATTATCTCCACGAGAATCAATTACGTACGCTTGGTCCACCGCGTCATCCTTGGACCTTGCAACATCTATCCGTCCTAGGGGTGGCAATCCACCATTGCTCGAGTGTTCGAAAATGAGTTCGAGATCGACTGCTGCTTTAGTAAGAACGAGCGAACAGTGAATTTTTCAAATTCGTTTAATAAACGAGCCGAACACAAGTTTCGGTCCGCCGCTCGTGTTCGGCTCGATAACCGCTCGAATACGTATATTTTATATTTATATAATTTATATAATTTATATTTTTATATATAAATAAATAATTATATATAATATATATTTTTATTATTTAATTTTTAGCAAAATATAAATATAAATACGAGCTTAATTATAAAAAGTCTCATTTGTATATAAAATTTTAACTATTAGATCAAAGTCTAATGGATAAGATTTTATAAATTTATTTTTAATATATTTAATATATATATATTTTTTTTATTGTTCGTTGGCCAGCTCGTGTTCGGCTCGTCCGAATTTTTTGGCTCGATACTTTAATGAGCCAGCTCGTGTTAACGAGCCGAACACGACCCGACCACAGCTCGCTCGGCTCGTTTACACCCCTAATCCGTCCATCCAACCATCACACAATACTTTTTTTTTTTTTAACTAATATATAGAAAACCTGATATAAATATTTGCCTTTTCTTATTTTTTAACTTTTAAAAATCTATTTTTTAGTTCTTCAAATTTTCAAAATACTTTGAGATAATTATGATATTAATGGACAATAGTAAAATGACCAAATTATTTTTTGTTCTACAGGAAAAAAATTTTAATATATTTTATTTTTATTATTCTAAGAAATATTTTTTGTATAAATTATATAAAATAGACGAGACAAACAATAAAATCCTGACCGGATGGAGACTAAGGGGCCGTTTGGTTGGATGTAGTTGCAGAAACAATGTAGTTAGAAATACATGCGATTGCAAATCTTGTAACTACACCTAACTGCTTTGGTTTACGCAGCAACTGCAGCTTACATTTCTTCCGTTTTGGTAATATGAAGTTGATAGTTGTATTTGTGAATTTTGTCACCTCTTCGGATAGAGTGGTGAAATTACCTTCACTAAATATAAAATAATTATATAAGTTTATTAATCATTTAAATTTACTATTTATAAATAAATAATTAGATATATATAATATTTTTATATTTTTCAATAATTCTTCAACTTATTAATCGACACATTTAAAATTTTTAATTTATTTAATTTTAATATATAAATCAAACTTTAAAAATTTAAATGATTCTCTCATTTTTTTTTATCAAATTTAATAATTATAATTAATTAAAACTTATTAAATTAACATATACGATCACATTCTATAAAAATTTAGAAAAAAAACTATATTTATATTTTAAATAAAATAAATTTAAAAAATTAATTTTTTGCACAAAGCTTATATTGTCTAAAAAATTTTATTTGTATGAATTTATTTACAAATATTTTTATTTACCTATATTCATATATTATTTATTTATTTATTATTGTTAATTTGTGGGTGATTATATCCCTCATCAATCATTTGGAACTACGCCAATTTGGATGTAGTTCCAACAGCATTTGGCCTTCTTGATTAATCAGCTAATTGAGCTCAACTACACTAAACCAAACAAAGGAATTGAGGCCGCACGCATTTGCAATCGCACTGATTGCAAATACGTGCAACCAAACAGCCCCTAAGTGTATCAACTTAAAATTTTGAGGGAGTGAAACATAAGATTTGAAAATCGGGTGGGTAGGAGAAAGTAACAAAAATGATATTTACAAATAGTTCTTTGTATTTTAGCTTTATTTTAGATAGAAATGTGTAAAACTTATTTCAAGTATCACCTAATTTGATATAATTATGTGATCTTTAACATTTTAATTTTATTATATAATCTTTTATTAATTTATTTGATTTGAGCTGATTTTTTATTATCTAATCTTTTAGTTTATTTGATTTTGAGTTGGTTTGTAATCCTCTGACTTTAAAATTTGAATATATTGTTTATCTTTACGCGCGAGATTGGTTAATATATTTTATATTATCATGTAACTATAAATTTATTAAAGTATGCAACTAGTTTAAATTTTATATCCAAAAAACAATCAAATTATTTAAATCAAATAAATTAAAATATTGCGTATTAAAATCAAAATTATCAAAGGACGGATAATCTAATCAAAATAGTCTAAATTCCATGTAAGTTTTATATATTTTTATTTTTTTTTTTAAATCAGGTGAAAGTTATATTTGTCTTTTTGCATAAAAAAATCCACCTATTTTGAGTTTTTACAAAAAAAAACAAACTATTTTTTTTAGATTTTGTAGATTAAAAATTTTTAGTAAACTGGTTAAAATATTTTTATTATTTTTCACTCTCAATTTTTTTTTCTCTTATTCATTTTTTTTTTTCTTCTGATTTGTTTTTCTCCTCTCCTGCTTCCTCTCTATTTTTCCTCCTCCTCTACCACCCGTCAACATCGTGCTTCTCACTCTTGCGGTACAATTAGGGGTGTCAAACGGGCCGGGCGGCCCGTGTCCTGCCCGGCCCGGCACTATAGTGGGCCGGGCCAGGCTGGGTGTTCACTTAGGTTGGGAGTTGGGTAAAAGGCCCTGCAGTGGCATTGGGGCTCTCGTTGACAGATTTTGAGTTGGGCTTTGACTAAAATGCCCCTCTCAACAGTCAAAAATTTGACTGTTGGGAGGGTATTTTGGTTCAAAAAATTTAAAATTTTAATATTTTTATAAATAATTTTTAAAATTTTAATTTTTTATCGATATATTATTTTTTAAAAAAATAATATTTTTATTTTTATTTTTTAAAAAAATTAAATATTTTTAAATAAAATTACTAAAATAAAAAAGGTTGGCCCGAATCCCGGCCCGGCCCGGCACGGCCCGTGCAGTCCGGGCCGGGGGGCCGTGCTGGGCCGGGTTTCAAGAGTTTCGGCCCGGCACGGCACAGCCCGATTTTGGGGCCGGGCCGTGCCGGGCTGGCCTCTGGCACGTTTCGGCCCGGAAAATGTGGGCCGTGCCCGCACGGCCCACATTACATCCCTACTCTTGCCTCACCTACACCTCCGTCGATACTGGCTCGAATGTGATACAGATCGCGGAGTGAGGCTGCTACCGATGGCATGGCTATAGACGACGGTGATGAGCACAATGCAAAATTAAGGATGATGAGAAGGGAGCGCGTTGGGGTGGGGACAACAATCGAAACAAAAAACGAGAGAAGAGGCGTGATAGCAAAAAAAATACAACGGTGGCAAAAAAAGAAAAATAAAATTATGTATTGTAGCCGCCGTAAGAAAAGCAAAAGTCGAGAAGGAAGAACATCCATGCCAGACAATGCCTTAATTGTACAAAACGATTTTATACAAAATATATTCACATTTAAGGGTTGTTATTTGTTAAGGCTTTTACTTGTATACACTTTGAAAACTTTTAAATATATTCCTCACCACCCACAATATTATATTATAAATCTAAAAAAAAAAGAGATATTAGATAATTTTTTACTTAAATCAACTAAACTATTTTGGTTATTATTCAGGAGTAAATAAAAAATTTTCAAATAAAAATATTGAAAAGTATATTAGTCAGTACATTTTTTTATTATTTATTATTTATTTATGGCTTTTTTGCATAAAAAATTTACTTATTTTCGAATTTTGCAAAACCGGATCATCTTTTTCGTTTTTGCAGATTCGGGCCGCTTTTTCAGCCGCCTGATCAAAATGCCCCTCGTATACAAAAGGCCATCGCGTATTCCTCGACGTACGTATGTTGTGCCGTACCGCGCGGCATTTAATGCGCCCCATCCGCTTTTACGCTAGCTTGCTATCTCTCGGAATTCGGACCAAATCAGCCCCGCTATTCGCCGGCCCAACTCTTTGCTGTTCGGTTTGAATACTTTATTAAATTAGCTGAAACTATCTGCAGGAAATATACACGCCAAGCCCCTCAACATGGATAATAGTGCAACGCCGAGAAGCAAGGCCGGGAGAAATGGTGCATCCACCCATCTAACAGTGTAATGCTAGCCTCGCTACGGTGCAACCTCTCTATATCCACTCAATCTCAAGCTAATGCCGCAAATGAACGGCGGCCTCGCCAAATACATGGGAAGCTTCGGCGGGGCAGGACCGTCGTCTCGGCGTTGCACTATTAACCCTGTTGAGAGACGTGGCGTGTATATTTCCTGCAGATAGTTTCGGCTAATTTAATAAAGTATTCAAACCGAACAAAGAACAACGACGGCGAATAATGATTTGTCGGATTCCGAGAGATAACAAAATAGCGTAAAGCGGAGGGGGCGCATTAAATTCCCGCCAAGCGGGTACGGCGTAGCATACGTACGTCGATAAATACGCAATGACCTTTTGTATACCAGGGGCATTTTGGTCGTAAAAAAGCACTCGAATCGCAAAAAAACGAAAAATGTCGGTTTTACAAAATTAAAAAATAAGTAAATTTTTTATGCAAAAAAATCTTTATTTATTTTGGCAGCAAATAAAAACTTGATAGTAAATATCCTTTTTGTATATTTTTTTTTCCCTAAAAAAATCCTTAATCGCGAATCACGCGATCCCAATTCGCGATCGCAATCGCCGCACCCCGGCTTGTACAATGTAAGTCAAAAGAAACCACGAATCGCAGCGGAAACATCGAAGCCCCTCCTCCAACGCCCCCCCTTCTCTTCTCCACCTCTCCCCGACGATAAGAAAAAGTATCCCCCCTCTCCGCCACAAAATCCCCTCTCTCTTATTACCCCCCCCCTCACTCTCTTGAGTTCACCTCCTCCTCCTCTAAATCGCCCCTCCCATCGCACAAAACCACCCTTCTCTCTCTCTCTCTCTCTCCGTCCATGGCCTCCGCCGCGGCTCCCACCGCCCTCCGCTTCACCGCCTCCGCGCGCTCCGCCGCGCGCCGCCCCGTTGCAGCGGCGGCGGCGGCGGCGGCGGTCCCGATCAGCCGCCGGGGGCTCGGGCTCCGGTCGGCGGCGGGGCGCATCGGGTTCGCCGGCGCGGCGGCGGGGGACACGCTCCTGGCGGCGCGCGTGGCGGCGTGGGTGGCGGGGGCGGGGGCGGGGCGGAGGGGCCCGCGCGGGGTGGCGGCGATGACGAAGAAGAGCGTCGGGGACCTGACGGCCGCCGAGCTGAAGGGGAAGCGCGTGTTCGTGCGAGTCGACCTCAACGTGCCGCTCGACGACAGCCAGAACATCACCGACGACACCCGGATCCGGGCGGCCGTGCCCACCATCAAGCACCTCATCGGCAATGGCGCCAAAGTCATCCTCGCCAGCCACCTGGTCCGCTCCTCCTCCTCTTCTTCTTGCTTCTCCTCTTCCTCTCTGTTCTTGTGTCATCTCAGAAGCCGAACTCGCGACTTTGTGAAATCAGGATTCGCCGGTGTTTGTTTCGGCACCGAAATTGTGAGATCTTCCGAACTCTCACTCCCTCTCGACTTTGGTGGGATGGGAACGAATTGTGAATCGTAATATTCACAAGCTGTCCAACTTCTCACCGCAACACAAAAAGTTCTAGAATGCAACATTTACATTGCTCGTATGGTTTCCCAACTAATCAAAAAGCTTTATGAAGTTCACCCATCCCATCATAGTTTTTTGGCATCAAAAGAGGAGATATGATTTGCTGGGACAGATGATGTGATGCAAATGTTATACAGTAGGCTTCTTTCTTTAACACACCCGCTTCTGAATTATGACTGTTTTGATTTTGATCTGACTATCCGTCCTTTGAAAATTTTAGATTTTTTAATCTAAATTTTTAATTTGTTTGATTTGAAATCATTTAGTGATTCTTACATTTCAAAATTTGAAAATAGTGTTTGTAGTAGAAATCAAATAGCTAAGGCTCCATATTTTCTATGGCTTAGTGGCTTAGCAGACTGTGAATTGGTAAAGGGAAGATAAGAAAATGCAAAGGGGGTTGAGTGGCCGACTGTGGAGGTTTTCTGCTAAAGAATTAAGAGGGTAAGGAAAATACT
This sequence comes from Aechmea fasciata, assembly GCA_025177825.1. NCBI lineage: Eukaryota > Viridiplantae > Streptophyta > Magnoliopsida > Poales > Bromeliaceae > Aechmea > Aechmea fasciata. Next base: position 4,114,630 of record CM045927.1, on the reverse strand, counting down.
TGACCAACAGTCAAGTACAATAGGCCGGCTAGTGGATGTCATACTTTATGGCCGGTTAATTGACTTGAATACGAACTGGCAGACCATTTAAACTACTAGTAGATCATTTTCAAAAAGTTGCATAGTTTAACTTGAGAAGATCAGCTCCTTGTGCTTGATTATCTGCGAGGAAGATGCTTTCGTCTTCTTGACTTCTTTGGAAGGAGATTGTAACCTCAGTTACTGTTCCAACTACTTGGAAATCTTGCCAATGCTTAACCTAGTAACAAGTAGCGCGCTTCCATTTTGTGATATTGCAACTCATCATTTTGTATTGATCACGCATAGTAACTATAGGAGGATAATAGTGTATTATTTGCGTAATTTTTGCCTCTCATAAATCATGTTTCCTGAGCTAAAGATATTTATGTATCCTTTTTATCTTCTTTTTTTTAAAAAAAATATTTGCTGCAAGTAACTATATATCTAACTTTCAATGCATGTTTTTTTTTTTTTTTTTTCTTCAATGTATACAGGGGCGCCCAAAGGGTGTTACACCCAAATACAGCTTAAGTCCTCTTGTGCCAAGGTTATCTGAACTCCTTGGCATAAAGGTATAATTGTCTTTTCATTTAAATTTTCTCTTCTAGAATTTTGCTTTCTCTAGTTATTAACATTTCTGTGTATTCGTGGATTCCTTGATGCACATCAAACAGGTTGAGAAAGCCGATGACTGTATCGGTCCGGAAGTTGAGAAATTGGTCTCTGCGCTCCCAGAGGGTGGTGTGTTACTTCTTGAGAATGTAAGGTTTTATAAGGAGGAAGAGAAGAACGATCCAGAGTTTGCAAAGAAGCTTGCGGCCCTTGCTGACCTTTACGTGAATGATGCATTTGGAACTGCACATAGAGCACATGCATCAACAGAGGGTGTCACAAAGTTCTTAAAGCCCTCTGTCGCTGGTTTCCTTTTGCAAAAGGTCCCTGTCCTACTATTTAATATTTTCGTTGTCATAACCTAACTCAAGTTTAAGCAGGAGGCTTGTATGATATGCAGCATCTCTCTCTTTCTTCTTTCTTTATTTTGTGTCGTAACTTCGGTTAAACAGCTTGTTATAAATTTGCAGGAACTTGATTACCTTGTTGGAGCTGTTTCAAACCCCAAGCGCCCATTCTCTGCCATAGTAGGTGGTTCAAAGGTGTCATCTAAGATTGGAGTCATCGAATCGCTGTTGGAGAAAGTCGATATTCTTCTTCTGGGTGGCGGTATGATCTTCACCTTCTACAAGGCGCAAGGGCTTTCAGTGGGTTCTTCCTTGGTTGAGAATGACAAACTCGATCTTGCAACATCACTTCTCGCAAAGGCAAAAGAGAAGGGGGTCTCCCTTTTGTTGCCGAGTGACGTTGTAATTGCCGACAAGTTTGCCCCTGATGCAGAAAGCAAGGTCTGCTATTTATGCTTTATTTATTCAGTCATTAAGATCTAATGAAGTTCCTAGTGATGTAGCTGGAATACTCTTGATTAACTGTCAATTTGATTATGTAGGTTGTGCCGGCCTCCGCAATCCCCGACGGTTGGATGGGCTTAGATATTGGACCAGATTCTATTACGACCTTCAGTGAAGCGCTTGAAACGACCAAAACTGTTATCTGGAACGGACCTATGGGGGTTTTCGAATTCGATAAGTTTGCGGTTGGAACCGAGGTAATCGAACCGCACCTTGTTTAGCTACTAATTTCCATGCCGCGCTATATTTTCAACGCCAAATGAGGCTTGACTCGTGTTTTCTTTCATAGGCAATTGCAAAGAAGTTGGCGGAGCTTAGCGGGAAAGGAGTTACGACGATCATCGGAGGTGGAGATTCCGTCGCTGCTGTCGAGAAAGTGGGCGTGGCCGATGTAATGAGCCACATATCGACAGGTGGAGGAGCCAGTTTGGAGCTATTGGAAGGGAAGGAGCTTCCGGGTGTTGTTGCGCTGGATGAAGCTGTCCCTGTAGCCGTATGAGGTTCTTCTCTTTTTGGTTTTTTTTTTTTTTTTTTTTTTTCCTTTATCCATTCCCTGTCTCCTGGTGTTGTATTATGAAGGTAAAGACACAATTGCCCAGACTTTGTTGTATCGGAGTTTACTGTGTGGAGAGTTATTCGGGCTGTTGGAAAGGCAGAGCATTACTCTGCCCATTTATGTTTCTCAAATGAGTCGGATGAATAAAATTCCTGTTTTTGTAACCATGAGCTTCTGTTACAGCTCTTAAACGTACCTAGAATTTGTGGGCACATGTCTTTCTATCGCGGGCTTCAAGTTTAGAAACTTGATTTACTTTTTTTTAGTTACATGTATAGATTCTGGGGGCCGATATGCACATAATCTTCTCCTTTTCGTTTCTTAATAGGTTTGGGTACCGTCATTTTTATTTTTTTCATTTAGTTTTGGGGATATTATTTCTCTCTCTCTTTTTTTTCTTTTGTGAGAATGTAATTTTATTTGCTTTTCCAGAACACAAAACAATCAAGCTCTACTTTTTATTGAATTATCTACGAACTTTATTCCCTCGAGAAAAAGAAAAGCTAGTAGATATTTGCTTCCCTTTTCTTTATAGTCTATATATTAAGGGCGTGTTTAGTTCGCTTATTTTTCATCCAGAATGGGAATGGAAATGAGAATGGGAATGGGCGAATTTGTTTGTGGGTGTTTATTACGCAGGAGTTTCATTCCGATTCCGGAGTGGAATGGAAATCCCTGAATCACTTCTTTTTTTCAATCCGGCCTAGGAGTTCGGATTGAAAGTTGAATTCGGACGGAATGAATATTTTTTAACTTTTCTAATTAAAATATAAGTTTAAACTTAAAAATTAAATATATAATTTTAAATTTTAATTTGAACTTGAATTAAAAATTAAAATTTAATCAAGTACTTTGAATCTGACTTATGAATTTGAATTTAAATAAAATTTTATTCAAATTTTATTTAAAACTTAAATTAAATTTATGAATTCAAATTAAAATTTAAATTGTAATTTTAAGTTTGAATTTGAATATATCAAAATTTAGTTTTATATTTTGAATTATACACTCACCTTCAAAGTTTAATTTTTTTAAAAAAATAGACTTAAAATTTTGATATTATTTTAAAATTTTGATGTAAATTTTTAATATTTAATTTTCAGTTTGCATTTAAATTAATATATTAATTATAAAGATAAAATTAATATATTAATTTGATTACTTTTTTATATCTATCTGAACCAAATATCTATAATGGGAATGATTTATTCCGATTCCGATTCAGGTGATGAACCAAACAGAATTAGGTAATGAGTCATTCCGATTCCGATTCCAACTTATTTCGATTTCGATTTCGATTCCGATTCCGACTTTGAACCAAACACACCCTAAGCGTCATGCCAGGTATACTTAGTGGGCAGTTTGAGAAAAAGTTTAGAATACAACAGTTATATTGCTGACGTGATATTCCAAACTAATAAAAAAATTCTACCGGGGTTCACCCATCCCATTATAATTAAAAAAAAATTATTGTCCTTTTCTTTCAAATGGAGAGATGTGATTGATTGGGAATGGATAATGTAGTGTAAGTGTTACCTAGTAGACTTCCTGAAGGTTGAGATTTATAAAACAAATAAAAAGCCTCAAGCCACATTGTAGCCCAAGTCAGTTGCAATATTATCTCTCAAAATAATGCAATACTAGTAAAGTTATCCACATATTGCGACAGACTAATGCTTAAAAAAGACAAAAGGTTGATGAAGTAACAATTTTAGAATATTTGAGTCACAATGAGACATCAATAAATATAAATAGTATGAGAAAAAAAAAGTAAGAAGAGATCTTATTTTACTCAATTATTTTTTTTTTTTTGCGAAAGTGATTTGTTCAGATAACAATTAACCATGTGAATGCATTAATTAGAAAGTGAGCAAGTTAGAAGACGAAACATCATGTGGAGATGAGAGATGGAAAAGCGAAGCACCAAGAAGTGAAAAAGGGGGAGAAGACAAGGATGAAGAAAAAATTACCATGTGGCAAAGCTATGGAGAATAATGTATAGGTATAGATATAGATATAGATATAAATATCTCCAATTTCATAAAAAATTCTCTCTATTTTTGCTACAGATGCTTATTAGTAGACCCAAGCTTACAAATTAATAGAGGACAAAGCTTGCCCATCTTCGAAAAGAAAGGAGAATATGGCATGGTCTTTGCAGGAAGAAAACCTAATTAAGTCCATTACAATCAGGTGTAGGAGTGAACATATAAGGATATGGCAAATGTGATATAATTTCTGAATTTTGGATGTCAAATGCTAAATTTAAAATTTCAAGCACCAAAGTAGAAGTGGCCAAAATTAAATATAGTTCAAGCACTAGTGGCATATAGGGCGGGCTGTCAACGAGCCGAACACGAGAGAGAGCCGAGGCAACTCGAGATTAATTGACTTGTGAATAATTCGAGTCAGTTCATCTTCGACTCGAAATAAAAAACGAGCTAGGATAATATCGAGCTTGTTTTTAGCTTGAAGTTAATTTGAGGAAGCTCAAAATTATTTGAGCTTAATTGCTTTAACTAAATTTTAATAAAATATTAAAACTAACTATTGCTCTTAGTATTACTAATTAATATTAGAACTAAGAGTCATGCTAACAAAAAGCAAAGACTTAAAAGAAAAAACAAAAAAGTTTACAACATGTCGATCTAAAAGTAAATATGTATATATTATTTATTTATTTATTTATTTGAACTCTGCTGAGCAAATTATAAGCAAGCAAGCCGAGGTCACCTCATGTTTGGTTCATTAATTTTTTGATCAAAAGAGTGAGCTGGTGTTCGACTTATTTATTGAATTAGCAAGCTGAGTTCAAATCAATTTTGAGTCGAACGTAAGCTGGCTCACTGATTGACAGCTCTAATGGTACAATTTAACTCTTTTTTTTTAAAAAAAACTAATAGAATCTATTCCGCAGGGTGCTAATGAACTCTAGTCCATGGCAACATGACCTGATGCTAGACTAGGGATGAAATTTGAGAGCTAACATTCTATTTTTCTCACTACTTTTTAAAGGTAACAATATTTGAATTTGACTATCTAATTTTTATAAATTTTTTTTTACTTTTCTATATTATTTTTTATTTTATTTAATTTGAGATAATTAATAACTCTTATTTTTATAGATTTAATTAGTTTATTTTGCACAATTTATAAAATTATAAATTTATTAAAATAAGTAATTAATTTAATTTTTGTATTCAAAATGCCATCTTATCATTTAACTCAAACAAAAGTATTAAAATTAAAATTTTGAAAGATTGGGTAGCCGAATCGATCGAAATGGTCTATACATGAATTAGGGTTACCTTTCTGAAAGCTATGGACTCAAAAGAAGTTTATTTTGCACAATTTATAAAATTATAAATTTATTAAAATAAGTAATTAGTTTAAATTTTGTATTCAAAAAGCCATCTTATCATTTAACTAAAACAAGAGTATTAAAATTAAAATTTTGAGAGATTGGATAATAGAATCGAAATGGTCTATACAGAAATTAGGGTTACCTTTATAAAAGCTATGGACTGAAAAAAGGAAAAAAATCATAAATTGACACCAAAAAAGGAAAAAAAAAGGAAAAAAAAGGGAAAAATTCATAAATTGACACCTTATCTTTGTGCCTGTGACAGAGACAAAAGGGAAGAGCCTGACCTTCCAATTAACTTCTCCGTTCTTACTTCTTCACTATTACTGGAGGAATGATAGAAGACTAATTCTATCCGTTTCCTCCGCGGCCGCCGCCGCCGGTCATCGACCATTAAGGTGAACGGGAATACTCTTGTTTTCTGATGAAAGAGCCTAAGTTTGAACAATCTTTAATACAGAAGATGCAAATCAAAAAGAAAAGTTAAAGGGAGCTATTTCAGAATCATGCATGCATGTACAGTAGACGAGTACATGTTCATTTGCACTTGAAAAAATAGGCATTATACCAAAGTCTCCACAAATAACATAAGATAAAATTCATCAGCACACACAACAAGAATATAACAGGTATATATAAAATTTTATACAAAGCTCAAGCTCAGAAGAAGCATAAGAAGGAGTTGGATTTCCTTCATCGAATCAGAGTATTATTTCTATGTTTTCGATTTAGATGAAGGGTATATATCCAATCCAATCTTATGATAACTCCTATAAAAAACTCTGCTTAGAATTTGATTTGTGTCCATCACAGCACCTTATTGTGGTCACACAACTACGAAGAGAACTTTACTGCAGTATCTTCAAACAAGGATAAATTGCACCACTAGTTCCTGAACTTTTGGCCAAATTTTATTATTCCAGTTCCCGAGCTTTTATAGATTCAATTTTAATGTTTCACTTTTGTCCCTATCTTGATTAGCGAAAAAACTATTGTCTCTATCATTCCTGTAGTTCAGTTGCACACCTTAATTTCATTCATCTCGTATTCTCAATAATCCAACAGGCGATTTCTAAGATGGATTAATCAAGGCTTGAGATAATAATTTTTCCTCTAATCGTAAATAAGTAACAAAAGACTAGTGGTGCAATTTACCTATGCATGAAACAAAGCATTAGACATATACACATCAAATATTTATTGCATGCACACCAGAAAGAAGCCAAAACTAATTAAAAAGCAAAGCACACACGCACACGCACACCACCCTTTCAAGAACCAAGAAGCGTATACTCATCATCAAGCCAGCTGCATGCTAGCATGCCATGGGAGAGATATCAGCCGCCGCCTTCTCGCCGCGATCGCCGGCGGGCGAGGCCGGGCGGCTCCTGAAGAGCAGGAAGCCGACGGCGTGGCCGGCGACGACGACGATGAAGACGCCGCCGTTGAAGGACATGATGGCGAGCATAATCAGGTAGGCGAGGCCGACGTGCAGCGCGTGCACGACGGTCCTGACCAGCCTCGGCGCGGCGCGGACGTCGTGGCGGGCGATCCACTCGACGAGGACGGCGAGGAGGAAGACGAAGATGAGGGCGACCGCGTACATGCCCCCGCGGGCGCCCGGCCAGCCGGAGAAGAGGATCTCGGAGTTCTTGCCCCAGAAGAAGGTCATGTGGACGTAGCTCATCTTCATGCCGCCCATCGACATCGGCGATGACGCCGCATCGCTGCCGTGCGTGTGGTTGCCCATGTCCATGCCCCCCATGTCCTCCATGCCTGCAGAAAAAAGGTAATTAACCAAGAATCCCTCCTCCTCCTTTTTGGAATTTAATTGAGTTACGTGAGAGGAGGAGAGGAGCTAGGGTTCTCTCTTCGATATGTACTTTTTTTTTTCCCCCTCGTAATGGGGAAGTACACTCGACGACCTAGATGTAGTACTACTAATTAGAGAAGGGAGCGCAATGGTAGTACATGTATATGTATGTATATATATATATATATATATATATATATGAATATTAAATTGCGTGTCCAAGGTAGACTTAACAAATTGACAAATTGAATAATCTTTATACCTGTATAAATAAAATTTTATTCATAAATTTTTGAGTAGCCAATATTTTTATTAAAATTTGTCGGCAGGCGAATAACTGAATATACGGATTATCCCAAGATTTTTTTTGTTTTCATACTTTTTAAATATAAATTACATATATAAATTTTTTTTGTAAATCTATATACCTATAGATTAATCACAAAAGAAATGCCATGTGATTGTATTTTCTTTATGTTTGGGCTTCATATTGCGAAACCAATCTTTTGCCTTCCTTTCACCCATAACGTCTAATTAATGGTCCATCCACCTTAACCTAACTATTTGTCTTCTCCACATAAATAACATCTAATTAATGGTCCACTCATCTTAATCCAATCCTTCTCCTTCTCTTCGCACATAACGTCTAAGTAATAGTTAACTCGCATTAACCTAACCCTTCGCATTTTCTCCGCACATAACGTCTAATTAATGGTCCACCTACTTTAACCCTAATTTAAATTGTAAATTATAGAAACCCACACAAAAGCCTCCATCTTTCTTTTGCTTTCTCTTCCTCAATGGGCTCCGAGGCCAAGATCGAGAGGATGAGTTTGCATGCTGCATCGCCGAGCTTGGTGCTGCTATCTTCATCAAATCGACCCTTCATCCGAATTTCAAGAGTTCTTTTTAAAGATTTATATATTCTTTATAATGCAGTGTTGAAATTTCTTACGTAGCTTTATTCAGTTTTTTCAAGTTCTTTTAATTTGCATGGTATTCAAACCGATATGTTTATTGTGTTGAAGATTTATTAAATTTTTTTTCTATCCTTAATTTGTTTCTTTATATTTTTTTTCGAAAGTAAAATTCTGTATTATATTTGCTGCATTAGGTTATCTTAGGTCTTCATTTTCGTGAAGGGATTAGTCTCACAACTTATATAGAAAATAAAGGGATAAATATATAGCTTATACAAAAAAAAGTTTAACACTTGGTTGTTTTGATTTATAAAATATTAATTTTTATTGAATTTGTTATCTAGCTAAATCTGTTCGAAATAGTATGTCACTTTTCGGCTTAATATGTTGACATACTTATTATTTTTATATCAGCATTTTGTTACTAATCGACGACTTTAGCAGATTAATTTACTTTTGCAAGAAGCTAATATGTTTGGACTATTTTGATTTTTAAAATAATAGCAACCTTTTGATATGTTAGTTAGCCATTAAATTTATTTTAGTAATATCTACCCACCGCAACGCGCGAGTTACTATACTAGTATACATAATTTGTTGTTTGAAATATCATAACATACAATAAACAATACAAAATTTTAAAGCATATAAATTATATTATATAAATTTTTTTTATCATTCCAAATTTTTGTAATACAAAATTAATAAAATTTTTATAATTATAGAGCCAATGTTATAAAGATTATATATTTTTTAATTAAAAATATATGGGTACCAAAGGTTAACTAAAATGCTTAAAAATAAATTTAGCTGAAAATATAAATCAACTATGATTCGAACTCGGGACTTGGGAACCAACCACCAAGCCTTTTGCCACTTGCGCTTACTCATAAAATATTTCTATCCAACACAATGTAGAGCTAAAACCCTAGTGGTGTACATGTTTGGTTGGGGTATAAGGGGTAGAATAAGACCTTATTCACCCCCTCCCGTTACCCAAACAAAAAAATAATGGGATAACCTGTTCCCACCCTAGGTGCGAACTGTTAATTGTTTCCACCTAGGTGTGGAACAAGCTTGAGAAAGAGAGAGATATAATTTTAAATTTATTACAAATTTATAATTTTAATTTTTTAAAATTTAAAATTTAAAATTTTATGTTATTTTAAAATTTAAATTTGATTTAAAATTTAAAATTTAAAATTTGAGATTTGAGATTTGAGATTTTATATTTGAATTTTAAATTTAAAAATTCAAATATTAAATTTAAAGATTCAAATTAAATTTAATGAGAGTAGTAGTATATTATCATTCCTTTAATTTATTCTATCTTATCTATTTAAACGCAATTTTTTTTATTCTTGGGAACAACCTAATTTTCATCCAAATATAAAATTAGTCTAACTTTGCCTATATTTGAACTTATACATATTTCTAAAATAAGCAACTTTATTTATACCCGAATCAAATGAAGTCTTAAATAGAAATATTTTATAAGTAATGCTAAAATGCTTTTTGTACCTTCCAAAATGAGTTGTTTATACGTGCAAACTAGGGATGCAAACGAATCCGGGTTGGTGGCGCGCCCACCCTGATCCACCCGGAATGGGGCAGTAAATGAAAAAAAATAAGTGGATTCAGGGCGGAAAACGAGATAATTTTTATGATCCAAAACGAACTTAGGACACAAAAGCGGAGAAATTTTGATCCGCTAATCCGCCTAGAAAATTATTTATATTTTAAAAAATATTTCTAAAAAATAATATATTTATAAAAAAATTTCAAAATATAAATAATTTAGTGCTCTCATTTCTCATGTATTTGAAATTTTTGAATTTTGCTTTAAATTATGATTGATATTTTTAATTTTTATAATTGATATTGTTAACTATATATATAATATTGTTAAAATTATTAATTTATATTTTGCAAAATATTAATAATATTATAATTCTATAAAAAATATTAGTTGGCAGGGCTGATTCAAGGCGCCAGCGTGAAACGGGTTATGAGACGGGGCGGGTTATGAAATATATTTTCTAACACGTCACGGATTCGGAAGGGGAAGCGAGACGAGAATTTGCTAGTCACGGCAGGAGGCGGGGCGGGGTTCCCGCTTCGAGATCCACCCCATTTGCATCCTTAGTGCAAACATACGTAACAAATATTTTAATAATTATCTCCAATTAATATAAATTTGTAATCATATTTATTGAAAAATTTATAATATAAAATTTAAAATTAAAAAAGTAAATTTATTTATTATATACTATTAGAAAATATCTGTTATATATATTTTAACTCAAATTTAAATAGTTGTTGCCAACAACAATTATGTAGTTTTATTTTTTATTTTATAAAATTTATATATAATGTACATATAGATATACATCGAATATTTTTCTATAATTTTTAATTCTGATAAATTTAAATTTTAAATATATATTTTAAACTAAAAGTGTCAAAATTGAAAAATTAATATAATAATAAAATATTAGTAGATAGAATAGAGATAATATATAAATATTTATCTTAAAATTTTTTTATTAAATGATAAAAATTATTTAATAAAAAAATAAAATATTAATAGATTGGCAAAAGAAAAAGAATTAAAAGTTTGTTTTATTTCGTTGTTTATTTTGCGTATGAAAAAATAGGAGTCGTAATTGTTTGTATCGCTGCAGTTTGTAGACGATGGATATCCAGAGTAGTGTAGAATGCACTTACGCTCATGCTAAAATGCCGAGCTTATTTTTACAGCAGTATTTTAGATTGTTTCGGACTGTTGGGTGCCGTTGAGGTTGACGGTGGATCCAGATTTGCTATTTTTGCATCAGATTGTGCCGATGGTACGTGAGTTGGTTGTTGGACCAGTTAGAACGTACTTACGTTGACTATAGCCTGTGAGAGCTTGATTGAGCTCGACAGAGATACGTTTGCAAATTCGGTTGGGTAGCGTCGACGAGTGCCACTCCGGAATCGGGCGTAGTGCTTTTGCATTGATGTCGGTTTGTCCTGATTAAACTTACTCTCCACTGACGACCTAGCGTGGTGGTAGTTAGTATAGTTTCAGCAGGCGGGACGTGTGTGTTCACAGTCCCTAGTGAGATTGGGTCAGGACTTGCATATTCTACAGATAGTTAGTGTTGGATCATGTTAGAATACCGGCATATAGTTGTAGATTGTTCCAGCTTCTTTACAATCATTGAGCATATCATTTCTGTAGACTTGGTGGGTGAGCCGATGAGTTGAGGACGGTACCTACTGAGGACTACTTGTTTTTGCAGTAGTTCTCACGCCCAGTTGTTACCTCTTTTTTTGCAGAGTCTTCTTCTTCGGCTGTTGATGTCGCAAAGACTGATCGCAGAAAGAGAATCGCGAGCTAGATCCCTTCCCAATTGTTGATGTTCTAGAGCATACCAGCTTCAAGTAGTGGTAGTTTTAGTTCTTATACATACGGATGTTTGTATCTAGCTGGAGCGAGTAGGGAATCGCGAGCTAGATCCCTTCCTTGTTGTTGATGTTCTAGAGCATACCAGCTTCAAGTAGTGGCAGTTTTAGTTCTTATACATACTGGTGTTTGTATCTAGCTGGAGCGAGTTTTTGTTCACCTGGATACTGTGTATGTATAGTGAATCTTTGTTATTATATATATTTTTATTTTTAGCAGCTCTATACTATTGGTTGTAGTATTGTATGATTTCAGATACAGGTACACCTTTGTTTCGTATACAGGGAAAACTCCCTTATATGTGGCGAGTCTGTTAGTGTGCCCGAAAAAATGAGTAATCCGGGGTGTGACAATTTTCATACCAAATTTTTTAATTTGTTTGATTTAAGTAATTTGATGACTCTTCATATATAAAAATGTGACGCCCCAACATTCCAGGGGGTCACCCATCCTAGGACTACTCCCGTCCTAGCACGCTTAACTCTTTTAACCTCTTGAACCTTACCACCACCCAAAATGCTTAAGCTGGGTTAAGAGTTTAGCTATATTATATGTCATATATAGGACTATCTGGGGTCTCACAATCTGCCATCCTTTAAGCCCTAACGTCCTCGTCAGGCTCAGATTCACAAGTACCGGGCGATGTGAGACTCGTCTCGCTAGCCCGTCATCGAGACCCTGGCTCAGCCGAGACTCATCTCACACTTCCGGCTGGTAATTGTCTCTGATACCATCTGTGACGCCCAAACTTCTTAGGGGGTCACCCATCCTAGGACTACTCCCGTCCTAGCACGCTTGACTCTCTTAACCTCTTGGGCCTTGCCACCACCCAAAATGCTTGAACCGAGTTAAGAGTTTAGCCCTATTATATCTCATATATAGGACTATCTGGGGTATCACAATTATTTACCATCAAATACAAATACCGGCCATCTGAAAACGGTCCCTCATAACCTAAAGAATAAGTTGCATCTAGGCAAGTTTCACCACACCATCGCCAATTTCATTGTACGTACTAAATCTAATAACTCACTGACCAAATTTGATCTAGGGAAATGCGACCAATATAATCGTAGAATTTTATAGTGGTAAGGTGAAGACATATACACGATCAAAGCAAAATCTTTGGAGTGGTATCTAGTCTTAGGATTAGGTAGCTTAACACTTTGCTAGTAGGACGACATATATAGAACCTTGGATATTGAAAATTATTATTTGAACATAATAAACATCCATTCAATAAGGATGGAAGAATATGAAAAATCTTCGGCATAAATCCCTAACTAAAATTTGGCAAAACCAAAGTGTTATGTGCTGGGGTAAATTCCACAGCTAAACTTATATCGAATTGTTGTACAAACAAGCCAAATGTTTCAAGCAATCTTTGACAACAATGCAACATAAATTCAAATGTGTGAGTTGCTCTGTTGAAATAGAAAGAGATAGCTTGAGAAGAGTATAGTATAGTCAAATCAACTTTAATAAAAATTTTCATTAGATTACCGGTTGGTAGTTGAACACTTTCCTCATCATCAACCCAATGTTGAAAATAACTATATGCTAATAACATATTCTAAATAAAATAGAAAAATTAAAGAATTAGTAGTAACCAAGGAATTTTTTTTTTTAGAATTTTAGTAAAATTTTAGAAAATAGAATCATAAAAAAAAAGAGAAGAGATTAATTTACAAAGTAAAAATAAATTAATATACAACTAATTGATTGAATCAACAGAAAATATTAAAGCAAATAAAAAACATTAATACAAGTATAATTTTTTTGTATACAAACAAATATGATTAAAAAATATTTTTCACCAAAGCATCCATATTAAGGAAAAGGGGCAATTGCTTATATATCCCTGAAAAGTATTCGACTTTTCGATTTACCTCTCTTAGAAGGCTAATATTGGAAATACCCTTACTACGTTCCAACCTATTTCTAATATACCCCTAGAGTTAAAATCTATTAATTAACTCTGTTATATTTGTAAAATTACTATTTTGCCTTTTCAAATATACCCTTCCATTATCACTGTCTTTCTTATTTGTCCTGGTCTTTTCCAATATACCCCTCTACCGTCACCAACATTTCTTATTTGCCCTTAAGTTCAGGACAAAATTGGCATTTTATTTTTTTTTAACTGTGATTGATATTTAACTCACGTTTAAACCAAGTTAACTTAACCGAAAATAACTGTACGGATATTTTAGAAAGAAAAAAAAAAGATGATAAATCAAATATTTTTAAAGAGGGGTATATAAGTAATTATCCATAAAAAAAATTAAAGAAAATATTTTTTCAAAACTAACCGCTCAATAAGTGTATGAAGACCAATTAAATAAATATCACCAATTTAGTTTAAATCCACGTAATATCCAGGATATCTCCCTCTAAATTTTTTTTTTCTCTTTAAATTCAAATCCTAATTGATATTATTGCTTATGACAGCAATACCTTCATATATATAAAAAACAATACAGAGTAATTAAAAAAATAATTCATAAATATTTTACTAATATTTAATATTTATTAATATTATTGTATTTATTCAAAATGCACACTACTCTATTAAACCTATTCTTTTTTTGGAGCAATCTTTTCATTTTTTGGTGAAATCTGTTTGTTTCTTAGAAAATGTATTTTTTTTTATCGAAACTCTTAACTCTTTGTTTTTTGAAGGAATCTCTTCGTTTGTTTGTTAGAGAATATACATCTTCTCCATACCTCGTTTTTCTAGGTTTGTTTGTTAGAGAATATACATCTTCTCCATACCTCGTTTTTCAAAAGCCTAGAAGACGAAGATATCACATATTCGATTTTTTAGTCCTTTATTAATTGAAGAAATTCTAATATTTTTATTTTCTAAAAGCAAATTTAAACTTTACTAATTTTTAAAAATATTCAGAAACATTTAATAACTATTTGAGTTTAATATTTTTAAAATGTTATGAATAAATGTATTTTGAAGCAGCATTATTCCTTCCTGCAGCGCTAATCATATTTTTAAAATTCATTTTTTGAAGTTATCTTTTTTTTAAAAAAAATTGTAAATTTTTTTTGATTTGACACAAAAAAATTAATTGCAAAATAGATTTATAAATTCTATTCTTCTATGACGTTTATATTTTGCATATTTTATGTTTTGCATATAAATTATCAACATACCTTTGGTAGAAAAAAAATTTCAATTTCTCTTGATTTGACCAAAAAGGAATTAATTGCACCATTAATTTCTAAATTCTAATCTTCTCAATTTTTCTTGATTTGACCAAAAAAAAAAAAAATTAATTGCACCATTAATTTCTAAATTCTAATCTTCTTAATTTCTCTTGATTTGACCAAAAAAAATTAATTGCACAATTAATTTCTAAATTCTAATCTTCTATGGCGCATTTATATTTTACATATTTTATGACTTGTATGTAAATTAATTACCAACATACTGTAGGAGCGGTGAGAAAACCCGCCAAATATTTTTGTTTATAATTAATAATTAATATCTAGATATCTGGATAGATATTGTTTGCTCGAACAAAATTTTTTTTGCTCCGAATATATTAATTCTCATTTAAAATGACTTAACAATATTGTAATGCATGCGTACCTTTGCCGTCTCTATATTAACAAACATACAATATTAGGAAAATTGCAATTATAATTTTAGATTAATGCTCGTCTCCAGCTATATTAATAGCTTACAGGTCCTTATGCTATCAAACTATTATAAAAAATGCGATATCAAATCGATGATCAGACTATTTATATATGATATAATTATTAGGGGCAATTGCTTATATACCCCTGAAAAGTTTCCGATTTTCCGATTTACCCCTCTTAGAAGGCTAATATTGAAAATACCTCTCCTACGTTCCGACCTATTTCTAATATATCCTTAGAGTTAAAATCTGTTAAGTAACTCTGTTATCTCTGTAAAATTACTATTTTGCCCTTTTCAAATATATCCTTCTACTATTACTGTCTTTCTTATTTATCCTTAAAGTCAAGGGCACAAAAGTATTTCGACTTTTGGTTTTTTCCGATATACCCCTCTACCGTCACCAACCTTTCTTATTTGCCCTTAAATTAAGGGTAAAATTGGTATTTTAATTTTTTTTTAACTGGTAGATATTTAACTCACGTTTAACCCAGATTAACTTAACAGGAGATAACTGCGGGGGTATTTTGCAATAACAGTGGAACGTATAAGGGACATTTTAGAAAGAAAAAAAAAATAGGGGTAGATCGGATATTTTCAGACGCATGAGGGGTATATAGACAATTATCCCTAATTATTAAATGTATTTGGAAACCAATTTTTATAATTTTTCAATATATAGAGGAAGAATAGTCTTAAATAAACGGCCAAAAATAAAATCTTTATAAAAAAATAATAATAAAAGATTTAATATCTCTGAAGAGATACTGTACTTTAATTGCTCTAGATAATACAAAAGTTTCTATCAAAATTCATCGAATTTGAATTATTTTATAATGTGAAACTTATAAACACGTCACATCATACGTTAGAATTGTCAATTTAAAAATCTTTTGACTACTAGTTTGGCCGTAGAATTTTTTTCGGAAAACTATTTTTTACAAATTTGAGGAAAATGCAGCGTTTTCGCTTTGCGCCGATTTTTGGCGGATTTCTTCAACCAAACAAACGTAAATTTCAAGATATATTTTTATTACAAGTTGCTGCTTACTGTTTGAATATATTATTTCAAAATGTAAATTTTAAAAATATTTTTCTATATTAAAAAAATAGAATTATTTTCCAGCAGATTCTATAAGAATTTGGATAACATAAAATATACACACGCAAAAAGTCTTACTCGAAAAAAAAAATTACTTTTTTTTTTAGTATAAAACTCGCCTCGAAGATAAATTAAAATATATATAGGACTTTAATTTGGACTAATATTTTATCCCGTTTTTGTATAGATATAATATGTCGTGAGAGATGGGTTTTCTCGTGCCACCAAAAGTAAACGCAGCATTTAAGAATGCAATTAATGGAATGGAAATTCCAGTAATTACAAAAATTCATCTTACATTTCTCTTTTGTTTAATTATTCTTGTATTTTTGCTCGCTTCAAATTTTTTTTTTTTTTTTTTTTTTTTTATAAAAAAAAAAAAGCAGTGAATCATCTGTTTCATTTGTAAAGAAGAATGAATTGAGCTACATGAGATGAGACAATTAGACCTTGTGATAGAGAAAACTAGGGAAAAAAAAAACTTTTTTCTTAGGGATAATTGTCTATATACTCATCATACGTTTGAAAATATTCGATTTATTCCTACTGCAGTTATCTCCTCTTAAGTTAACTTGAGTTAAACGTGAGTTAAACATCTATCACAGTTAAAAAAAATTAAAATGTCAATTTTGTCCTTAACTTAAGGGCAAATAAAAAATGTTGGTGAGTCAAAATATTTTTTGTGCTCCTGACTTTAGGGGCAAATAAGACAGACAGCGATGGTAGAAGGGTATATTTGAAAGGGCAAAATAGTAAATTTACAAAGATAACAGAGTTAATTAACAGATTTTAACTAAAATAGGTTGGAACGTAGTAAGGATATTTTCAATATTAGCCTTCTAAGAAGGATAAATCGAAAAGTCGGAAACTTTTCAGAGGTATATAAGCAATTGCCCTTTTTTCTTAACACACTAGCAACACAAAGATATTTACTTTTTATGAAATTTTCAGTCTCCAAACGAGGATAGTGTTCGAGTCCCTTAATCCTCTATATGTAAGAAAAGAATATTAATTGTAGAGCGATTCAACTATAAATAATTGGTTTGTCGCGCGTCCTCCTCAATCTAATCGCATGTCTTGTACGTTCTCCAATGTGATTGTAGAAAGAAGGTCCTCGAACTTCTATATTCAATTTCAATCTTGCAGCGATATCTGGTTGGCCCCCCGATCGAGTATGAAGTTCCATCACCATCTACGGTTTGAGGCACAATCCTTGAATCTCACCACCTTGTAAACAACATTGTTGTAGATATATATCTAATATATACCATCTATTCAATATATATATATGGCTCTGATCAGATCTATTCAATTGGAGATTTGGCTCTATGAAAAGTTGCCGTCACCATTTTGTCAACAAGGCCACGTTCATTGTCTTCATATTTTTCACCCCGAGTACTTCACCTTCTTTCACTTCTTACGATTTCTCAAATGTCGATCTAAATTGACTCAGGTTTGGCTGCGTTAAGTAACTGGGCTCTTTGGCTAGGTTGAGTCAATCGAACAAATTGAAAACTCAGGCACAGGCAGACAGCTCGACCTCGATTTTTTTTTTTTTTTTGGGAGAGAGAGAGAGAGAGAAAGAAGATGTTAGCTTTGTTTTATTTCATTTAAATAAACTTAAATTTTAAATAAAAAGTTACATTTTGATGAAAATAGAAAGTTACATTTTGCTAAAAAGAGTTACATTTTGCTGAAATACTTCATTAGGTATATAGTTTGGGCCAGTTTAAATAAAAAAACAGAACTAAAAAGTTACATTTTGCTGAAATTTTTTACCTATTGTAGACTTGTAGCTCGCTCATTGAAGAAGGAACACGATTACACTACAAGTCTACAACTGCCTTGTATCATAGATTGTTACATTTATAGGAAAATTGTTTTTTTTTTTTTTTTTTTTGGGGAAAAAGATAGCAAGCTAACTGCTTCATTCATTAAGGAATATGAACTAGGCATACAGGATAGAGGCAGCTGGGGCCTCCTGGGGGTGAAGGTAATTAAGTAGAGGAGGGGAGGCAGAGGAAATAAAGTAAAAATAAAAATAAAAAACCAAAACCAAGACCAATGGGTAAGGAAAGCAGAAACGCTGTAGAGCGGAAAAGGAGCGTTAGAGGTGGTCGGTCCAGTCACGCAGTAGGAGGTTCAGCCGTTCGGAAGACCTAATGACGTTGTGTGGCTTTGCCCGAAAGATGATGCTATTTCTGTCTGTCCACACGACCCACCAAATTCTGGCTGAGCGGGTGAGACCCATCATTCTCAAGGCAGCAGCTGCGGTCCAGAGGTGACGGACGTCCCCGATGCCATCAACCGGGACGTCCTGTCCCATAGCTGTGAGAAGGAGGTAACGGGTGAATACGCAGTTGGAGAAGAGGTGATCACAATTTTCCATGGGGAAGGTGCAGAAGACGCAGTGTTGGTCCACTCTCATGCCTCGGGTAAAGAGCCTATCGGCGGTGGGTAGACGTTTTCGGAGTAATAGCCAAACGAAAGTTTTAATTTTGAGCGGGATCTTCAAATGCCAGAGTAATTAAAAAGGCGAGTCCCTGTGTCCAGAATCAGTGAGGAAATTGTAGAGTGATTTCACAGTGAACTGTTGATTCGTATTCCATCTCCATTTGATATAGTCGGGTGTATTGTGTGGACGACTACGTAGAAGCAGGTCTTTAAGATGATTTGTTTGCCGACGGCGTTCGCCCAAAGTTGGCTCCAAAAAAACCCTGCAAATAAAACGCCATCTCAAGCCGTTAATGTTCCAACAGCGTGATATTGTGGCGTCCTTGTTCCTGATTGCAGCAAAAATGTTGGGAAACAAGGTGCTGAGGGGTGCTTCGCCCGTCCAGATGTCAGTCCAAAGCCTGATGTTTGTCCCATCGCCCAGCTCATGGGTAATGCTGCGCTTGAAAACTTTGCGGGGACGTAGAACGCCTTTCCACCATTGGGAGTGTGGCACGAAGGAACGACCCTAGTATGTCTTACGTAGTAGAGGGTTCTGATGATGTTATGCCACATTTATAGGAAAAACGTTAAAGCTTATCTTAACAAGTAATGTTTCTGATACACTCCCTTCAATAAAAAATCATTATTTCCTACTTATTGTTGAAGAAAAACTCAAAATTTGAGTTTTTTTTTTATTTTGTATTTAATATTTAATATTATTTATTTATTTGTTTGTTTTTTAAATTTTTTGTCCTGAAAGAAAATTCAATTGGAATTTTTTTTGTTCGGTTTCTTGCGCCTAACATACGGGAGAGAGTGGGTCTAAAGTTCTACAACTGAAATTTTAATTTTAAATTTTTTAATATTTTTAAAATTTAATTTATATTTTATATTTTATATTTTATATTTTATATTTTATATTTTTAAATTTCATGTTTATATTTTATATTAAAAATATTATATTTTATATATATTTTTGTTCAGATGTAAATTTTAAAACTCAAAATTTTTAATTTAAATTTTAAATTATTTAAAATAAAATTTAGTAACAAAATTATTATTTATAAACAGTAAAAAATTTTGGTCAAATATTAAACTGCACTTTATTTTCAGAATAATTAAATTTTATAAAATAAATCAAATATAGTAATTGTAATTATATATATATATATATATAAAATATAATTCAGTATTATATTATTATATTAAATCAAACGTAATAATACAGTATCAATAGCAATAAAATTTAAGAATTTTAGATACCTAATTATATGGGAATAACTTATATAATGTTACTAAAAGCGAATGAAGCATACCTAAAAATTTTGGTTGCAAGTGCAATGAACTGGCACGAGTTGTTGTACAAATTTCGTGGCATCAATGATTAAACCCTTGAAAAGATCTGGCCAGACAAGAGGTACGTGTTACTTTCTGACATTGCTGTCACGTTGCAATCGTCTGGTTCTGTTTTGATCTAGACACGATGTACTCGTACCTAGGATTAATTATTTGTTGTACCACTGCTCCTATTTTTATTTTTTTTTAATTACGATTGTTGGTTTTTCACTTTGGTACCCTATGGTATCGTTTGGTTCGGGTATAAATAAAAATTAGTTATTACAAGTAATATACAAATATGGGGATAAGAAAAATAACGTTTGGATGAAAATTGAGTTGTTCTCGAAGATAAGAAAAATATTAAATAGTTTTATATAGAAAATAATGTGTTGGTGGAGATAACCGAGAATTACTATTCTCGGGTAAAAAATTAACGTTTGGGTATAAAGGGTGATAAAGGCTTATTCCTATTCCTATTTCTTAACCAAACGGTTATGGATACCGCTAACTTTGATTCTTTTTATTGGCTGTTCCTAACGCAAGTAACAAAAAGCTTGGTAGTTGATATCTGAGACCTAAGTTTGAATCCTAGCTGATTCACGTTTCCAGTTAAGTTTATTTCTAAATAAAATAAACGAAGCGGATAGCGTGCTACCTATCTCTCTAAAACAAAAAAAACAACAAAAAGCTTGGTAGTTAGTATCCGAAATTTCAAATTTAAATCCTAATTGATTCACGTTTACAATAAATTTATTTTTAAATGAAATAAACGAAACATATAGCGTGCTACTTATCTCTTAAAAAAAAAAAATTGGTTCTCTTTATCTATACTGCTAAATCTCTAAAATTGTTTTGTACTCTATTTTTAATTTGGTCTCAACCATTCAATTTCTATTAATTATGAGAAAATAAATCACATCAACTCAATAAAATTTTCTCTACCCACATAAATTACTGTTATGATCCAGTAAATTTCAAGCCTCCGTATTGATTTTTTCTAGTTTCTAAAGAATCTCGTAGTAGTTCTGAGATGATGCCAAGAAAATTGGCTACTCCAAAGAAGACAGCAAGCATCATATGCAAGATCAAGATGGTCCTAAGCACGTAGAAAGACAATTGAGTTGTCGAGATTAGACTTACATAATAGACGCACTTATAAAAAAGAAATTTCAATAGTATACAGTTAGCCACCATTTGGTTCAGGATTAAGTAAAAATTTGTTATTCGAGGAATAGAGTTAAGTTCAGGGTTAAGATGGGATTAGAGTAATTTTGTATTTAATAGAGAATTGGGTCTATCCCAGGTATAGATAAAATAATGTTTGATTGAAGTAAATGGGATAAGAAGGATAGTGGATAAAATAGTATTTTGTTTGGTTGGAGTAGTGGGGTGGGGTAGATTTAACTAACCCATCCTCCAAATTAGGTGTTTGGGAATAACTTCGGGGTTAAAAAGTTATTTCACCCCTAAACTCAACCAGATGGGTGCTAATTTGTTAAAAATAAAAGGTTAGGGACCAAAATAAAATATTAGGTAAGGGTTGAGACCAATGGTGCCATTCACCTTTAGTAGTAAATCATGCATGTAGGGTGTTTTTTGGTTTTTTATTTTTATTTCTTTACTTTTGGGTTTTTGCTTTTAAATTGATTGTTTTTGACAAGGCAATAGGCATCATAAAAAGACATTAGTTATTGTATATTTCTAACAACTCGAGTTTTTAGGTTGATGGTTGTGCCAACGATCCGACTAGTAGTATTAGAGTAAGAGGTTATAGGTTTGAAGTGAATTAGTTATGCATATCTAATAGCATGAGCCTTTGAGATTAATAGTTACCGTTAATGATACAATAGAGTATTGGACAAAACACGTTAATCCCTTCCGATCGAAAAAAAAATAAAAAAATGGCAGGAGGTTAGGTTGGGTCGAGTTATATTTGAAGTGTCGTGAGGCTATTTGAGCTGAATCACAATCGAAACCTATGGGTATTGCATCATATACTTTAAGTGAATTGATTATTTGTTTCTAATAGCTCGATTATTTTGGATTAATAGTTAACGTTAAAATCCGACAAAGCATTGGACAACATACTTTCATCTATTCCAATCGAAAAAAGAAATGTAGAAGGCCGAGCAGGGTCGAGTCGTGTTCGAAATAGTGTGAGCCTGGTTGAGCTGAATCATAATCAAGATCCGTGAGCGTTGCATCTATACACTTTAAGTGAATAGATCGCATATTTCTAACAACTCGATCTTTTGGGATTAATACATAGTTAGTGCCAAAAATACGACAGAGAATCATCTATTCCAATCGAAAAAAAAAACAATAACAATAACAAGAAAAAACCACTTTCATTTCTTCTATTAAGGGCATGTTTGATTGTCTCCAAGTGACTGGAATAAAAAAAAAAATCACTTTTATAGGTCTCGCTTTTAAGTTTGATTGTTTGGTGGCCATAAAGTTAAAAATAAAAAGAATGTAGTTTAGTGGTTTGATTGTTTGATTTTACATAAAGAAATTAAAATATAAACAAACAACATATACTCATAATTTAAATTTATATTTATATTTAGAACTTAAAAATAATTTTTAAATTTTAAATTTAAACTAACATTTGAGTTAAATTTATAATTAAAATTTAAGATATATAATTAGATTTAAAATGTCAGTTTAAGTCACAACTTAAAACTAAAATTGAATTCTAAAATCAACTTTCAACTTAAAAATTAAAACATTAATTAAATTTTGAACATTTGAATTCTTAATTTGAATTTTGAAATTAAATCAAAATGCAAATTTAAATTCTTTTCAAAGTTTAAGTTAAAAATTTAAATTTTGAATTCAAATTTCAACCAATAATTTGAATTTACAGTTTGGTTAAAGTTCAAGCTCAAGTTGAAGTTTGTAGCTAAAATAATTTGATTAAAATTTTTAAAATTAGAATTTAAATTTGAATAAAATTTTAAATTTATATTGACAAATTAAATTAAAAAAAAATTTATGTTGAATTTAAATTTATAAATAAAAATTCAGAATGTAAAATTAGCATCATGTTTCTAATTCAAATTTAGGTTAAAATTCAATTTTAAAAATAAATTCAAAGGTAAAAGTTAAGAGCGCACGCCATGCATGTTTTAGAAGCTCTTTACTTACTGTGATTTTGAAAAATTTTGAGGCAAAGTAAAAAAAAAGAAAAGCGAGTTTTTGTTATAACTCATTTATCAACTCGATCATTTTTATAAAATAATTTTTATGTAAGCTAAACAATCAATAAAATATTACTTTTTAAACCTACTACCTACAATAGTAATAAATGAAAAATAGTAATAATTGTAACTTCACGTCTCGGCTCCCGCGTATATTAGTCCAATTAAACTGCTGTTTTGCTGTTCATACTAATATTATTATTATTGGTTTTATCATTTCAATTAATGGTAAATGATTAACAAGCACTAGTTAAAATGTTAGTTTTATGTGAAAGGACTATTCGGATATTCGAATTCTCACAATTAAAAGGATTTATTCAGGTCCTAGCGTAATTATTCATTCTGAAGATCCAGCTATATAATATTCCTTCCCAAAAAGCGTAGCAGATCGTGTTATTATACTAGTTCTTGGACGAAATTCTAACGGTTTGGAGATGCAATTCTCGTACTTACTCTTCGGTTGGACACAGATAATATTTCTTTTTTTTTTTTCTTGAAAAAAAAAAAAGGGATTATGTCAAGAGAGACGAGTGATGCTGCTGCTGCCGCGGCGGTTGAAGATGGTCTCGGTCTTCTGCACCTTCTGCAGGGCCGTGGCAGTTTCCGGTCTTCCAAGCTGATGCTGTGAGCAAGGAGAGGTCCTTCCAGCCGAGCTTGAGGCAGCCGGCCTCCTCCACCAGAGTGTACCCCTTCCAAGGGAGCCGCATTCCGAGCAAGAGGTTGGCCTGCGCGGCCGCCGGCCCTCCGGCCAGCGACACCTGCTCGAAGCCCGCCCTCCGCATCTCCTCCCCCCAGCGGCCGACAGCCACCTCCCCGGTCCGCTTCGGGCCCCCGACCGCCACGATGTTCCGGATCTCGGCCCCCAGCAGCTGGCGCTCCACGTCGTGCCGCTCGGCCTCCTCCTCCTCCCGACTCCCCTCCGCCGCGGCCGCCCCCTCCCCGAGCGCGTCGAACACCGCCGAGTAGTAATGCAGCGCCTCCACGAACCTCCCCAGGAAGTCCCCCCCGTGCCGCCCCAGGTCCTGCTCCACCACCGTCACCAGCCGCGGCCGGATCACGTTCTTGATCACCGACACCGCCGCCTCGTCCGACCCCGTCACGTCGTACAGGCAGTGGTGCATCCAGTGCACGACGGCCACCTCCCGCCCGTCGCGCCGCCCGAACGCCCCGCCCCCGCCGGCCGCCTTGCTCTGGTCCCCGATCTTCCCCTCGACCGGCTGGAACTCGAAGGGCAGCCCGAGCGCCGCGGCGAAGTCGGAGAGCCGGCGGCCGGTGGCCTCGAGCAGCTCGAGGGAGGACCCGAGCCCGGTGATGCGGAGCGACCGGAGCTTCAGGGGCCGCGACGCCAGGATCTGGAAGAGCCCGGGCCACTGCAGGCCCTGCATGATGTCGAGGTCGATTATGTGCACCCGGTCCTCGCCCTCCAGCGCCTGGAAGATCGCCTGGTTGGAGGTGAAGTGCGAGAATTTGACCAGCGGGGAGATCGAATTATACACCTGGAACGCGTTGAAGATGCGGTTGTGGTGGGAAGTGATGAGGGGCTTGTGGTGGTGTTGGATTAGCGGGGAGTAGACGCCGAGGTAGGAGCTGAGGATGCGGGCCCCGAGCGCGTCCGCGAAGTACGCGGCGACGCGCTCCGGAGACGAGCCGAAGGGGGACGCCAGCTCGTTGATCTCCGGGAGGATCTCGCGCGCCTCCGATAGCCGGTCGCCGGCCACCGCTTCGGCGCAGTGGAGCAGCAGCCCCAGCAGGCGGAGCACCCGCGACTCCACCGCACTACTACTACTAGTGCTACTACCGGCGGAAAGATAGGCGTCGTCTTTCGTACGTTCTTGAACCACGTCGGCAACAACGTGCGGCTGCTGCTGCGGCTGAGGATATAATTGTAGTTGTTTTCTCTTCCGTAGGCGATCGTCGTCATCGTCGGCGGCGGCTGGTGGGGAGGAGGAGGAGGGTGTGAGGTCGCGGGCGTCGGCGGAGCGCTTCGGTCGACTCATCGGCGGCGCGTCGGAGCTGGCAGCATTAGTGATGGGGGATCGAGGGAGAAGGCTTTGGAGCATTATTTATTATTTGGCACAAGGGAAGTATTGAGGCTCTGGATTTTGATTATTTTGGGAAAAACAGTGAGTGTAAAAAAAAAACACAGAAAAAGCAAAGGGAAAATTAGAGGAGGAGGAGGAGGAGAAGGGAAGCAGGAATGTACGTACACTCACTGATTGAGGAGGGAGGTGAAGAACAAGAAGATAGGGGTGGGTCGCTGGCTATGTGATAGTACACATCAAAGATGGAAAATGTGCCTGCACTCGGTGCATCCATAAATATCGTGTATTAGGAGTGAACGACCCTCCATAAAATAATAATAAGGAATAATTGCCTATATACTCCTCGTGCCTCTGAAAATATCCGATCTATTCTTCTTTTTTTTTTTCTTTCTAAAATGCCCCTCATACGTTCCACCGTTGTTGCAAAATATCCCCGCAGTTATCTCCTGTTAAGTTAATCTGGATTAAATGTGAGTTAAATATCTACCACAGTTAAAATAATTAAAATACCAATTTTGCCCTTAACTTAAGAGCAAATAAAAAATGTTGGTGATGGTAGAGGGGTATATTAGAAAAGACCAAAAGTCGAAATACTTTTTGTGCCCCTGACTTTAAGGACAAATAAGAAAGACAGTAATGATTGAAGGATATATTTGAGAAGGGCAAAATAGAAATTTTACAGAGATAACAGAGTTGTAGGAGGGGTATTTTCAATATTAGCCTTCTAAGAAGGATAAATCGAAAAATTGAAAACTTTTCAGGGATATATAAACAATTGCACCTAATAATAATAAGAGAAATAAAATGTTGTAGCAAACTATTGGGCCCAAAATCTTCTCGTTTTGATCTTGTTTAATATTATTATTATTATGTTTTCATTTTTTTAATATGGGAGTGGTTGATAAATTACACTTAATTTTTACATTCAAAATATTTATTTGATAATAAAAAAATATAAACTTGAAAGACTTTGAAAGCAAGGATTTAAATGTAGTGGACACGGCTCATGCGTAAATCTTGTCAAGACAAGACGACGATGCTTTGGCCAAAAAAAAATTTTTGTATGCCAATACATAATAGTATAAAATATTTATTTTTTTTAGCAACAAAATGTTTAAACTATTTATTATTTTTTTTATCATATTTTTTAAATTTTATTGAAAAAATTATTTACTAATTTAAAAAATAGAGAGTTTTGAACTGTACTATCGGTACGGGATCTACATCGTGGTACAATACGATGGATACAGTCCCTGTCGACTAGCACTTAAAATCTTACTTGAAAGCTTTATTTTTTTTTATTTTTTTTCTAAGTAAATTGTCAGCCCTCATACATTGCTTAGGCGAGCACAATGTGAATAAAAAAGTTTGTCCACTGATATTTCTAATTACATAAAATTTATAACAAAAAATATGATTAAACTAGTAACAGTATCGAGTTAAAAACCTTATAGATTATTGTTAGTCGCCGAAATTCTCCCGATCCCAGAATCGGTACTAGATCCTCCTCGGGATACGCGTCGGGATAGAAAGCGGTTCAGATTGATGACCCTCGAGAAATGCGCCCTTCTGATCTTCAAACGATTCGATCGACGAGGGATCAAACCGATCGGGTTCGAAATCCTATTCTCACTTTAGTTCGGCCGAAAGAGCCGAATGGTCAAGACAAGTAATAGATTAAGCGAGGAGCCGAATAGCCGTAAGAAGACTTAAATAATCGGCCCTTGATCTCGAAATGTGACTATACTAATAAGAAAAACGGGGATATACAAGGAATGGACCGTAACTCTCAAGAGTGATGCCCAAAGCGCAGACAGACTTTAAGAACTACAACAAAGAGCGGAGTGATGCCACTGAAGGCAGACAGACTCCAGGAGTGATGCCCGTAGGGCAGACAGACTCCAAAATTCTAAGTTACATGCTACTCCTAGGAAAGCATTAAATGCAGGAAAGAAAGATGCGGGAAAATAAGGATGGTCTTTTATGCGCAGGGGCAAAGACCCCTATTGCAGGCTTCAAAGTTCCTATTTATAGCCTGCATTATTGGTTGGTTGAAGGGAGGAAGTGGTTGTAACCATCATCGTGGAAGTTACACTAACTTCTCATGAAAGTTACGCCCTGTGGAAGTTACACTAACTCCCGTGAAAGTTACATTAACTTCTCA
Source organism: Aechmea fasciata (assembly GCA_025177825.1). NCBI lineage: Eukaryota > Viridiplantae > Streptophyta > Magnoliopsida > Poales > Bromeliaceae > Aechmea > Aechmea fasciata. Next base: position 4,087,099 of record CM045927.1, on the reverse strand, counting down.
TGGAAGTTACGCTCCAATCTTCAACCGTTCCCGCCTTCTTGTCCTTCGCGCCTTATCACGACTCCAGTGTACCACGTGTTCTTATTATCTCATACGTGGCTTAAGTCGGCTTAATTTTGGTATCAACAATTATATTTTTTTGTTTTTCTACATAAAATCTAAGTATATTTTTATATACTTTTGTTTTAATTTCGTTTTGCCTAATAATATTAGGTTTTGATGACCTTCAATAAGAACAAGCCACTTGACAAGAAAGTTACTCTATAATAACTCCACTACATTATGGATGTCTATAGTAATTTTTTTTAGCAATTATGAATAGGGTATATGATCGATTGGAGACGCCACGTGACTAGAAAAGACAATTCAGGTCACTATTGGTGAGCTACGTGCTTGAAATGAGCTCGAGATGAAATCACTGATTTAGTAAACAAGCGGAGCACGAAATTTTTAACTCGTTTAATAAACGAGCTGAACACGAGCTAGAGTCAATTCGCTTGTGTCGTCTTGATACTAGCTCGAATACATATATTTTATATTTATATAATTTATTTAATTTATATTTTATTTATATAAATAAATAATTGTAATATATATGACCATATATATATATGGGTCCCGCTACTACACTATTATGAGTGCGATCGCCCTTGTACTCATAAATCGTTTTTGATAATAGAGCTTTCGAATCGACAATCTACACCGTTAACATTTAAAACTTCTAGAAATCAAATTTTATAATTTTTCGACATCATTTACCTTATGATCAAGAGGTCACAAATTTGACAATTTTTAACGGTATGGAATACTTGCTAGTTTAACGTTGTAAAAGAGTCAATTTGTTGAATTTTTGATGAAAAATTCTATTCACTACATAGATAAAGATTAATAACTCCGATCTTGAATTGAAGGATCCAATCATCCTTTTTTATGACATCATTCGATTTTGACCGTTCATTTTATGCCACCTGAAGGACTTTATTATGATTTCGAAAATTTAAAAAATTTATTTTTTAGAAATTTCAAATACTCTATATCATATTTAACGCAGTGAATCGTCGATTCGGAAGCTCTAGATCATACGGCCATGGCTACTATACTATTATGATCTAGAGCTTCCGAATTGACGATCCACTCCGTTAAATATGATCTAGAGTATTTGAAACTTCTAGAAAATAAATTTCTTAAATTTTTGAAATCATAATAAAGTCCATCAAGCGGACATAAAATAAACAGTGAAAATCGAACGATATCTTAAAAAAGTATGATCGGATCCTTCAATTCAAGATCGGAGTTATTGATCTTTATCTAGGTAATGAATATGATTTTCTATCAAAAATTCAACAAATTCCGACTCTTTTACATCGTTAAACTAGCAAATATCCGATACCGACCATTAAAAATTGTCAAATTTTTGACCTCTTGATCGCAAGGTGAATGATGTCGAAAAATTATAAAATTTAATTTCTAGAAGTTTTAAATGACGAAAACGCTTAACGGTATGGATCGTCGATTCGGAAGTTCTATTATCCAAAACGATTTATGAGTAGGAGCGATCGTATTCATAATAATATATAGAGCTTTCAACCAACGATCCATATTATTTACGATTTAAAATTTCTAAAAATCAAATTTTATAATTTTTCAACACCATTTATCTTACGATCAAGAGCTCACAAATTTGACAATTTTTAACGGACGGTGTATATATGAGTGGCCAAGTGTGGAACACTCACCTCGGTCCACGAGCTCTTACATGAGCTCGTGGACCCGATTATGAGCCGCGGTGAGTTTTCGTTTTCCGCCAAGGTACGCCGAATCTCGGCAGAAAACGAAAAGCATTTTTTTTCATAGAATTCGAAAAATAATTTTTCTTGTAAAATTTTTTTTACGTCAAACCAAAGTTAGAAAAAAAAATTTAACTAAAAATAAAATATATCTGACCATTTTTACGGGGAACCAAACGCCCCGTAAAATTTTTATTCTTTTGGAATTAAGCAGTTTTAGTCCAGAAAAAAATTAAAAAAACAGAGAGAATATCTCTACAAATTCAATCAAATTTAACGATTCTAATCACTTTTTAATAAATAAAATTAAAATAATTAATAATTGATGGCTAATGAAACTACAAATTTCAACAAATCTCTAACTAAAAAAACTAGAATAATTTGAGATTCCAAAATCCAAAAGTTAAATTTAATTCAATAACTTTAATATTTATCTTCAAGTAGACTAAAATAATTACATAAATTATAATAAAATTTTTAACATAAAATAACTGGTTCTCAATTAAAAAATTTAAAATTAAGGGGTCCATTTAAAAATATCTAAATATTTTCACCTAAAATCCTTTTATCTATTTGTCTAATTATTTAATAATAATGTGGCGAAGACAATCAATCGCTTTCAATCCCTTGTTTCTTTGGTGTGCTACGGGACGCGTATAACTCCAACAATGTTTGTAAACACAAAATTAATATCATTTAAGAAAATATTAATATAATAATATAATAAAAATATATAAAATTAATGATGACAATAATAAAACTTAGGAAAACGACAAACAGGCTAACTGCGTCCTCAACGAGACGTTATTGTCTGCACCCGGTGTATCAAACTGCACAGTGAAGCATAGCTCGGGTTAGGGATGTCAATGGGTATGGATACCGAAAAATTACCCGAACCCGAACCCGAACGGCGGGTATGAGCTAAATGGATATGGATTTGGATATGGGTATAAAAAATAAAAACCCGACGGATATGGGTACGGATATGGATTTTGTGTATACCCGACCCGAACCCGAACCCGAAAAAATTATATATATATATTATTTATTTATTTATGTAAGATATAAAATATATAAAATATTATAGTAAAATATTTAATTATGTTTATTTATATAACATAAATTTATTTTGATTGTATTTTATTGTGTTTTGAAATTTTGATTTTACTATAATATATTTTTAAATATGGTAAAAAAATTTATTATTTTGGGTTTGGGTTTTCGGGTTCGGGTTCGGGTTTTCGGGTTCGGGTTCGGGTTTCGGGTTTTTGGTCGGGTCCGGATATGGGTATGGATTTTTAAAACCCGTCGGGTTCGGGTTCGGGTTCGGGTATTAATTTCGGGTTCGGGTTCGGGTTCGGGTTTTTGAAAACCCGACCCAAACCCGACCCGTTGACATCCCTAGCTCGGGTAGAGGGGAAAAGTCTTAAAATATAGCAGATAATGGTCACCTGTGGGGCTATCAACGAGCCGAACAACTAGCCGAACAAGAACGAGCTGGGCCAATTCGTATTTAGGTTGTTTATTAAACGAATATGAGTTGACTTGTTAAAATATCGAATAAAAATTTTTACTTATATTCGACTCGTTAATAAATAAGTTTAATACAAACTGATTATCGAATAATAAATTAAATAGATTTTATATATATATATATAGTTGGACTAGAATACTATTGGTAGTAAACGAGTCATTTTACTACCGATTTGTTTTCGATGATAGAGCTACCAAATTGACGATCGGCTCCTTTGAACATGATCTATACCATCTGAAGTATTTAGAAATCAAATTTCAAATCTTTTCGATATCATTTGCCTAATGATCAAAGGGTTTCAAAATTTGTAATTTTAATGGTCGATAAGAGGCGTTTTCTCGTTTAACGGCGCAAAGATATTCAAATCAATTGAATTTTTGTTAGAAAATTCTTTAAACTATTTAAAACAAGATCTATACTCTTGATCTTGATTTCAAGACTCCTATCATCATTTTTTAAAGAATATTCATTTTCAGCCGTTCATTTTTGTGTCCACTCGATGGATAAGAGAACAATATCGAAAGTACGCGAAATTTGATTTCTAAACACTTCAAGTGGTATAGAGCATATTAAACGAAGCCGATCGTCAATTTGGAAGCACGATCATCGAAAACAAATAGGTAGTAAAACGGCTCATTTACTACCGATAGTATTCTAGTTCAACTCGATATATATATATATATATATATATATATATATATATATATATATATATATATATATATATATATATATATATATATATATATATAGAATTGAGCTAGAATACTTTTGTAAGTATTCCCATGGTGCTATTAGGTTTTTAGCCATTGGATCTACTCTTGATTATTAATAGCTATTGGCTCAAACACTATTCCACCTACCACCACCTACCACACTACAACAAAATATATTTTAGACGACGCTTTTTAAACGACGCTTTCTTTTAGCGTCTTTAATATTTACCATTTGCCGACACTATAATTAAGCGTCGCTAATAAACATATTTTTATCAAATATTTATATAAATTTTTCGACGCTATATTAAAATGTGGCTAGGGCTACTATCCTATTAATAGGATAGGAGCACTTGTCCTATTAAGTTTTTAACTCTTGGATGAGAAATTGTAGGGTTAAGATGATATTAGTCGGTTAGAGTTGAATGGTCCCCCTAGGGTTGAGTGATCATTTGGGTTATAGTATTTAATCCAATGGTTAGAAATGATGATAGAGTTGATCCAAAGGCTAAAAAACTGATAGCACAAGTGCTCATATCCTATTAAAAGGATAGTAGCTAGCCGGACTCTTAACATGTCGGTATATTTATCCCGACATGTTTATTTAACGACTCTTTACACGACGCTTATACAAACGTCGGAATAATTTTTGTCGACGCTTTAAAGCGTCACTAAATATCATTTAAAGTGTCCTTAAATATAAGATTTTTTGTAGTGACCACCATCATCTCAAATACTATTCCACCTACCACCATCATCCCAACCTCACTTCTCTCCTTCCAATGGCTAAAAACTCAATAGCACCACCCCAATGGTTCTATTGAAAGTATTCTAGCTCATATATATATATATATATATATATATATATAGTCCGGCTACTATACTCTTATGAGTATAAAGGTTATTGTACTCATAAGTTTTTGGCCATTTGATCCACCCTTTAATCATTTTTATCTATTAGATTATACTATTCAACCAACCACCCACTCAACCCTAGGGAACCCACTATCAACCTAACCGTAATCACTCTCATTCTAGCCGCACATTTTTTCATCCGAACGGCTAAAAAGTTATGAGTATAAAGGGCTCTATACTCATATGAGTATAGTAGCCCCAGCATATATATATATATATATATATATATATATATATATATATATATATATATATGTGTGTGTGTGTGTGTGTGTGTGTGTGTGTGTGTCTTTGAAATTTCTTATCTCTTATGAGTATAGACCTCTTATACTCATAACTTTTTAAGTTGATTGATGGGATGTCTGTCATGATGATGGTGGTCCCACTTAGAATTATAGTGGTCCCCTAGGATTGAGTTGGTAGTTGGTTGAATAGTATGATCTAACGGATGGAAATGATCAATGAAATAAATCTAAGAATCGAAAACTTATGAGTATAAAGAAACCAATACTCATAAAAGTATAGTAAGACTATATATATATATATATATATATATATATATATATATATATATATATATATATATATATATATATAGAGAGAGAGAGAGAGAGAGAGAGAGAGAGAGAGAGCTAGAGAGAGATTCAAAAGCACCATTGAGGTGGTGCTTTTGAGTTTTTAACCATTGGATGGGGAGATGTGGATGGGGAGATGTGAGGTTGAGATGATAGTGGTAGGTGGTGGTTGGTGGGGTAGGTGGTGGTAGGTGGAATAGTGTTAGATCCCAAGGCTATTAGTAATCAAAAAAGTAGATCCAATGGTTAGAAACTTAGAAGCACCAAAAGTTGGTCTTAAAAATATTCTAGCTCAATTCTATATATATATATATATATATATACAAACTCAATATATATACACCATCCCAATGGTGCTATTGAAAGTATTCTAAACTCATATATATATATATATATATATATATATATATATATATATATATATATATATATATATATAGTATGTCTTGTGTGCTATTAGAGATGTGTGGTTAGGATGATGTGGGCCCCCTAGAGTTAAGTGGGTGGTTGGCCGAATAGTATGATCTAACGGGTGAAAATCATCAAAGGGGTGGATCTAACGGTGGAAAACTTGGTAGCACCGAGTCTTCGTGCTATTGATAGCATACAGTGGGACTCATATATATATATATATATATATATATATATATATATATATATATATATATATATATATATATATATATATATATATATATATATATATATATATAGTATGTCTTGTGTGTTATTAGGAGCACGGAGCCTGTACTCCTCTTCGATGATTGATACTACTTGAAGTTTCTAAAAAATAATTTTTACGATTTTTTGATATCATTTACCTAGTGATCAAAAGGATTCAAAATCTATAATTTTTAATAGTTGATATCTGCCGTTTTCAAGTTTAATGGTGTAGAAGCATTTAAATCGGATGAAATTTTGATACAAAATTTTTTATACTATCTACAACAAGATCAATATTTCTGATCGAAAATTTTAGTCCTATATCACCACTTTTTATAGATTTTTTTATTTTCAGCAGTTAAAAGTTTTATGACAAAGATTTATGACAACATCATTAGACAGATAAATTGCAAAATCAAAGTGCGTGTTTCACGGAATTTGCAACTCGAAGATGAAGTTTGGATGAAGATGAAGTTTGGATTAAGGGAGGATGTTGGAAATAATAATCCAAACTTAATTAAAATATAGTTACAAATAAATTTAAATATTTATTTGATTGAGATTAGGATATGTACTTATCCAAAGTAAAAGTTGAATTTATCACCTGATATGATTTGATAGCTATATATAGTAAGGCATGGGTTAATTAGATGAATAAGTCATAATAGATATGGTTGTATAGATGTTGCCCAGAATGTAATTAATTGTTATTTTAGTTATCTTCCTCCTCCAATATCTCTTCTCCATATTATTTTGTTTTTATTTTAGATTTTGAATTGCATAATCAGTATCAGCATAAATACCGGTTTCAACAATATCAGAACAAATCACGCTTCCAACAATAATGAACAAAGGATACAAGAAATTTACAAAGTTTGGCCAATGATGCGCCGATCTACGTTCACATACAAGACTTTTTTAACGTGTTCTTTAATTAATCTACTGCACAATTAGTACAGGGAATAGAGTTTAGATATAAGAAACTTTCTTTTAGAATTCTCCTACATTTTTCTCTAGCAAGGGTTTCTCACAATGAAGCTGTAATTAAGTTCTAAACAGAGAATATAAAATTTTGAACCCTGAAACCTCCAAATAAAGGAGAAATGATTATCATTGTTCATCTGATTAAGTTTTTGATTCAGTTTTAGTTTTGGATCTCCACTTAAAAGTTCTCAACAAGATATTATTTGTCCAACTGAAATTGTAAACCACAAGATTAGATTATTTCGGAGTTGAATTTAACTTAAACTTGTTCATTGCGACAACCCTAGGTCCAAACCTAAATAGCTGGTTATACAACTCGATGTAACCCCTAGAATCTAAGAATCTAAGTTGTTGGTTTTGAAACACGACCAAAATTTTGAAACCTAATACGAAGGGTAAAGAACATAACTGAATATATCTATCTCCAACAACTTTCAGATTCTGCGAAACATAATTCTAAATTTTGGGACATGACTGAGGTTCTAGAAATTGATACTGGTGATTCTAGAACATAGTTCGATAATAAGTAACCTCGATCGATGCTTGATAGTACAATAGACTCGAAACATGTTTATTTTAAAAATATATTCTTAAAAAATAATATGTTTACAAAAAAGTTTAAAATACAAATAAGTTAGTACTTTCATTTCTAATTTATTTGAAATTTTTTAATTTTATTTTGTTTGGTAACCTTTTTTTATTTTTATAATTGATATTATTAAATTATATATATAATATTATTAAAAATTATTATTTTATATTTTACAAAATATTAATAATATTATAATGTAGATGTTATTAAAATGGCGATACAAGCCCAAACTTAGGCGTTTGTTAGTGGAGCCTTCAAGCCCCTAATTCTTTTTGCATCCCTAAATATGAAGGGTAAAGAACATAACTGAATATATCTATCTCCAACAACCTTCAGATTCTGCGAAACATAATTCTAAATTTTGGGACATGACTGAGGTTCTAGAAATTGATACTGGTGATTCTAGAACATAGTTCGATAATAAGTAACCTCGATCGATGCTTGATAGTACAATAGACTCGAAACATGACCTCACCTTGATCCACCAAAAAGAACAGTACGAGTTACATGCAAGTAAATTATATAGTAATTATAATTCTATCTATTTTGTTGGGCTTTTTGTGGTTATAAATTGTTCAACTATATATATATATTTTGTTTGGTAACCTAAAGAAGTTTTTTTTTTTTTTTTATGTTTTTTATTTAAATGAAGTGATAACAATTGGAATTGTAGCTAATTTGGATATAATTCTAACTGCAATAATTAAAAATTCTCGCACAATTACAACTTTTAATAGTTAGATTTAAATATATCAATCCAAAAATTATATTTAAATGTAGATGTTATTAAAATGGCGATACAAGTAGGGATGTCAATGGGTATGGATACCCGAAAAATTATCCGAACCCGAACCCGAACGGGGCGGGTATACCCGCGCTAAACGGATATGGATTTGGTTATGGGTATAAAAAATAAAAACCCGACGGATATGGGTACGGATATGGATTTTGTGTATACCCGACCCGAACCCGAACCCGAACCCGAACCCGAACCGGAACCCGAAAAAATTATATATATATTATTTATTTATTTATGTAAGATATAAAATATTATAGTAAAATATTTAATTATGTTTATTTATATAACATGAATGTATTTTGATTCTATTTTATTGTGCTTTAAAATTTTGATTTTACTATAATATATTTTAAAATATGATAAAAAAATTTATTATTTTGGATTTGGGTTTTCGAGTTCGGGTTTTCGGGTTCGGGTTCGGTTCGGGTTTCGGGTTTTTGGTCGGGTCCGGATATGGGTATGAATTTTTAAAACCCGTCGGGTTCGGGTTCGGGTTCGGGTATTAACTTCGGGTTCGGGTTCGGGTTCGGATTTTTGAAAACCCGACCAAAATCCGACCCGTGACATCCCTAGATACAAGCCCAAACTTAGGCGTTTGTTAGTGGAGCCTTCAAGCCCCTAATTCTTGGGGATAGAGGAATTTTTTTTTTTTTAATAATAAAGATAATTGAAGTATAGAGTTGAGCTAGAATCTCTTAAATCTGAAATTTCATTTTACTCTCGAGTTGTTTTTGATGATAGAGCTTCCAAATTGATGATCGGCTCCGTTGAACATGATCTATACCACTTAAAGTGTTTAGAAATCAAATTTTAAATATTTTCGACATCATTTGCCTAATGATCAAAGGGTTTAAAAATTTATAATTTTAATGGTGGATAAGAGACGTTTTCTCGTTTAACGGTGTAAAGATATCCAAATCAATTGAATTTTTGTTAGAAAATTCTTTAAACTATTTAAAACAAGATCTATACTCTTGATGTTGATTACAAGACTCCTATCATCATTTTTTAAAGAATATTCATTTTCAACCATTCACTTTCTGTTCACTAGATGGATACAAGAACAATATCGAAAGTGCGTGAAATTTGATTTCTAGGTAGTTTAAATGGTTTAGATCATATTTAACGGAGCCGATCGTCAATTTGAAAGCTCTATCATCGAAAAACAACTCGAGAGTAAAATGAGCTCGGTACTCTTAAGAGTATTCTAGCTCAACTCTTGAAGTATAATATTAATGAACTTTTTGTATTAAAAATTAATCTATTTAATTTTTTAATTTTAAAATTTAGGTCCTTCATATAATTTTTGCAAGTTCAGATCATATTTAGATTCCTGAAAAAATTTGCACTTGATCATTTTCTTCTCTGCTCTTTTTTTTTGGAATAAATACTCAAAAACTCAAAAGTATATTATGGGGAACCAAAATTTAAATGTATGCAAGTGGCTTTTTAGTATATGCATTTTTTTTTGTTTTAGAATTTTGCTTATAATAATTCTTATGCAAGTTGTTGAATCAAGATTAGCAAAAAAGAAAAAAAAAAAAAAAAAAAAAAACCGAAAAGAAAAGGTGAGGGGAGATTGGTTTACCTAACGAAAATTTGATCGTACGGAAAGTATTTTAAGTAAGTACTATTTATGAAATTTCTACATCTCTATTGAAAAATAGAGTATCATATGTTTACCGTATAGAGCTACTATACTATCGGAAATATAAGGAAGTTGATACTTTCGATTTTTTAGTCATTTGATCAAATATTGTACGGTTAGGATGATAGTACTCTCTTTAGAATTGAGTGGTTCCCAATCGATAATAATATTAATCTAATAATTAAAAATGATTAAGGGATCGATCTAAGAGCTAAAAAATTAAAAACACCAACTATCTTATTCTTTCAATAACATAATAGCTCTGCTCAGGTTTACCACCATTTTTTTTTTGAGAAAATAATTTATCCGATATGACTCGACCAGCCGAGTCAAAATCAAAATTCCGAATCATTCAAGATCAAGGAAAGAAATGAATAACGGTGGGGAAGCTTAAATTTTCTGGGTCTCAAAATTTGAGATCCGACCCGATCTGATAAATTGTGGGAAGTCTAGTCCTAATCTAATCGGTAAAAATCAAGTCGACCAAACCGGGCTGGACCCGATTTAATCATTGAGAAATGCTAGAGACCTGCTACTATACTATCGATAGCACAGTAGTCTTCGTACTACCAAGTTATTTTTGGGATGCAGTTTCCGAATTGATGATCGGCTTTGTTACATGTGTTCTACGTTATTGAAAATATTTAGAAACTGAATCGTATTTTTTTGACATTATTTAACTAGTGATAAAAAGGTCTTAAAATTGATAATTTTAATCGGAGATGTATTTATATATTTAACGGTGTAAAACAATTCAAATCTGATAAAATTTTTATTAAAAATTCTCTTCGCTTTTTAGAATAAGATTAGTATCTCTTATCTTAAATTTAAATCTTTCATCATTATTTTTTATTAGATTTTTATTTTTAACTGTTTATTTTTAAATTACTCGTTTGTATGTAAATGATGTTGAGAAATTATAAAATTTGATTTTCAAATAATTTTAATAGTGTAGATCAAATCTAACAAAATTGATTGTCAATTTGAAAGCATCATCATCGAAAATAATTTGATAATATGTAAATCTCGTGCCGCTAATAGTATAGTAGTCGGACTCAAAATACTTTAAGTACACTTATAATACTTTATGTATAAAATTTAATATAAATTTTTTATGCATTATATTTGGCTACTTATCTTATCAAAAATAATTTAAAATTAAAGACGTAAAATGCACACTTTTATATTAAAAAAAAATTTAGAATATAACAGTCATATTGCCGTAGTGTTTAATCAATCAAACTATCTGAATAAAGTTCAACCACCTCAATATTTTAAAATATATATATATATTTTTTTTAAAAAAAATAAATAATTAATGGGTCATCATCATGTGGTGCAGGTGCAGCCGCTGCACAATAGCCTTCCTCCCTCTATATTGAATGTACTGACAGCATTCTACATAATTTTTTTTTTTTCTTTTTTTTTTTTTTGTTGAGAGATAGGTAGCGCGTTCGCTTCGTTTATTTCGTTAAGAAATAAACTTAGAAATGTGAATCGAATTGACTCGGATCTGGGATCAATGTCCTAACTCTCTACGTAATCATTTCAATCACATCCAAATCAACCGGCTGTTCTGTTCAGTGTCTGCGCAACAATTTCTCCCATTCCCTCTGCAGGAAACAGTCAAGACTGGGTCCCTTTATTTTATTTTTGTATTTTTATTTTATTTCTGTAATAAAGAGTTGCTGACAATCCGAGTAATAAACGAATGGAATTTAGCCGTTGGCGGCAGTTCCCACCTCCCATAATTACAAACACCCCCAACAAGCAGACAAAGAACGGCGACGTCAGCTCTCCCCTCCAGACTGCAGAAGAAGAAGAAGGAGAAGAAGGCAGACTGCCATCATCTCTCCTCCCCTCCCAGCTTCGATCTGACGGTCCCAAGTCCAAATCGCGATGGCAGAACCGTGAATTGGATGGCTCTCCTCCTCCTCCTCCTCCTGATGCTCCTTCCAATAACAGCATATGGTGGCCAAAGTAATTTTCAAGATCATTATTTCTTTTTCCCGTCGTTTCAATCTTTTCAGTAACACGGTATCAGAGCGTCAGGTCGGAATAAACGAAATGAATTGAACTGTCTTCTATTTTCTATCAGATCGATCTTTTGACGGCAGTGATAGGATTGTGATCATGTCCTTGCTGAATTCATGATAGAAAGATATTAGTTGTTGATGAAATTGAGGGGAACACACACAAAGAAAGATTCTTAATTAGAAGGGTAAAAATTGGACGGTTGTTCCTCAAGCTTTAATTTGTTGTAATTTACTGTTCAAACTTTCAGAAATTGTTGCAATCAAATCCCCAACCCAATTTAATTAACTAAATATTGACACAAGCGTCTTAATTATTGGCGCATCATCAATCGCACTACATTAGCAATATATCAATATTTAGTCAATTAAATTGGGTTATAAGACTTAATTGCAACCAATTTTGAAAGTTTGAGCCAAAAATTGTAACAAATTAAAGTTTGAGAACAGTGTCACCTGTCGCATAAGTGACAGGTAGTTAGAGGTAATTTGATCGAAAAGAAGAGAGAAATTGATACTATCTTAACAATATCTCTAGTTAGAAACTTCAGATCACAGAGTAAAACTAGTGCTATGTTCCTTAAAGAATTCAAGGCCCGAATTCGTCTAATGAATAGCATAACAATGCCTTTTCTTTTAATGATTAGCATAAGTTGACTTAAAGAAATTATGATTCATTTAAGACCCACATTCACATGATTTCCTTCTTAAAGGCAGTTTATGTTAATCGTTAAAGGAAAAAGGATAATTTGTTCCTTGACCTTAGTACGTACCGATCGTATATCCGAAACTTTTTCCTGCATCAGTTATCGCATGATAACGCCTATGGAACATTCAAACAGGCGGTAAAATGTAGTGTACCAGAAAATGTCTGAAGATCCTTTTAGCAGACACTTTCTCAAGTTCAGAACTAAGGTAGTGAGACTGCATTGCATGATTAACTTTTGACCGAACGATTTCGAAATTCTACACATGCAATGGATTTGTCATTGGCTCATTCCAATTTACTCATAGTAATGCACTGTAATTGAGTTGTTATTTCGGAACTTGAGGATGCCAAAAATTTGAAACATAATTTACTTTTTTGAGTTTGGCTTCATATTATTATTACTTTTTTCTAGCGAGGAAAATTCTTGATGTGCAAAATATGATTTCAAACAGTGGATGTAGTGAAGGAGGTAAGGTATCAGTTGCTGGAGAGAAACCCAGGAAACAATATGTTAGAGAAGTGGAATGGGGACCCTTGCTTGTCTCCTCCCTGGGAAGGCTTCTACTGCCGACCGCAGAATGGCACCTTTGTCATTTTCAAGCTGTAAGTACCTTCTTCTCCGTAAAGTTGACTCATTCTTTTGGTCGGTTTTTTACATTATAATTTTGATCCTTCGCTACTTTTATGCTGTTTTAACTCTATCCCGTAGTTTCATTCTAACGATTTGATATCGTGCGACAACTGTTCGTACTATTTGTGGCAGGGATCTCTCATCAAAGAGCTTGCGAGGGCCAATTCCTACAGACATAGGTTACCTAACGGACTTAATTGAGCTGTATGTGAGCTAGCTCTCGTAGTAATAGATTCTTGTCGATGAAAATCATCCTTTTCTTTGAATTTCCTATGAATTCTGAGTTTCCTTCTTTGTCAGGAATCTGGATAATAATAACTGTTGGATGTGGCCTACGTAATATATTTAAGGCGATCCATAAAGATACAGTCAATCTATTTAAGTTGATCTATAAAGATATAATAAGATCCTACGGTTAGGATGTATCCGGACACGTCCTTGATGGACGGACGTGATTTGACATCCTTACATTAAGTTATATATAAATATGTAACATACGAAGTCCCTCTAACCCTAATTCCAATTATGCGTGACTCCATCTCAGGGATAAGGGAATTAGACCGAAAGCGTCCGTCTTCTTGCAGATCGCGAACGAGGACGAACGACGATCAAGGATCGCGAAAGAGGACGAACGACGAGCAAGGATCGCCGTAAATAAATTGGGTACGGAAATCGAAATCATGGCAAAAGGTATGATTCTAGTTTCTCCTATAAGGTTTAACATGTGGTATCAGAGCCAAATCTTTTGCCAGATTTTCGTTTCTGAATTTCGTTCAATTTTCATTAAAATAAATAAATAAATAAATTTGTCGATGGTTTGCGTTAATAGTAACGTCGTCCGATCTCAATCGAGATCGACGTTCGGTAGAATGACGTCACCGGCCGATCGCATTGAGCGATCAAAAAGTTAAAATAAAATAAAATAAAAATGCTTCGCGGTAGGTCGGGCGGCGGAAGCACATCGCGGCACCCACCCTGTGCAGCCGAGAAGGGGCTGCATTATGCAGCCAAATTAGGACCGCACCAGGCAGCCCGTGATGGGGCTGCCTAGGTGGTGGTCAAAGCACAAAAAAAAAAGGCTGATCGATGTTGTGGGCAGCCAAGTGTAGCCCATGTGGGGCCCAACCGCAAGCACAGGCTCTTTGGGCTTGTGGAGGCATCGACAACAAGTATTTATTTATTTTTTTCTTAATGAATAAAGATAAGGGTATAAATATATATGTATATATATATATATATATATATATATATATATATATATATATATATATATATATATATATATATATATATATATATATATATATATATATATATATATATATTGGTTTATAATTTTCTTTATACTGTGACTTATTTAAGTAGAAGTCTATATATTAAAGTTATGTATAACTTCTGGTATTTGTTATAAATAATTTTTGGTTCTACTCGTTTGTTTATTCATGATATAAAGTTGTATGTTTAGTTTAATATTTTACGGTATATTTTTGTATTATTATTCTAAACATACATAAGGTGATCATGAAAATTTAAGAGTAGAATATATATAGATTTCATACAGTTTATAGTTGAGTCACATAAAGTTGTTAAGAAAATTATTCAAGACTTTTATTCCGCTGTGTTTTGGAATAATATGAAATTTTCGGTCATTCATATCATATACGGACTTGTGAGATTAACTATGTTTAGGAATAGCCACGATCCTAGTCATAGTATATGATCACTTATGGTATTTTTATAAGATGATATTGAATTAAAGTTAACCCGAAAATTCATATGGATTTCCAATTTATGTTAAATAGTCATCAATATCAAATAAGGTTGTTTATATTTTTCATTATGCTCGGGAGTACACAAGATCCTATAGATAATGAAAAATAAATAAGATAATACTGATATTGAATTAAAGTTTGACTATAGTCATCAATGTCAAATAAGGTTGTTTGTATTTTTCATTATGCTCAGGAGTAGCCACAGCATCCTATAGATAATGAAAAATAAATAAGATAATACTGATATTGAATTAAAGTTTGACTATAGTCATCAATGTCAAATAAGGTTGTTTGTATTTTTCATTATGCTCAGGAGTAGCCACAGCATCCTATAGATAATGAAAAATAAATAAGGTATTAGTGATATTGAATTAAAGTTTGACTATTTATTGCAAATAATATATTTTTAATTTTGACTGAATAAGATAGTGGATTGAATTTCTAGATAGTTTTCTTATGCCCACAGTCTGACGGAGAAATCTCGTTGTTTAGAAATTAGTATTCGCTAGTCTTATTATTAAAGTAGATAAATTCTATGCGTGTAGCGCCTCTGCCCACAGGAAGGTAGAATTTATCTTATCTAAAGATTATAGCAAGCGATAAAGTTTAAGATTTTTTTTGTTTTTGCAGCTTCTCCCCTTACTGTATTTCTTAATGATGTTTCTCGTATTTCTATACTTACTGAGCACAATTATTCTGATTGAAAAGAGATTATTTATTTTACTTTGGGTAATATGGATTTAGATTTGGCTCTGCGCTTTGAGCAACCGCCTAAAGTAGTGGGGTCAATGACTCCACAGCAGGAATCCGCGCAGAAAAAGTGGGAGCGATCCAATCGCTTAAGTTTGATGCTCATAAAGTCTAGAGTGTCAAAAAGCATAATGGGATCGATTCCAAAATGTGATAAAGCCAAGAATTACCTAAAGGCTATTGAGGAGCAGTTTGTCAACTCCTATAAAGTTTGGCTTGAAAAGAAAGATATTGAAACTATCTATATTTGTTATGAATCTCATTTAGTTAATGTTCCTAAAAACACATGGTGGATTGACTACGGATCTACGTACATATTTCAAATACCATGCAGGGTTTCACAACCTAATGATGTTAAAGCCAAATGAAAGGATTTTAATTAGCGGAGATGAAAATAAATTTCAAGTTGCCGTTGGAAAATTTATTTTAGAACTTGAAACTGGTTTTGTACTTGAACTTGAGGATACTTTTTATGTTCCTAAATTTTCTAGAAATTTAGTTTCAATTTCTAAATTGAGAAATAAAGGCTTCAAATTTTTATTTGAAAATAAATTTTTTACTATGTTCTCCGATAATGTTATTGTTGGCAATGGTTGTTTGGTAGATGATTTGTACAGATTTAATTTGAGTCAATCTTTTGAAAATAATTTTAATGTTGATCATGACATTGGTGTTAAAAGGAACATTAGTAAAGAAAACTCCTCTTGTTTATGGCACAGGCGTTTAGCTCATATCTCATTAGAGAGAATAAAGAGATTGGTAAAAGAAAAGATCTTACAAGATCTCGATTTTACCGATTTTGGTACTTGTGTGGAATGCATAAAAGGAAAGCATACTAACACAAATATCACTAAAGGTGTCAGAAGGAGTTCTGAAATTCTTGAGATCATACATACAGATATCTGTGGACCTTTTCCTACTCCTTGTTTCAACGGTCAGAGATATTTTATCTCATTCAGTGATAACCATTCAAGATATATGTATCTCTATCTCTTATTTGATAAAGTTGAGGCTCTTAATTCTTTTAAAGCTTATAAGGTTGAGATAGAGAAACAACTGGATAGGAAAATCAAGATTGTAAGGTCCGACAGAGGGGGTGAATATTATGGGAGATATACGGATAAAGGTCAAATGGCCGGTCCATTCGCTCAATTTCTCGAAAGTGAAGGCATCATTGCACAGTATACGATACCTGGCACGCCTCAGCAAAATGGCGTTGCTGAAAGGAGGAATAGAACACTTATGGACATGGTAAGGAGCATGATTTGTAGCTCTTGTCTTCCACCTTCTCTTTGGAGTGAAGCACTAAAGACAGCAGTGTATGTTTTAAATAGGATTCCATCGAAGGCTATTTCCAAAACTCCTTTTGAGTTATGGAAAGGATGGAAACCTAGTTTAAATCACCTGCATTTATGGGGATGTCCAGCTGAGGTGAGGGTTTATAATCCACACATAAAAAAATTGGACTCTCGAACAGTCAGTGGATATTTCATTGGCTATGCGGTAAACTCCGAAGGATTCAGGTTTTATTGTCCAAATCACCCATCTAAGATAGTTGAGGCCAGGAATGCCAAATTTCTTGAGGATTCTGAAACTAGTGGGAGTACTATTCCTCAAAAGATGGATTTTGAGGAAATAAGGAATTCAACTGGTTATCCATCAACAGATAATAATTTAGTTGCTCGTCCAAAAGGTCAATTTGACCATAATGAAGATCAACTAATTTTAGAGCATGAAAATGCTGAACCAGTTGAACCTCCCCATGAAAAGTTGTCCCAAGAGGAACAGATAATTATAGAGCCAGCTGCACAGAATAATGAAAATCTGCAGGTAGAGGTTGGCTTACGGAGATCCTCAAGACAAAGGAGATAGTCTGTATGCAACAGCCCAAAGATTTTAGCACAGATAAAAATAATCACCTTGTTTGCAGACTAAAGAAATCTATATACGGACTTAAACAGGCTTCCCATCAGTGGTATATCAAGTTACATAATGTAATTACTACATTCGGTTTTGTAGAAAATATTGTGGACCAATGCATATACTTTAAAGTTAGTGGGAGTAAATATATTTTCTTAGTCCTGTATGTAGATGACATTCTGCTTGTAAGTAGTGATTTGAGTTTGCTTAAAGAGACTAAAGTTTTTCTTTCTAAGAATTTTGAGATGAAGGATATGGGTGAAGCTTCTTATGTTATTGGCATAAAGATTCACAGAAATAAATCTCAGAGAATTTTGGGTCTATCTCAGAAAGCCTACATCGAAAGAGTTTTAGAAAGATTTAATATGACAAATTGTGCACCTACAGTTGCTCCTATTATAAAAGGTGACAAATTCAATCAAAAAACAGTGTCCTCAGAATGATTTAGAACGAGAACATATGAAGAGCATACCCTATGCTTCTGCAGTAGGGAGTTTGATGTATGCGCAGGTCTGTACGGACTGATATAGCTCATGCCGTGGGGATGTTGGGTAGATATCAAAGCAAACCCGGCCTTGATCATTGGAAAGCTGCAAAGAAGGTTATGAGATATTTATAAGGAATAAAGGATTATATGCTCACCTACAGACATTCTGACCATCTTGAGATGGTTGGATATTCGGACTCTGATTTTGCTGGATGCGTGGATTCTAGAAAGTCCACATCAGAATATATTTTTTACTTGCTCAAGGTGCTATATCTTGGAGGAGCACTAAGCAAGATACAGTTGCTACATCCATTATGGAGGCAGAGTTCATCGCTTGCTATGAGACTTCGTCACAGGCTATATGGCTGAAAAATTTTATCTCAGATTTAAGAGTTGTCGATTCTATCTCAAGGCCAATTAAGATTTATTGCGACAACTCTGCTGCAGTGTTCTTTGCAAAGAATAGTCGAATTACAGATCGCAGCAAACATATCGATATAAAGTTTCTTGCTGTGAAGGAATATGACAAGAAGAATGTGGATATCCAACACATTGGGACCGAGATGATGATTGCCGATCCTATGACTAAAGCATTGCCGGCAAATAAATTCAAGGATCATGTTCATCATATGGGTATCTTGAGTTCATTTACAGTTTAAGTATTTTCTTCTTGTATAAAGACTTTAAAGACTATTCTTATTTGGGTAAGAACATATTTTGGTTTTTGCACATATGCGCATAAAGTTATTTTTGTACATTAAAGTATGATTGTGCACTAAAGTGGGACTCTGAGTTGAACTTATAATAAGTTCATACGGTTGTAACTCATAAAGTTATTTGATTAAGGAATTCGTGCTTTTGATACATGGAAGGAAGTGTTCATCTTTTGGAGCATAACCGCTATGATCAAAGTATTGTGATTTCTTGATCGAGTGGGAGATTTTGACTGTATAATTTAGTTGGTACCTAATAAAGTTTTGTATCGCCTATATGGTAACAAATATATCACTAGGCCAAGTGGGAGAATGTTGGATGTGGCCTACGTAATATATTTAAGGCGATCCATAAAGATACAGTCAATCTATTTAAGTTGATCTATAAAGATATAATAAGATCCTACGGTTAGGATGTATCCGGACACGTCCTTGATGGACGGACGTGATTTGACATCCTTACATTAAGTTATATATAAATATGTAACATACGGGAGTCCCGGTCTAACCCTAATTCCAATTGTCTGTGACGGCTCCATCTCCGGGGATAAGGGAATTAGACCATAAACGTCCCGTCTTCTTGCAGATCGCGAACGAGGACGAACGACGATCAAGGATCGCGAAAGAGGACGAACGACGAGCAAGGATCGCCGTAAATAAATCGGGTACGGAAATCGAAATCATGGCAAAAGGTATGATTCTAGTTTCTCCTATAAGGTTTAACAATAACTTCACAGGATCCATTCCAGAATCTTTTGAGTCGCTTGCGAAATTATCAAATTTGTAAGTTCAACATTTTTTTTTTTGGTGAAAATTTTCCACCAAATTCAGCTTTGGCAGTCCACATTGCTGAAAGACTGCTTTCCAACTCAAAATTTGGCTAATAAATTCTATTTCTGCTTTAGGTCAATCATTTGCAATCCATCGTTGAGCGATCAACTTCCTACAGGGTTATCAAAAAGGATGAACTTTACGTTAAAGTATGACAACATTACATGCTTACAAAGTTTGGCATTATATTTATTGTCTGTGTGTCTCATATTTCTTGTGACTATTATTCAATTCAGTTCAAGAAATTGTTATGATCAAGAACAGACGCCCGATGGGAAACTTGTCGGCAGAGATTAGATCTCTCATAGACTTATGGCGTCACTACTGTGATATTTCTTCTAGGGATTGATGGTTTCTTATTCCATGCTATACTTTTATTAAATTTGTTTTGATCATTTTCTTTTTTTCTTTCTTTTTTGTTTCCCTGAGGCCCCGACTGCCTCACTCTGTAGCCTAGTTCATACTCTAAATGAATAAAGCGGTAGCATGCTACCTTTCCTCCAAAAAAAAAAAAAGAACAAACGCCGTCTCAACGAAATAATTACACGGTAGGAAGCATTGCTGGAGGATCTCTGGCCTGTACATTTGCTCTTGGGATGTTTTTTACTTGTTTCTACAGACGTGTTCGCCCCCCTGCTAAAAGTGGCCACCCAGCTATAAAGAGTACGCCCATGAAATACTCATCCGCTTTTGTTTATCTGCATTTAACAACGCTGGGCAATCTTCTTCATATGTTTCTTATAATACCTCCTATTAAGGCAGCAATTGGTCGTTACACAACTTTGGGAGATTGGATCGTCTCAAACGGGGGGAGGCTCCGTCCCCATATAATATTTGTTCATGATTGTTTGCCATTCTATGTCGCAGAAATGAAAAGGATTCATTCAAGGCAAAATTTGATACACTGAAGTAAAGAGAAATATCTTTTTAGCTCAGTAATCTGAAATGATAATCAATTTACTTCCTGTTGAAGTGTTAAAATAATATATTTAATATCCTTAAGAAGGCCATTGAGCTTCATACAAATGTTCCGCAATGTTCAAGTACGTTCAAGCACCTAGGTGAATAAGTGTGTGTTTCTTTATTGTTGTAATCCATCTTATTAATATGAATCGCCTTGTTATATGTAGATCCAGTATTTTCATAGAGCATTCACGATCCTACCAACCCTGTGGTACAGCAGTTTCCACTTCAGTACATCCGAAATGCCACAGAAAACCACAAAACCTTGATAGGGGAGGGTGGATTCGGAGTTGTCTACAAAGGTGTTCTGCCACATGGTCAAGAAGTGGCTGTTAAAGTTCGATCGGCCTCATCAACTCAGGGAACACGCGAGTTCAACAATGAGGTAAAAATATGACCAAAATTTTCTTTATCTCGAAGCAAATTATGCATTGGGTTTCATGTTTCTTTTGTGTAAGTCTATATCCTTCCATGGTGTAAACCATTTGAACAAACTATGCAGTGATTCATAACAAGCTGAACCTCAATAGATTCTTCGAGGACTCTGTAAGATTTTGCAATCTTATCAGAAACTTCCTTTTATACAAGTTTCCAATATGGCACCCTTAGACAAGGAACACCCTTAGATTACTCATGTTTCACTTGAAATTTGAACAGTCATGGAATTTTTCCTTGCACTTACTACTGACTAAGTCTCTTCAATTATGCTAATGAAGAAGACTGCTTATTAACTTACTGAAAGTGAAGTCTTCTGGTGCTTAGCGATAAATATCATTTTACATGTTTTGATTTATTCTGCAACACTCAGAATGACATTAACAGGTTACAGTTACCCGGTCTTTGTATGTTTATTTATGCATGCTTGTACCCTCCTGAGTGCGTTATAGCCTTGGAGATGAAAATAGGTTGCTCTTGCCCAAAGGTGATTTCGACAAACTTGATAGCTTGGGCTTTTTAACACGCTATGATGTGAACCATGCGGTCAAACTACTAGTCTTTCATGTAGGTATCCAAGGCTTACTAATCATAGTAGGGATTTAGATATGAACGGAGAGATTAAGGCCTGGATTTGTCATATACCATATATGTAATGAAGGCAAACTGCTAACCTTACTAGCGTTTTGGATGGTGGCAGAGAGGTTAAGAGAGTTAAGCGTACTAGGACGGGAGTAGTCCTAGGATGGGTGACCCCCGGGGAAGTTGGGGTGTCACAATTTGGCTACGAAGATAGTTATATGGGTTGTATTGACTTTTCCCATACATTGATGCTTTGTTGTCGTTTCTTTTCGTCATTTCAAAAGCCCGTTGAAATCAGCCATGACTTCGTCCTGATTTATGCCGATAAAGGCATCTTTGTTCTTTAATTCCATTACGGAAATGTGCAACCAAGTGCTTCCTAAAACTTTAAATATTTTAAATTTTTAAAATAGTGAACAACTTGAGCATCACAGTGGAATGCATGCTGAAGAATTTTCTCTTGTTGCAGGTATTATTCGACCCAGCAGCTATCAGCCAAAAGTGACGTGTTTAGTTTTGGCGTCGTTCTTTTGGAAATTGTAACAGGAAGAGAGCCCTCTCAACATTCACAGGCCGCGAAATGAGTGGAGCTTAGTTGAATGGGTATGATTTCAACAGATTACATCCTTCTACTCCTGAGTATACTCCCAAAATTTTAAGATACCGAAACACAGAGCTAGTTTTGCTTGCTGAGCCTAGTTTTGGCGTAGTTCTTTCTACTTACTGAGTATATTGTTGCATGAACATCTTACTGGGCATATCTCTTTTATATATTTACGGAGTTTGTAGTATTCGTTTGGCGAGCAGGGTAATCTAGCGTCTCGAAAGGCATACCACGTCTGGTCTTCAAGTCATTTTCTCGGAATAAGATAGATCACCTCGTCAGTGAAATACACGTTACACTTTCAAATCATGGCTGCCGAGACTTCTCGAGGAATTAGAGCCAAACTCCTAACATGCAATTAGTAATTAGACATATCGGCATTCAAACAGAGCTTGTATGGAGATACCTTGATGTCATGTCCAACTTTTATCCAGCAGTAATTCATATCGTATTTTCACCTCATACATAATAAGCTAGAGTCGAAGGAAATCACTGTACAATTACAGAAAATATCAAATATGAAATCCTACCTTTTACTGATCATCATCACTAACCTTTGAACATTTTTTGGTCTAGGCAAAACCGTTTATAACAGAGTCGAGGATCGAAGAAATCGTGGATCCAACCATTAAGAGTCAATACCACTCAGAATCCATGTGGAGGGTGGTGGAGGCCGCCTTGGCATGTACAGAGCCGTTCGCGACCTTCCGTCCAAGTATGTCGGATATCGTCAGGGAGCTCGAAGACGCCTTAATAATCGAGAACAACGCCTCGGAGTATATGAGATCCATCGAAAGCACGGGAGGGGGGTCTAACCGCTTCTTATCTGTAGAGAGGAAAATGCTTGCTCCAGCCTCTACTGCAAGCGAACCGGCTTTGCATTATTGTCCAATTCCCAGACGAGTCGCGCACGAATCACTATAATATGCAGGTGAATGAGCTTTTGATGTATAAGATATCTGGATCTGCCTTGTTGCAAAACAAAAGAAACATTCTTTAGGTTGTTATTGTTTGTCCATGTACAGCTAAAGCACTTGCAAACTTCTTCTGAGGATAATTCAAGTAGTATCAGTTTTAGGCCAATCTGAGTGTTCCGATGACTTGCGACTTCGCGAAATGATTTTACAATCTCAACATGACACTTTGAGAAATGATTTGCACTATCCTGCATTCAGAACAGTTAAAATTAAGGGTTAATGTTACTGAGTTAAGCTTGCTTGTTTTCTTGCAGAATCCTGTTGAGAACACTTTGTTAACTTCAGTGGATGCTGATGATTTGAGATGTTTTTTCTTCTTTTTTTTTTGTAAAAGTTGGCTATGTATGATGTAAAGTAGTGAAATTATGAATTATAATTTGTATCTCCAAAAGTTTTAACTATCAAATAGAACAAAAATTATCGTATCAGCGATATATTGACACAGCAACTGGGACAGATTGGCACAATTTGTTTCGTCCCTGTTTTTATTTTATGGAAAAATAGCTCTTTTAGAGTGTTTTAATGTCTCTGGTACTTGAACAAGTGATCCAAGTGTTAATATTTCATAAAGTTTAGTAAGAATAGAATCATATACATCTTAATAACCTAAGAATGTGATTCTAGATATATTATAAAAATGGATGTATGAAGATAAAAACTACGCACAGTCATTATTAAGAGTATATTATGTTAATACTTAGTTTATGGACAAATTCACAAGATCAAAAATAATAATAAGGAATAGGAGTTCTATTTAAATTTGTATTCTTAACTGAAAGTTGGTCTCGTTATTCAATAAGACTCTTTATCAATTTGCTTCGAAGTTAGTAGATCTATAAAAAGTTAAAGGATCTATGAGTTTTAAAGTTAAACCAAAAAAAAAAAAAAAATCAAACATTGAAAAAAATGGACATGTTTTCTGTACTAGGAGGCACGATGCTATAGCGGTGCACGTTGTCATTTCGATTAATCATCATCTCATGGTCTCATATGTCAATATTTATATTCAACACTTTTGTCTAAAAATTTAAAATTTTCTACTCCGATACGGTATTAAATTATATGAAACAATCATTATTCTCCAAAACTATAAGATGCTAAAAAGTATATTTTTTTTAATTTTTATATTTGACATATGGATAGCTCGGTATTCTTCTTTCATATATATTATATTATTATTCTTCCGAAGACCTTAAGCAAAAGTATGTCATAAATAATAAAGTCTGCGCTGTCGGATCGTTGGCGCTAACTATTAATCCCAAAAGCTCGAGCTGTTAGAAATATGCAACCAATTCACTTAAAGTGTACAGAAACAGCGCCCATGGGTCTCGATTGTGAGACGGCCCACCTGACCTCACGCCACTTCGAACATGACTCGGCCCACATGGCCTCCCGCCTTGTGAGACGGCCCACCTGACCTCAGGTCGCTTTGAACATGACTCCCCATTTTAGCCAACAATCCCCCCTCCAGCACCTGGACATATTTTGCAGCATGCGGGAATCGAACCCATGACCTCTAGCTCTGATACCACTTGTCGGATCGTTGGTGCTAACCATTAATCCCAAAAGCTCGAGCTGTTAGAAATATGCAACAAATTCACTTAAAGCGTACAGAAACAGCACCCACGGATCTCGATTGTGACTCGGTCCACCTGGCCTCACGCCACTTCGAACATGACTCGGCCCAACTCAGCCTCACGCCATTTTGAACATGACTGCCCACATAGCCTCCCGCCACAGGGCAGGATGCTGATCCATTTAAGCCAACATGCGCTTCGTCTTCTCCTATATAGAAAATCTATTGCAATAGTTATAGTATAATGATATTTTTTTGTCCGAAAGTATTGTATAAAAAACACTTCATTCTACAGCAGGACCAAACAAATCGTAATGGTTGTGCCTAACACTCTCCAAAACCTAAGTATTGGAATCATATTTACCCCCAAGGCTTTTGCTTTATTTCCACACCTTTGTTGTTAGCCAAAGGTTTAGGTGGTGACCATAACTATATATGTGTTATATTTATATGTAGTACATCAATCAAAGTTTGTATATTTTGAACTAAGTTTTAGAACGGCACTCATCCGTGCCCATCCCTCTCCCCAGCCGTGTTAATGGCTAAAGCATCAACATTAAAGAACAATTAGCTTCTGCTACGACAAGTTTGTTTCTTTTTTATCTCAATATTCACATTTTTACCTTTTGGTAGCACGCCTGTTATATAACCACCTTTTTTTTCTTTTAGAAAAAAACTTAGCTAGAAGTATGAATCAATCAGAATTCGAACTTAGTACCTCGGGTACTAATTAACCACCAAGCAGTTTGTCACTTGTACTAACGACAGTTAGTGAAACTTAAAATCGATTGATTCATTCTTTTTTCTTGCTTCCCGTTTGTATAGTATTTGAAACCGGCCACCAGCTGTTTGTCACTTGTAGTAACGACAGTCGGTGAAACTTAAAATCGATTGATTCATTCTTTTTTCCTGCATGCTTCCCGTTTATATAGTTTTTTTTTTTTTTTGAGAATAGGTAGCACGCAGCACGCTACCCGCTTCATTCATCGAAAGTATGAAGTAGGGTACAAGAGTGAGACAACCAGGGTCTCGAGAAAAGAAAAAAAAAATGACGATCAAAGCGAGACCTTCCACGATCGTTTATATAGTATTTGAGCAAGATCTCGAGTTCTTTGAGACCCCCCTAGGCTTATAAAGTTTACTCTAATTTAATTTTATAAAGTGATCAGCAGCTGATAGCGTGTACGCTTCGTTTATTTTATTTAGAAATAAATTTAACTGAAAATGTAAATCAACTAGGATTCAAACTCAAAATCCCGGGTACCAACTACCAAACTCTTTATCACTTGCGCTAGGGACAGTCGGTGGGAGTACTATTTGGATATTAAACATTATGTTATGCATATTCAAGTGCGTAACAAATATGTATCTCAATAAGATACACAAGCCAAATTTATTAAACGTATTGTGTGAAGTACCTTCCAAATTTTGTGGGCCAATGCGTGTAATCTATATACTACTAGATAAATGATGGACAAATTAAGTACAATTTAAATTAGATATTCCCTCCCTATTCTTCTTACTTTCTCCTTTTGCAATTTAAGGAAACAAAAAAAATGGTAGAGAGAAGTTGGTCTCAAAGACACTTGCGTTTAAGACTCTTCCATCTCATTCCCCATACCTATATTAAATCATGCACCAATATCCACAACATCTCTATCTCAATATCATGTTTTGGTAAATTTTACTTTGTGTATATATATATATATAGAGCTCATTATTACATTGTTCCACCACTATATCCTATATACCAAACAAAACATATCATTTTATTTATTGATCGATCCTTGTTACGAAGTCTAGCTTATAGAAATGGCCCTAGTACATAAGCTTATTTCGCTCTATCTCGTCGCGTTGTTCGTTACCGACCTCATCGCCTGCTATGGAAATTTAGAAGGTGACACCACCGTTGGCGATCTCGTCGACGCTTCTTTATATGGCACCGCATCTTATCCTTATCATTTTATGTCGCCCTTCGACGAAAGATTCGATCGAGTTGGTGTATCACGAGTTTCGCGATCAAATGTTTTCAGTGTCGATTACTATGGCGCTAAAGGTGATGGTAAAACCGACGACACGAAGGTACGTGATTAATGCGTGCTTAGTACATATATATATACATGGAGGACAAAATGTTTAATTAATTTGTTTGTTTAATTACTCAGGCATTTGGAAAGGCCTGGGCACATGCTTGCTCCTCTTCTGTTTCAGCTGTTCTTTTGGTTCCTAAAATGAAGAGTTATCTCCTTAAGCAAATCACATTCTCTGGCTCATGCAAATCAAGTGTGACATTGGTGGTGAGATACAAATTAATGTAGTTAGTTCTAATAAAATGTGTGATATATATAAATTGGTTTAGTTTATCATTGATTTCTTTTTCTTATGTGTTTGAATGAAAAATAAGATCAAGGGAAACATCGAAGCACCTTCGAAACTATCCGATTGGAAGTCGGGAGATCAAAGACACTGGATACTATTCAATGGTATCAGAAATCTTTCGGTGACGGGCGGTGGAACGATAAATGGCAATGGAAAGATGTGGTGGCTAAACTCATGCAAAGTGAACAAATCTCTCGTAAGCGTATATTTCACGAACATTTTCCTCAGCACGTACTCTTAATTTCTTTTATAAGAAAAAGTTCTAACTTAACCGTTCTACTCGGCTTTTTCAGCCTTGCAAGGATGCCCCAACGGTACGATTTTCAATCTACGTACTTGTTGAGACAAATTAAGAGATAGATCACATTTTAGACATATTGTTCACGGTATTTCGAAGTGTGATTTCTCTCGATCTTGTGTAGGCTATGACATTTTACTCTTGCAAGAACTTGAGGGTGGAGAACTTGAACGTGCAGAATAGCCCGCAAATTCAAGTGTCGTTTGAGACGAGCACGAACGTGAAAACGAGCAACCTCACCATAACCGCGCCATCGTGGAGCCCAAACACCGACGGCATTCATGTGACGCACACGCAAAATATAGAGATTACCAATTGTGTAATCAGAACAGGCATATATGACGAAACATTAATTAGTTAAACATGTGCACAAAAACATAAACAAAACTTCAAATTCTATGCTTTGTTTACTTATTATCTTGATTTATTTAATGAAGGTGACGATTGTATTTCGATCGCTACTGGATCTCAAGGTGTTAACATTATGAAAATAGTATGTGGACCTGGTCATGGAATAAGGTATATTTGTATAAACTCTCAAGAGCTTTGCAAATTGACAAAGAAAAACATGATTAATTCTGATATTTGTTGAGCTTCTTCTTTTTTTTTTTTTTTAACAAATATGATCATTTCCATCAGCATTGGGAGCTTAGGAGCAAGTAACTCAAAAGCCCAAGTCTCAAATGTAACTGTAGACACAGCACAACTAATTGGAACCCAAAATGGAGCAAGGATCAAAACATGGCAGGTTAGTTGGTCTTTACTCTTTACATATATATAACTCTTCTTTTTTCCCTTCTTTTTTTTTGTACATGAAAGGGGAAAAAAAAGGGGGGGGAAATTATAAGATTCATAATTCAAGTTTTTGAACATTCCCTCATAATTGAATCAAATAAGAGTTCTTCTCTTTCTAGGTTAATTGGTCTTGTCACTTTTTCCAATTATTGGATTGTATGTTTTATTTTAAGTATTTGTAGGTGTTTTGTTATACCAAATGTATATAGTAAGTAGCTCACCATTTTTTCTGATTTGTTGGCTGCAACTTTATTAATTGGTGGGTTTATAACTGCTCTGTACAAAGGAATAAAATTTTCTCTTTTAGAGGCTATAATTAGAAACTAAAGTTTTTTTTTTTGAGAGATAGGTAGCACGCTACCCGCTTCGTTTATTTCATTTAGAAATAAACTTAGCTAGAAATGTGAATCAACTAGGATTCGAACTGGAATTAGAAACTAAAGTTGTTTAAGGCTGCGTTTGGGATTGTACGGAGATTGTGTGAGAAAGTACGATGAGAAAATATTCTGTTTGTTTCCATACGTAATATTGCGTTCCGCATATTATGATGAGTCGGTTATAATATATTTTGTGCAGTCCCACCAGAGAATACAGAAGTATATTTCTATATGTTTTTTTTCTAACTCTATTTTATCTAACAGCATCAGATATACCTCAATACCAAATTAAGCCTGAGTAAAAAGATACAAAAATTGAGTTATTGTATTAAAAACTTTAGAATATATTTGAGTTATTGTAATCTTCTGTGAATATTTATAGATTGAAATGTTTAGGTAAAAGGTATAAATTATAAAATCAAGTCACAAAATCAGGATGGTAACAGATAGTGAAATATTTTACCTTAGAAATGATACTTGAGCAACACCCATGATAAAAATATAATTAATTAATAAGGATATATTGTGATAGAGAGTTTTTGTTGACTAAAGCAAGCTAGGCTTGATCACCAGTTTACTTGAATTTATCTTATTTGTTACAGAGAAAGTTGCAATTTTAAAAAATATATATTTAAATTTATAGCACTTACTAAAATTTAAAAATTATCCTAGTGGAAATATAAACTAGAAATTGCCACAAAGGTTGAGTGCGGCTAGGATGCTTCCATAAGCACGGAGGCATCCGTGCTTCCACTTTGTTTTCGATGTTCGGACTTTCGAATCGACGATCGGCTCCGTTAGACTTGATCTAGAGTATTTGAAGTATCTAGAAAATAAATTTTGCGATTTTTTGATATCATTTGCCTAGTGATCAAAGTGGCTCAAAATCAACGGCTGAAAATAAAAATCTTACAAAATATGATGATATGACATTAAAATTTTAGATCACAGTTATTGATCTTGTTTTATATGGTATAAAGAATTTTCTATCAAAATTTCATGTGATTTGGATATTTCTACACCATTAAACTTGCAACCGGCTCACCACGGCCGTTAAAATTATTGATTTTGAGCCCCTTCGATCACT
This sequence comes from Aechmea fasciata, assembly GCA_025177825.1. Lineage (NCBI taxonomy): Eukaryota > Viridiplantae > Streptophyta > Magnoliopsida > Poales > Bromeliaceae > Aechmea > Aechmea fasciata. The sequence continues at coordinate 4,056,967 of CM045927.1, read as the reverse complement.
AGGCAAATGATATCGAAAAATTACAAAATTTATTTCCTAAGTACTTCAAATACTCTAGATCAACTCTAATGGAGCCGATCGTCGATTCGAAAGTCCGAACATCGAAAACAAAGTGGAAGCACGGAGGCCTCCGTGCTTCCATAAGCATACCAGCCCACTCCACAAAGGATAATCTTATCTTATTTGTTACATAATTTCCACTTTATCCTTATGTATATAACACTATGCAAATTGTTCTTTACACTATTTATGGTTGTGAGATGTTTAAGTTGTAAACCACAATATTGTGAAAGTTAATGGGCACATGAATAGGTGTATCTTTTTTTTTTACTTTAATTTCATATATACCTTGTTCCTAACCCCATGTTTTTTTTGAACAGGGAGGGAGTGGCTATGCAAGGGCTATAGTATTCAAAAATATCATAATGGATAATGTTAAAAACCCCATAATTATTGACCAAAATTATTGCGACATTAGCAAGGCATGCAAAATTAAGGTACAAGAGAAATTTTCCTTCCTTACGAGTCCCACGTACGTAGGTGAATAATGCACAAACAAAATAAATTCGAAGGTTCAATCAATCTCAGTCATTCATTACTTTTCACATACAAAGAGTAATAAATCGTTGTCTGAATGGTGGAAAGATTCTGAATCACACTGCAAATGAAATAAGTAATTGCTGATTGAGATTGAACCCTAAATTTTAATTTGTTACTTTATCCTTATATGATTTTTTTTTTTTTTTTTTTTTGAATGTAGAAATCAGCTGTGGAAGTAAGCAACATATTGTATGAAAACATCAAGGGGACAAGTGCTTCTCAAGTTGCTATCACCTTCAACTGCAGCAAAAGCATTCCCTGCCATGGGATTACTCTGCAAAACATTAACTTGGTTAGGAAAAATATAAAATCCACAATAAGTGCATGTGATAATGCAATGTGGACTAAAAAGGGAAATGTTATTCCCACTCCTTGTGTGTATAATTAATAAAGGAAAACAAGGATGAGGAGGTTGCAAAATGCAGTGATAATTAGACAATGTAAATGGAATAAATCATATATTGTCCATAGATTGTTCTTGTAAAAGAATTTAGTGGTTTGTTATGGGGACCTTTTTTTTTGTTGTTGTTGTTGGGCTATTTAAAGTTTACTAATTTGGTGGTGAAGCTTTAATAATTCAGCAGCCCACAAATCGCAACAACTTATTAGATCCATATCACCGGAATAAAATGTTTAAACTTAACTTTCATATACACAGCTTTCATACTCTTCCACATTCGATATAAGATTATTAAGATATTACATATATGTTATCTTGCTTCTAATTTTATCTAAACAAAAAAAATAGATAATACTGTAATTTAAATTATTTTCAAGATAAAAAAAGGTAAAGTTAATTTGATAAGTAAAAAATAATGACTTTTCGATGAAGAGGATGTACGATATATATCTATATTTTGAAGTGTATATGTAGTATTGCTCTTATTATAATTAAGTTCGATGATGTAATTTAAGTGATCACTGAAGATACTAATATAACAATAATATTTTTTAATAATAGCAGAAATGCAAGCAGTAGCGAAAAACTTGGTGTGGTTGATGCCCAAATTCTACCTATCTCTCAACAAAAAAAAAATTTTTTTTGAACAATTGAATAAAATAAATTATATAGTAGAACATAATTATAATAATTTATTAAAAAATTATAATAAATTAAAATTTAACGATTTTGAGGACCAAAAAAGTAATTTAAAGCTAGAAATAGTATTTATAGCTGACGTGGCGGACCCGGTCCACACAATAATATCTTGTATCGTAGCCGTTCATCACTAGATCCAGAGAGGTAATCTCACCGTAGAAGATCCGAAACACTCGTTACACTTCCCAAAACCCTAATCTCTCTTCCGCGACCCCCTTCGCCTCCACTATATAAACCATACCCCGTTCGTGGTTCGCGATTCCTTCAATCCCTCTCCAGCGCCTCCGCTCCCCAAAAAACCCTAACCCTCATCCCCTCCACCCCTTCATCCTCACGTCCCAACCAAAGCAACAATGGCGGAGAGAGGCGGCGAGCGCGGCGGTTTCGGGCGCGGCTTCGGCGGCGGTCGCGGCGGGCGCGGTGATCGCGGGCGCGGCGGACGCGGTGGGCGCCGCGGTGGCCCCCGCCAGGAGGAGGAGAAGTGGGTGCCCGTGACGAAGCTAGGGCGCCTGGTGAAGGAGGGGAAGATCCGGAGCATGGAGCAGATCTACCTCCACTCCCTCCCCGTGAAGGAGCACCAGATCGTGGAAACCCTAGTCTCCGGCCTCAAGGACGAGGTCATGAAGATCATGCCCGTCCAGAAGCAGACCCGCGCGGGCCAGCGCACGCGATTCAAGGCCTTCGTCGTCGTCGGCGACTGCAACGGCCACGTCGGGCTCGGCGTCAAGTGCTCCAAGGAGGTGGCCACCGCGATCCGCGGCGCCATCATACTCGCCAAGCTCTCGGTGATCCCCGTGCGCAGGGGCTACTGGGGGAACAAGATCGGGAAGCCCCACACCGTGCCCTGCAAGGTCACCGGCAAGTGCGGCTCCGTCACTGTCCGCATGGTTCCTGCTCCACGGGGGGCCGGTATCGTTGCTGCCCGCGTGCCCAAGAAGGTGCTCCAGTTCGCCGGCATTGAGGACGTGTTCACCTCCTCCCGCGGCTCCACCAAGACCCTCGGCAACTTCGTCAAGGTATACAATACAATCATGTTACAATCATGTTTTATTCCACCTCTTATTTCGGTAATTGATTTCATATTGGTTAACATTTGTCAACACATTGACATTGCTTGCAATTTTGGAATATAAGGTTAATCAAATATGCAATACCTGGTTTTCTAAGATGAGGTGGGAAATGGGTTAAAGTTGTGATTTTGGCAGGTTTTGTTGGTTAACTTGTTAGTAGTTGATTCCATATTGATTACTTTTCATCAATACATTGAAATTGCTCGCAACTTTGTAATCTATGGTTAATCAAATATGCAATACTTCGGTTTTTAACATGAGGTAGGAAATGGGTGAAAGTTATGAGTTTGGCAGGGTTTTGTTGGTTAACTTGAATCATGTTGGCAATATTAGGTTCTGAGATCTATTTCTTGATCTGCTTCCACATATGTGTTGTGCTTAGAAAGTCACATTTCCACGCGTTATCAAGTTGAAGGCATAGATCCTGTCATACACAACTTAAAAATATGATCTGTGAATGAATGTTTTGTGCCTTCTTATACCATTTATAAATGTGGTATAATTAGCTTGTCATATAGATCTTAAAAAAGGCTGCAAATATAAAATGTCACTAAAATCATATTATTATGCGCTCCTTTTTTAATACCATGTACTGGCAGTTTATTTTTTTTGTTATTTAATCATCTATGTTGTTGTTATTAGCTATAATTAACTTCAGATTTAATTTTTATACCTTATAGTTCTTTTACTGAGAAGTTAATAGTATCATTAGTTAAGAATTGAAATGATACTGCAATTTTTCATGTGTGGTCGAAGTATTTAAGTTCTGAAATTGTAGTATTTTTGTAAATTATCTCTTTAGATACTGTACAAATGTGTTTGCTATCTATTTCCTTCTTTATGATACTTGTTTAACTGCTTTGCTGCCTTTTTTATCCCAAGTTTTCCCGATAAGAAAAGTTCAGAGAGAATTACTTGGAAGTTAAATGGATTATTAGATCTGTGGTTCTTGCTTCTTGGAATCTATTTTTATGGTTATTGATTTGAATTGTAGATTAATATATTATTATTGTTTACTGTTTTGAGATTTATTATTTCTGTAGAGTGTAAACCTGCAGGAATCCTCTCACTGTGTACCGAGTAATGTTACTGGTGTCCATTTAATATCTAGAGTATTTCTAATCCCTTTTGTTACTTAATGGCTCCAACATTTTGCTATTGATGCATGCTTGGTTATGTGGAACCACGAGGTCTGTCCGCCCTCTGATTTTACAGACTAGTACGAGGAGGTTGGGTTTGCAGTGTCCTTCTGGTATGCAGTTTGCACATTCTGGCATTTTCGGTGGCTGACCAAACACCAGTGCTTGCGAGTTTCACGCACCCATTCCTGGCAATTAAACTTAATGAACTTGCCAAGGGTCTACAGTTGCTGCCCTCTTGTCATGACTATGTTTCGCACTTTTGATAGAATGAATTTTCGAGTTCTCCATCAAAATTTTCAAAATTAATTTGCCATACGTTGTTTCCGAAGCACCTTAATTTTTATTTGCATGTACAATATTAAGTACACCGAAAATTTTACTTGGACTACTGAGAATGACGTATTTGTGGTGCAGGCTACATTCGACTGCCTGATGAAGACCTACGGGTTCCTGACACCCGACTTCTGGAGGGAGACCCGTTTCACCAAATCGCCGTTCCAGGAGTACACGGACTTCCTCGCCAAGCCTACCAAGGCAATCCTCCTTGACGAAGCAGAGAAGGTTGAGGCCTAATCATGAGAAGTTAGAAGCAGAAAGTACTTACATGAGTTCCCTTGTTTTCCATTTAGTTTTGTTTTTGCTCTTGTCATGCTGTTTGGTTTGTAGTTAAGTTCGGACCGGATGAGTATTATCCCCCAAAAAATTACTGTTTTCTTGAATTCAGTAGTCTTTTAAATTTTTTGTGTTTCATGAAATGAAATCTGTGAACTTCAAACAAAGATCTGTTGGCTATCATTCATTTCGTGCTTATAATGCCTGCGATCGATCGAGCGGCTTAATCCATTATTGGATTTGCTGGTGTTGGCTAATTTAGTGAGTAGTTTTGTTTGTGTAGTTATCTTCGCTTTTGCATTTGCTTTTCAAGAAGATGCATATTGAGTCTATTGATGAGTTGCTCATGGGCTATGAGTTAGAATGGAATGATGTGCTCGACCTGGGCAAATATATTACACAAGTCATCTTGCTCTTTTGCATCCTTTACAAATTGTCCCTTGCTTCTAGTTTATCTGCATATTTCTAAATCATGAATTCTTTTGTTCTTTATCTATCACATACTTTTATAGCCATTGAATGAATAATAATTTTTTTTTTAATAAACTTTAATTTGCCCGCCCTATGGTTTCATCCATAGATTTATCATCCTATAATTTTAAAAATTATATTTAATCATTCTATAGTTCTATCTGTACTTTTGCCGAAAAAATCGACAATCAAATTGCGGATCATCACTAACATGGAGCATTGCTACTGGCGCTAATCAACTATTTTCAAAATACATGCAAATAAAAAGGGCACACTCATAGTACTGAATGATTCAGCCATCGTGCTCATATTAATTCAATTGTCGGGCCTACTATTGTTTAGATTTAGTACGGACCGCAATACTACTTAGTTTACCGGACTCATCGAACTCAACTTATTAGTCTTCTAGATCTATTATTACAAAATAAAAAATTTAATATATTTTAGCCAATACAATTAGCAAACACCCAGCACAAATAATAAAGTGCTTGATAGTTGGTACTCTTTCACTCTTTAAACTAAATTTATTCTAATAAAAAATAAATAAAGTGAAAATTATACTACCTTTCTTTTAAAACATGAAACGATCTGCATGTGGACAAAACTTCAGTAAAAGCTCTCCAACGATGCCTCGTTGCAAAACTTCCGATCTACTATTCTTTTTATTATTGAAATTTATTTAAAATTTCTGTAAATTTTAAGACGAAAAGTTTGCAAAGTTACATCTACCAGTAGGTCTATATAAGTAGAGAATGCCTCAACAATATTTTATTAAAAAATATTCGATTCGCTGTATATTGTCTCCATTCAAAAATTCATTTAATATTTTTTTTACTACTATTTTTTAAAATAAAAATCTAAATTTTAGAAAGAAAAAAAAAAAATCTCTTGAATAACAACAGCAAATTAAAAACTCCTCAACGTGTTTTTATTGGAGAGCTGCTATTGAAGGGTTGTTTCTGTATATAGGAATGGGTCATAACTAATAAATAGATCCAATGCATGTAAGAATAACGGATCCAATGGAAAAATAAATGAATAAAAAACATCCGAGTAGGCCAACTCATCGTGTGTTGTGGTACAATGTAGTGGCTCTTCCTCGGTCAACCAACTCTCCCCCTCGACCAATAATCTCTTTTTCTAAAACCAAGAAACATTTTTTTGCAAAGGGCTTATGATCGATCGCGGCATCTGAGCCCACGCACCACACCACGATGTCTTCCTCCTCCTCATTTTCCGTGGTGGTGGTCGTCGTCGTCTTCTTCTTCTCCGTATCCATGATCCCCTCCGCGGCCGCACTCTCCTTCTCCTTCAACTTCTCCGAAGCGTCCGCCGACAACTCACCCCCGGAGTCGATCGCCTTCCAGGGCGACGCCTTCTTCGACCACTCCATCCACCTCACCAAAGACGGCCTCGTCGGAGTCGGAGGCCTCCCCACCGCCGCCAGCTCCGGCAGAGCCGTCTTCCGCCACCCCGTCCCTCTCTACCACCCCCGCTCCCGCCGCCTGGCCGACTTCTCCACCCGCTTCTCCTTCCTCGTCCGGTCTGCCGACCCCCTCCACTTCGGCGACGGCCTCGCCTTCTTCCTCTCCCCCTTCCCCTCCCTCCTCCCCAACCACTCCTCCGGCGGCTTCCTCGGCCTCTTCGACGCCACCGCCCATCCCGATCCCGCCGGCCAACTCGTCGCCGTCGAGTTCGATACTTTCCAGAACGAGTGGGACCCCAGCGCCGACCACGTCGGCGTCGACCTGAACTCGATCCGCTCCGCCGCCACGCTCACGTGGGGCAGCAGCATGAAGGACGGCCGCGTCGCCAACGCCTGGATCGCCTACGACGGCGCCGCGCACAACCTCACCGTCCTCCTGACCTACGACGACAGCCCCGCCTTCCCCGGCAGCCTCTCCTTCGCCGTCGACCTCCGGCAGCACCTCCCCCACCACGTCGCCGTCGGCTTCTCCGCCGCCACCGGCGGCGCCGTCGAGCTGCACCAGATACTCTACTGGGAATTCAGCTCCACTCTCGACCCCGACACCGCAATCGACACCGCCACCGCCATCGCGATCGCCGCGGGATTCGCAGTTCTCATCTCCATCCTCGGCCTGATCCTCCTTCTCCGGAGGAGGAGGAGGAGGAGCACGAACGCGAGAAGACGAAAAGAAGCGGAGCAGGAGGAGGAGGAGGAGGACGACAGCATGGCCTACGACGAGCTCGCCGGGGAGTTTGAGATCGGCAGCGGGCCGCGGAGGTTCCGGCACGCCGAATTGGCCGCCGCGACGGATAACTTCGCGGAGGAGCGGAAGCTCGGGGAGGGCGGATTCGGGGCGGTGTATCGCGGATTCTTGCGAAGCTCGAAAGAGGAGGTCGCGGTTAAGCGAGTGGCGAAGGGATCGTCGCAGGGGCGGAAGGAGTACGTCGCCGAGGTGAAGATCATCAGCCGCCTGCGGCACCGAAACCTCGTCCGCCTCGTCGGCTGGTGCCACCACCGCGACGCCGACTTCCTGCTCGTCTACGAGCTCGTGCCCAACGGCAGTCTGGACCTTCATCTCTATTCAATTGAGCTACTCCTGCCGTGGCAGGTGCGGTACAGGATCGCCGTCGGTCTAGCATCCGCGATCCTCTACCTGCACGAGGAATGCGAGCAGTGCGTGGTGCACAGAGACATCAAGCCGAGCAACGTCATGCTCGACTCGGCGTTCAACGCGAAGCTCGGCGATTTCGGCCTGGCGAGGCTCGTCGATCACGACGACGACTCCATCGGCGCTCAGACCACCGTCCTCGCGGGGACCGTGGGGTACTTGGCTCCCGAATGCGTGACCACAGGGAAGGCGAGCAAGGAGTCCGACGTCTACAGCTTCGGAATCGTGGCGCTGGAAATCGCGTGCGGGCGGCGGCCCGTGGAGCCGAAGGAGGAGCCGGGGAGGGTGCGGTTGCTTCCCTGGGCGTGGGAGATGCACGGAAGAAACGCAATTCAGGAAGCAGCCGATGACAGACTGAACAAAGCGTTCGACGAAGCCGAATTGGGACGGCTGGTGGCGGTCGGGTTATGGTGCGCCCATCCAGACTGGACGCTGCGACCGTCTATTCGGCAGGCGGTCGCCGTTCTAAACTTCGAATCTCCGCCGCCGCTTCTCCCGCCGAAGATGCCCGTGCCGATCTATTTCGCGCCGCCGATCGCCTATCACGGCTTGTCGGGAGCAGCTTCGAGTTTTGCCGATGCAGGGGATAGTGGCTTCGGAACATCCTCATCATCGGATAGACTCCTGGAGCCATAACAAAGAAGTGTGATTTTGTTTTCTGTGTGTTTTTGATTTGTTCATGGAGATATTGTTTTGTAGTTGAGGTTGTAGCAATTGTAGTAGACTGGCTCTGTTGTTTTTCTGCCACAGGCTCTCTGCTGTTTCTTTGTTAACAGATCCGGGATTTTCTTCCTAATACAGTACTTTTTTACTTTTTTTTTTATAAAAAAAAAAAACTACTTCAGAAAATTTTGAAATTTTGAAGTAGTACAAGTTAAATATCTAAGTTAATTATATGAATTTTTTCATAGTTCTGATTTGTTTATGGAGGCTGTTTTGTAGGTAAGGTTTTGTATTGAGGATATGTAATTTAGTAATTGTAGAATGGGTCCTGTAGAAAATAGTTCTAAAACTACAAGATAAGGTAACAAGTATCTCAAAGGTTATATAATCTGGGGTATTTGGTCTCTTCAGTCTTATTATTATACTGTTTGTTTCTGCGTAAAAATTGTAGTGAGGTCCCCTGACTTACAGGCCATTTTGAAATAGGTCTTTTTGTTTTGATAACATTTTTCAGTGTTGTATTTTAAGATATTGTTTGCTTCCTAAATATTCTTTGTTTTTTTGGTTTATCAGCTCACCCATGTTTACATGGGGTAGATAAGGGGGCAAATTCATTATTAAAAAATAAAAAAATTAAAAAAAGTGTGGTTAGGATGATGTGGGCCTCTTAGGGTTAAGTGGGTGGTGGGTTGAATAGTATGATCTAACGAGTGAAAATCATCAAAAAAGTGAATCTAACGGTGGAAAACTTGGTTGGACCAAATGGTTCGTGCTATTGATAGCATAGCAGCCGGACTCTATATATATATATATATATATATATATATATATATAGAATTGAGCTAGAATACTTTTAGAAGCACTCTTTGGTGCTTCTAAGTTTCTAACCCTTGGATCTACTTTTTGATTACTAATAGCCTTTGGATCTAACACTATTCCACCTACCACCACTTATCCCATCAACCACCACCTACCACCATCATCTCAACCCTACATCTCTCCATCCAATGGCTATAAACTCACAAGCACCACCCCACGGTGCTTTTGAGAGTATTCTACTCAACTCTATATATATATATATATATATATATAGAGAGAGAGAGAGAGAGAGAGAGAGAGAGAGAGAGAGAGAGTTGAGCTAGAATACTCTCGATAGTAAACGGAGTATTTTACTATCGAGTTGTTTCGATGATAAAGCTTCCAAATCGACGATCCGCTCCGTTAAATATAATATAAACCATTTGAACTACCTAGAAATCAAATTTCACGCACTTTCGATATTATTTTTTTATCCATCTAGTGAACAGAATATGAATGGTTGAAAATGAATATTCTTTAAAAAATGATGATAAGAGTCTTGTAATCAAGATCAAGAGTATAGATCTTGTTTTAAATAATTTAAAGAATTTTCTAACAAAAATTCAATTTATTTGGATATCTTTACACCGTTAAACGAGAAAACGTCTCTTATCCACCATTAAAATTACAAATTTTGAAACCCTTTGATCATTAGGCAAATGATGTCGAAAATATTTGAAATTTGATTTCTAAACACTTTAAGTGATATAGATTATGTTCAACGAGCCGATCGTCAATTTGGAAGATTTATCATCGAAAACAACTCGACAAAGAAATGCCCCGTTTACTATCGAGTATTCTAGCTCAACTATATATATATATATATATATATATATATATATATATATATATATATATATATATATATATATATATATATATATATATATATATATATATATATATATATATATAAATTACTATGCTATTAATAGCCAAAGTCATTGGTCTTTACCAAGTTTTTAAGTTGGATTGAGAGATGTGCGGTTAGGATGATGTGGGCCCCTAGGGTTAAGTGGATAGTTGGTTGAATAGTATGATCTAACGGGTGAAAATCATCGAAGGGGTGGATCTAATGGTGGAAAACTTGATAGCACCAAGTCTTCGTCTTATTGATAGCATACAAATGGACTCTATATATATATATATATATATATATATATATATATATATATATATATATATATATATATCAAAAGACCATTTTGCAAACGATTTTCTTTTCTCGTTTGTTTTTTTTTTTTTGCTGCTAAATTCGTTTTATTATGATAGGAGCTTAAAAATTGACGATCGGTTCCGTTAGGCAGTATAGAGTATTTAAAGTTTCTAGAAAATTATTTTTGTGATTTTTCGATATCATTTTTCTAGCAATCGAAAGGATTCAAAATCAATAAATTTTAACTATGAAAATAAAAATTCTATAAAAAGTGGTGATATAATATTAAAATTTTCGATCAGAAATAGTGATCTTGTTGTAGATAGTATAAAAAATTTTGTATCAAAATTTCATCTGATTTGAATACTTCTACACCATTAAACTTGAAAACGACAAATATCAACCATTAAGAAAACGACATATATCAACCATTAAAAATTATTAATTTTGAATTCTTTTGATCACTAGGTAAATGATATCAAAAAATCGCAAAAAATATATTCTAGACACTTCAAATACGCTAGATCGTCTAACTAAACCGATCATCGATTAGGAAGCTCCATCATCAAAAACATACGAGCACGGAGTATATAAGTAGGTCTTATGTGCTATTAGTAGGCCTTGTAGCTCCAGCCTCTATATATATATATATATATAATTGAGCTAGAATACTTTTGGAAGACAAACTTTTGGTCTTCAAGTTTCTCAAATTGGATCTACTTTTTTGACTAATAATAGCCTTTGGATCTAAGGCTATTCCACCTACTACCATCTATCCCATCAACCACCACCTATCATCATCATCTCAACCTTACATCTTCCCATCCAATTAAAAACTCAAAAGACCACCTCAATTCTTCTTTATAATATATATATATATATATATATATATATATATATATATATATATATATATATATATATATATATTCTGCAACCAAAAAAAAAAAAAAAAAAATTCGTCTGCAAAATGGTCTTTTGATTTTGCTGTCCGGATGAAAAGGAAATAGCCGGGCGGCTGTTCGAATTCCCTCGGCAGACTCCAGCCTGCTCGCGTGCGATTCCAGGAGATGCTGCCGTCTTCCTCCTCGTCCTTGTTCCCGAGCGCGAGCGCGAGCCTCTTGCGAGGCGGCGGCGGCGGCGGCGGAGGGGGAGGGGGAGGGGGAGGGGTGCGGCCGTGGGCGCCGGCGACGTCGATGTCGGCGTCGGGGAAGAGGATACAGAAGGAGATGCTGGAGCTCAACGCCGAGCCCCCCGCCGACTGCTCCGCCGGCCCCAAGGGCGACAACCTCTACCACTGGCTCTCCACCCTCATCGGCCCCTCCGGTATCCTTCCCTCCCTCCCCCCCTCCCTCCCTCTATCTATCTATCTATGCATTCATCTCTCTCTCTCTCTCTCTCTCTCTGCCCCCACTACTACTACTACTGCTACTACTACTTCTGCTTCCGCATCTATTCGAGCTTCATATGAATCGAATTTCACGATTTTGCGACATCATTTACCTCATCCCTACCTCCTAGTGATGAACTAGTCTCAAATTGTTGTCAGTAGTGTTGGAAGTTGGACCCCCCCTGAGTTTTACTCAAATGATCGGCGACGCGGCATGCGAATCGATGATTGATACTGTAACTGTTTGAGTAGCAGCCTCACTGAAATAAGAATTTCACGATTTTACGACCTCATTTACCTAGTGATCAAGTGGTCTCGACTTTACCTTAGATTTATTTAGCCATTAAGGAATCACTTGAATTTTACATAAATGACGGCGACGGGGCATCTGAATCGACGATCGATGCGGGTAAACACGATCTTCTAGACTATTTGTGCTTCATAGAAACACAGATTTCGCTATTTTATGACGTCATTTACGTAATGATCAAATGGTCTCAAAATTTATCTTAAATGTATTGGCCATTAAAAAATTGTTAAGTTTGGAACCACCTGAATCATTGAAGGCAAATGATGTCGAAAAATCAGAAATTTTGGTTTCCAGAATGTTCAAATAGCCAGCTGGTTCGTGTTTGATAGTGCAGATCGACAATTCGGATGCCCTATCGCGAGAAATGATACGGAAGTAGACAAGCTTATTTGCTTCAAAAATGTATTATAGCTTTACTAATCTCTACTGCTACTAGTACTAGCACCTCTGACACCCTTGTACCCCTTTCGAATTGCTTCATTTTGTGAGAACTTGATGCACTATATGTGATTTTTCAAAATGAAGAAACTTGACATTTAGATACTTACAAATAATTTACATCGTACTTAACAGTATCGATAGTCGGATCAAATGCCCCATGTTTGTAAATAAAAGGATACCAACTGGACTCGAAATAACACCTTTGAGGTGAGGATTGAAGTAAACAGTATGCAAACTACATAACTGCTGCTATATAGAGGATGTTTAGAAAGTTTTCTTAATTCTGCTGGTTAAAACCATTGTTTTATAAGATTTTTATTTATTTGTGATGATTTAATGCGAGGATTTTTTATAACATAATCAAATCCTATGGTTTGAGGTTTGATTTATCAATAATTCAGTAATGCCCTTTCTTACAGTAGTCATGCTACTATGAGTGAATCAGGAAAAGTACACACATCAGCATCTGAAATGGTGAAAAGTAAATGAACAAATATTTGTTCTTCATGAATTCTACTGAATTGTTCTAGAAAGTAATCAATTAAACTGGATTCAGATTTGGTTCCAAACAGAGTGGTAGCAAGAGATTTTGATATTATTTTATCATCTGATTCTGCTTCATATGTAAAGAAAAATGTGCGACAGATAGACTAATTCCCTTTTGTTTGTACAACCCTAATGTTTGCCTGGAAATGCGAATTTAATTTAGATATACTGTGGTCCTGATTTATGTGTTGATATGACGAATCATTTTGCTACTGTTGACTTATTTCTTCTGTTGCTAGGTCACATAAAATGGATCTTTTATCTTCTGTAGAGGGATGCAGAGCTTAGAACTAAAGTAGGATGGGTAGAAAATGGGGCTCTGTCATTTGTTATGTGACCACCAATATACCTCACACTTCAAAATGAAAATTTTCCACTACTTCTCATGACTGGTTGTGCCTACGATGGAAACGTTTGGAAAATGGGGAGATGACTTGTGCACAGACATTGAATTTTTTACGTGAAGATGTCGAGGTGGATATATGAATTACTAGAAAGATAAGAAAAGGTCATGTATAACAAAAGTTTATATTAGCACTGTTAGAAGGTAAGTTGTGTGGAATTCCAATTTGATTGTTCCGACATATCTAACCAAAATCACAAAGTGGTCTTACATTTAAGAAGGTAAGAAAGGTAAGATGTCTAGTTATTTAAACATCTATTTAGATAGGTCGCATAGCTGCACTAGTAAGGAGTGATTATTGTTCAGGAAGAAAGTGTTTTAAGATGGAGGGAAAACCCAAAAGATAGACAAGAATACGGGTTCACTTAATCAAGCTAAATTGCTATTATTACAGAGTTTGTTATTATTGTTGTTCTCGGTGGTTGTTTCACTGTTATGAAATAAGGTCATCAAGGCTCATCACTCTAAGTGGCTGCGTGCTTTCAAACTTCAGCCAGTTCAACATGTCTTAATTTTGGCTGATCCTTATTATAAAAATTTTTTTGGCTGATCCTCATTATAAAATTTTTCCAACTCCGCTGTCATACTCTTATCACTGTGTTTACTCTGAAACCAGACTTATTATTTTCTAGAACCTAAAGTTTTGTATTACAATTCCACTTTTTAAACTCTTGATTTTTGCTTCTTTTCTTATTTCTTGTCATATGAAGTTGGCACGTTTATGACCTTAAGGCTTTTTGGATGTTGGAATAAGTTATCTTTGATCACCTTTTCAATATATAAAGATTTTCTTGTGTAATTGGAAGGTAGTTCCTTGAAAGGTCTTGACATTCGTGATTTGCTAGGATATCATATTTCACCTACGAGGTTATTTATCTTATTTCTAGTTTGCAACTTCGTACCAAATAGGATATCATTGGATAGCTTATCTTGACATCCAAACAGAGCCCCAAGTGCTTTAGCACTCGTTAATCGTAACTACTTAATGATTGCTTTACATTATAATTATATGCTCTCTATTTATGCCAGTATTTGAAGGTTCAATTATAAGATATCACAAGCTCATATCGGTTCTCTTTTATAGGTTCACCATATGAAGGCGGCATATTTTTCCTCGACATTATATTTCCATCGGAATATCCATTCAAACCCCCAATGGTAAGAGAATTTGAATATATACATGACGGTCTTCTCTTCTCTTTCATAAATCCAGCATCAGATTTGTAAGTTCAACTTTTGGCTTCCATATGAGTGTAGTAGTTCTTGTGGTTTTGTTGAAATTTTACTTTGTAAACAAATGTAATTTATTTGATGAACTGGCAGATTGCTTGCAAACTATAAATTTGTGGAATTTGTTTGGCGACAAAAAGCAAAAACTCAGCAGTAACATCTTTTAGATTTTTTAAAAAGAATTTTGGAGGAAGATCCCATTCTGCAACTGGCTGGGGTGCGATGCGGATTTATTAATAATGACAACAAAAGAGAAGTACATGTGCTGACGCATCCAATCAAGTGGAGTTCATGCTTAAAAAAGCAGAAAAATGGCACGCTTAGAATGTAATGGTGTTTCTAACTTTCTTGATGTAACATTCTGCTACTAGATAGAATATTTTATTACTTTGTGACAGAACAGTTTGTTTTTGGCAGAACCAAACAGAGATGTACTGAAATAACAATACTATGGAAGGTTAGGTACTGAAACTAATAGATTTTAAGTTCATCCACCTACTTCCAAATGTGCTAAATTTCAGGTATGTCTGTGTACATTTACCTTTTGTAGCAACATGAAATTGTTGTACGGATGCAATGCCACACTAATTCATCCTGGTAAACCAAAAAAAAAAAAAAAAAATTATGAACTACCTGAAGCAAATGTATGTGGAAACATTTTATTACAAGATTATCTGATACAACACTGCAGAAGTTCAAAAGAGCAGCTTAAGGCAAGATCACTGTATCAATAAGTTTAGTTCTTTATTAATTTATTTCTTTATTGACTTTAATGCAGAGTCCTATAAATGCACACTCACTGTGATGTATATTATTTAAAATAACTCGAATTTTCTATATTTTGCATACGAAATAACTGTTTGACATTTTCTCGTTCGCAATTTTGCTTTGTAGGTGACTTTCAAAACACGTATATACCACTGCAATGTTGATTCTGCAGGCAATTTAAGTTTGGACATTTTGAAGGACGGGTGGAGCCCAACTCTGACAATTTCAAAGGTCTTACTGGCGATCAAAAATATCATCACAAATCCTGATCCATGTAATGTACTGCTGTTATCTAATCATTCTCAATGATTAGTTCGCCAGTTGTGTAAATCATCGAATTTCAAAACTTTTCTTACAAGGACTTTATTGTTTGATCTTTGCAGATAACCCTCTTGTCTCGAGCATCGCTCGCTTGTACTTGACTGATAGAGCCAAGCATGATGAAATAGCTGCAGAGTGGACAATCAGATTCGCCAGATAGAGATATTTAAGTTTCAAGATATCTATTTCGCTGAAAAGGGTCACCGAGATTAGTATTCCACGGTACTTTTTCCTTGAGCAACCCGACTTCCAACTCTTTTCCTTTCTTGAGTTGTTGAGTTTTAAGGTAGCGTTTGGAGTTCCGTAGGTTTCGTTTTCTCCTCCAAGTACTGTGATATTAAAGGTATCTTGGAATGGGCATACTGAATTTCTGATGCTCTTTATTTATGCGACGTATTTCAAAACAACAAATGAAAATACATTGTTGATTGGTTTTTTTTCCTTTTTATGTCCTTGGAAAAAATAGGAGATTGCCAAGTAAGCAATGAAGAACATGAGAAAAAAATAAAAATAGGAACGATGCAGAGCACACCTGTTATGTATGGTTTGCAGTAAATACTTGTCAGATTAGCATGTTTTTGATTACTTTGAGATATAAAAAGTTCCAAAGCAGAACCAAACCAAACCAACTATTGAATAAAACTGATTTTGGTTGTATCTTTGACAAAACAGAATTTTTTTTTTCCCGAATTACTTTACGGGAATTGATAGCAATGACCTGTGTTTTGCTACAAACTGCGCAAAATCCAGATTATATTTACTGTTTAGCCCTGTTTCATCTTTTAAGAGGCGGAATTGGATTTAGCCGGCCTTATCAAAATTTTCTATGTTAATATCAGTGCCCGAAGCTTACATACAAATATTTTCATTCGGTTTCGCAGGTACCTCGTTGTGGCCGATATAGGATTTCGATTGATCGGCTTGGTGGTGATTCCAATCAATGGAGCTTATGGCACTGCAACAAAGGGTTCATTTAGACACTTATTTTGTTATAATTGTTCGCAGTTTGTAACTTTTGTTGTTTAAGTATCTTGTAACCTCGATCTAGTTTGATTTAAAGGAGTCATGCTCCCCGCGAGGTTTCGGTTAACGATGAACTGTAAAAGAGATTTCCCAGCTAATACAATATCTTTCTCCGGTTTAATTATAATTATAGTCTAGTGAAAAAATCATGAACATATGTATAGAATGTTTCTGAAAATGTTGGAGATGTGGTTATCTTCTTCGTGAGCTGTGTTTGCATGGATTTATTCTAGCATATGTTGGGATTTTACACCATCACATATTGCTACAGTTGGACCTTCTCCATAGAAGGGATTCGACGGTTGTGATTGATTGATAAATATGGATCATGAGGGCGTGGATACTCCACGAACCCAATGCGGAGGATATTCCTGTATTGATTGATGATCGGATGTAAAAATTTTCTGAGCACTAAGGTTAAGGCACGGAAGGGGTTTAAATTTTTGGGAAAAAAAAAGTAAAAGCATTTTTCCTCATTTATAGATCGAACTTAGGGCAGCAGAACAAAAAAACAATAAAATGAATAAAACTTTTTCTTTATTATCTCAAAACAAAGATCGTAAAATCACTTCATATCAGCATAAGGCTTAAAAAGCCATCACATACACACAGTATACTCCTCCACGATCCAATAATGAATAACCCCACCCATATCTCCAAAAAAAAATATTATAACAAAAAAAAATGAAACAATAATAATTCACGGAAAATGTGAATAAGCATATATATATATATATAGAATTGTACGAATTGATCAGCAGAAGAGGAATCCGAAGAGAATTGCGGTCAAGGAGGCGGCGGCGAAGGCGGGGGCGGTGGCGGAGGCATCGGAGGAGGGACCGGGGGCCGGGGCGGGGGCGGCGGCGACGGTTTCAACCGCGGAGGACGCCATCACGACGACGGCGATCGCAACGGCGGCGAAGAGCCTCATCTTCAAACTCGCCTCCATTTCTATGAATGTATGAATATACGAAAAAAGTAAATTATAACAATAAACTGGATGATTAGATTCTCTACGATTTCTAGAGAGGAAGAAATGTAGAGAGTTTATTCTTGTGGGGGTGTTGAGAGGGTGGAGGGAAGGCAGGGAATTTATAGGTGAGCGGGAAGACTGGAGAGAGGGGTTACGGGCAGACTGCCCGGGCTGCCCGGGGAGAGATGTCCGGCTGGCCATTCGGTGCGTGGTTGGTCGGCACAGCTGGTTGGTTGGTTGCTATGATTAGTTGTTTTTTTTTTTGTTTTTTTTTTAATTTGGAGGTTTTTCACTTATTATGTATCCCTTACCACCCTTCAAATTTTTTAAAACTATTTTTTTTATTTTCAAAATACTCGTCTAAACCACTAATTTTTTAATAAATTCTAAAGGCTATGATTATATATTTAATTTTTTTGAAAATCAATAAGAATATTTTTATTTTTAGTAGAAGTATATTAGTTATTTTTAAAGTATTGAAGGATAAATTAGATATCGTTTTTTTTATTTGTTTTATTATTATTATTATTATTCTTTAATGATACATTGTTTATTTGTTTTGTAGTATACAACAGTACATATATTATTGTTTGGGTGTTTTTAGTACGATTAAATCCTTAAAAAATTTAAACGAAAATCTAATTTATTAAATATGTTATACATATTTTTTAGTCTTTGGCTCTCTGTAACTTGAGCCAAATTACTCTCCATCCTTATAACATTCCATTTTTTTTTTTAAAATAATAAAATATATTTAGTTTTTGAGTTCAATTCATTTTACGTCTTGAGAAAGAACAAAGTCGAGCGAATTTCTTAATAAATTTTTAAAACTATTTTTTTTTTATTTTCAAAATACTCGTCTAAACCTCTAATTTTTTAATAAATTCTAAAGGCTATGATTATATATTTAATTTTTTTGAAAATCAATAAGAATATTTTTATTTTTAGTAGAAGTATATTAGTTATTTTTAAAGGCGATTATATATCTTACGAAAAGTTTCCGATTTTTCAATTTACCCTCTTGAAGGCTAATATTGAAAATACCCCTCATACGTTCCAACTTATTTCTAATATACCCTTAGAGTTAAAATCATTAAGTAACTCGTTATCTCGTAAAATTACTATTTTGCCCTTTTCAAATATACCCTTCTATTCATTCGTCTTTCTTATTTGCCCTTAAAGTCGGGGCACAAAAAGTATTTCGATTTTTGGTCTTTTCAAATATACCCTCTACAATCTTTAATCTTTCTTATTTGCCCTTAAGTTAAGGGCAAAATTGGTATTTTAATTTTTTTAACAATGGTAGTTTTTTTTTTTTGAGAGATAGATAGCACGCTACCTGCTTCGTTTATTTCATTTAGAAATAAACTTAGCCAGAAATGTGAATCAACTAGGATTCGAACTAGGGTCACGGGTACCAACCACCAAGCCCTTTGCCACTTGCTCTAGGGACGGTCGGTAACTGTGGTAGATACTTAACTCACGTTTAACCCAGATTAACTTAACAGAAGATAACTGCGGGAATATTTTGCAATAACGGTGGAACGTATGAGGGGCATTTTAGAAAGAAAAAAAAGGTAGGGGTAGATCGGATATTTTCAGACGCATGAGGGATATATAGGTAATTGAAGGATAAATTAGATATCGTTTTTTTTTTGTCTGTTTATTATTATTATTTTTTGATGATCCATTGATTAGTTGATTTGAGGTGTACAACAGTACATAAATTATTGTTTGGGTGTTCTTAGTACGATTAAATCCTTAAAAATTTTAAACGAAAATCTAATTTACTAAATATGTTATACATATTTTTTAGTCTTTGGCTCTCTGTAACTTGAGCCAAATTACTCTCCATCCTTATAACATTCCATTTTTTTTTTTAAAATATTACAATATATTTAGTTTTTAAGTTCATTTCATTTTACGTCTTGAGAAAGAACAAAGTTGAGCGAATTCCTTATCGACCAAATCGTTTTATCACGTCATCATCGAGGGTCATCCTAAGAGGTAAGAAACGTGTTGATAGAATCGTATATTGTATTTTTTTTGAATACTAAAAAGAATTTCAATTCGGTCAACAGTTTGATTCGATCAACCATTCAAAAAAACTCAGCTCGCGAGAAACGCGTTGATTATCGAACACCGTATTAATTTGTTTGTTAGATTGGGTTTCGACTGAACAAAGACAATAATTTCTTACAAATCAACTAATGACTCAATTGGTTAATTTTGAAACTAGTTAATGCCTTAGTAATAAACTTTACAAACCTTGAGACTATTTATATATAGGTTTTTTAAACAGTATCGATTGTAATGTATCATATTGAATTTAAAATTTAAAATTTAAAATATTTATCATCAAAAACTAGTTATTATCATAAAATTGAGGGATTGTTGTTGGATTTGAGAAGTCGATGAGCAAAAACACAAATGATTGGACCAACGTGTTTAGATGTTACTAAATTAGTTGGACATAAAAAATTATAATTTTAATAATTCATTATAATTATTTTTTATTTTTCACCATAAAACTTGTTATCAAAATTATACTTGATTATATATAATTTGGATTTAATTAGTTATAATAATTTTCTCAATTAGAATGTATAGATCCTATCTGAATTTTAGTCCATCTTCTTTCATCTTGATTTAATCTATTTAATAATTTTTTTGGTACAAAATTGAGGTTCATCATTTTTGTTGATAGAATTGTAGTCGAATGAATTACACAAAAGATGCTAATCAAGTCCGTAAATATAACCACACATTCAAATTTTGAAATGTGAGATTAAATGGCTCAATTTAAGTGAATTACAAGATAGGATAGTAAACTAAAATATTTAAAGAGTAAATAATAAAATTAAAAAAGATTATAATGCATATAAATTTTAGGATAAATTGCATGTTTGATCCTTAAACCATGAGGAGAGCTTTTGTTCAAACTTTCAAAGTTGCTGCAACCAAATCTCACAATCTAATTTAGTTGATTAAATATTGATACATCGCTGATATAAGTTAATATAGTATATATATAATTAGTGGTACCTCATCAATCATAATTGTGAGATCGACCACATATAATTCTATATATAATATATAATAGGACTAAAAGTTTAAATTCGATTTAAGTATTTTGGGTGGTGGTGGTTAGGCCCAAGAGATTAAGTGACCCTCTACGAAGTTGGGACGTCACAGTTGGTATCAGAGCTAATTACCAATCGGAAGTGTGAGAAGAGTCTCGGCTGAGCCAAAATTATACAGCGGAGAGAGCAAGACTTTCATACTGTTGATTGTTGTGGATGGAGTGCAGCTCACCACAACACCGGTTTAGACTAGCGAAACGAGTTTCACATTGCCTGATACGTGTGAGTCTAAGTCTGACGAGAACATCAGGACTTAAAAGGGAAAAATATGAGACCCCAAATAGCCTTATATATAACATATAATAGGACTAAAACTCTTAATCCTTTTTATGCCTTTTGGGTGGTGATTAGACTTAAGAGGTTAAAAAAATTAAGCGTACTAGAACGAAAGTAGTCCCCCTAGAATGAATGACCCACCGAAAAACTAGGGTGTCACAACAATATTGCTATATCTTTTCTATATTGACGATATGTCAACATTTAGTTAACTAAATTGGGATATAAAATCTGAAAAGTTTGAGAAACAAAATATTAACAATCTCATAATTTGATAACCAAACATGCAATTTATCCTAAATTTTATATATATATATATATATATATATATATATATATATATATATATATATATATATATATATATATATATATATATATATATATATACCTAATTTCTCCAAAGATAGGGGGCGAAAATTTGTGGATGCACGTTACGGAAAAGTTTACTTTGGTTTTATTATTCATAGCTGTAAATTTCACTTTTGGTCCACAAACTATAAGGTATGTGATAGTTTGGTTCTCAAATTTTAATTATATATATACACCTAATTTCTCCATAGATAGGGGCGAAAATTTGTGGATGCACGTTACGGAAAAGTTTACTTTGGTTTTATTATTCATAGCTGTAAATTTCACTTTTGGTCCACAAACTATTAAGGTATGTGATAGTTTGGTTCTCAAATATTAATTTGTTATAATTTTTAATTTAAATTATTTTAATTTAGTTCTACATTCTAATTTAGTTTGGTTAAATATTGATAAATTATTGAATAGAATTGATGTAACATCTTAATTATTGTCGTGTTAGCAATCATAATTATTTTTTATTATTTTTATATTAATAATTTGTTAATATTTAACCAACTAAATTTTGTTTTGGAACTTAAGAAGTCGTAATAATTTAGACAATTTCAGCAAGAAAATTATAACAAGTTATAGTTTGAGTATCAAAAATGTAATTTTGCCCTTATGATTAATACAAAATATTTATTTTAGTATAATTATTTTTATAATTTCGTATTATTTTAATCAAAATATTAATTTTAAATGAAAATATTGGATGTTTATATTTTAACTTTTTAAAAAAATAAGAATAAAAATAAATATTTTATTAGGCCGGTCTGAAGCCCGGCCGGGCCCGGCACGGCTCGAGCACGGGCCGTGCCGAGCCTGGCCGGGCCAGATGATATACAATTTGGGTCTGGCATGGCCCGGCCCGAATTAAATTCGGGCCGGGCCGGGCCGGACCTGTGCCCGTTTTGGCCCGAAAAATGTGGGCGGCCCACATTACACCCCTACATATACCATTAAAATTTGTAAAAAAAAATAAAAATGCTAGTAGTACACTCTACTATAGAATATAGGCCAATTTGCATAAAAAAACCTATTAGTTTTGAGCTTTTGTAAAAAAAAATAGACCGTCATTTTATATTTTTTAAATTCAGACCGAATTTTTAAAAAGATAACCAAACTACCCTCTTTCAAAATGCATAAAAATTATATGCTTTAAATGCCTAAAAAAATACAACTGATAAGTTATTAAATATCAAATTTTATAGAGATGACAACGGTTAAGTTATAATTATATGTATCTTTTTCGTGAAACAAGAATTCTTATTCAAGACAAAATAAAAAGAATAAGATATAATTAATAAGATGAAAGAGTACAACATCGTTTCAAATAGTACAACATACTCTTCCAAATAGTACAATATCTGCATAAGTAGTGCAACATATGTATTATTAATACAAAATTTGCATTATTTTTACGCTAAATTATGAATAGTATAATATATTATACAAAAATAATATAATATATTACAATATACTTTAAAAATTAAACAATATATGTATAAACAGTGCATATTTTACACCATTTATATAGATATTTATATCATTTGTGTAAACGTTACACTATTATGAAAGAATGTTGCACTATTTAAATGTGCGTTGCACTTTTTTTTTTGAAAATTAAATTTCATTGCTTATGAAATAAAGTGTTAATATTTTTTGAAAATGACAACTCTTAAGCCATAATTATATGTACCTTTTCTCGTAAAACTAAAAATTCTCATTCAAGTTAAAACAAAAAGAATAAAGTTTAATTAATAAGATAAAAAAGTGCAACATGCTCTCAAATAGTGCAATATATTTTTCCAAATAGTGCAATAGTGCATTTTTAATATATATTTTGTATGACTTTTACACTAAATTACATATAGTATAGTATATTATACAAAAATAATATAATATATTACAACATATTTTAAAAATTATACAATATATGTATAAACGGTGCATATTTTTTACATTATTTATACAGATATTTACACCATTTGTGTAAATGTTGTACTATTTTGAGGGAATGTTGTACTATTTAGATGTGTGTTGCACGCTTTTTTTTTTGAAAATTAAATTTTATTCTATATTAAAAAAAAAGTCAAATTTTTTAAAAATGATAACTGCTAAGACATAATTATATGTACATTTTTTGTAAAAAGAGAATTCTCATTCAACACAAATTATACTTTATTCCATAACATATAACTTATTTTATATGTATTCCATAACATATAACTTTTTTTAATATATACCTAAATTTTAAAAAACTAAATTTTATATGTTAATATATACCATTTAGATGTGTGTTGCACGCTTTCTTTTTGAAAATTAAATTTTATTCTATATTAAAAAAATCAAATTTTTTGAAAATGATAAACCTAAGATATAATTATATGTACATTTCTCGTAAAAAAGAGAGAATTCTCGTTCAAGACAAATTATACTTTATTCCATAACATATAACTTTTTTTAATATATACCCAAAATTTAAAAAACTAAATTAATTTTAAATTTTAAATTAAATATTGAATATACTAAATTTATAAATATACTCAAAATTTCAGTTTAATTTTTAATTTTAAATTTAAATAATTGTTGACTTGCTAGATCGATCTATGCTTCAAACCTAATTTATTTCTAATTAACTAATTATTATTATTATTATTATTGCAATGTGTATAGAATATTTTTTTTATTCCATTTATTTATGATTTCATCTGTTAATTTTAAATTTTCTATCCTGCTATCCTTCTATCTATAAAAACAGAATAATAATAATAATAATAATAATAATAATAATAATAATAATAATAATAAGAGTCCCACATGGTTTGTGAAGACAAGACTCTTGTGAATTATTTACCGTTAGATCTAGAACTTTGATTATTTTCATCCGTTAGATTATACTATTTACCCAACCGGACATCTATAAATCCAAGGACTAAAAACTTACAAGCATCAATGACTTGGTACTTTTAAAAACATAAAAGCTCAATTCATAATAATAATATGGATGTGGTAAAACACTTTTAAAAGGTTAGGATGTGACCTCAATCGGGTCAAATTAGTCAATCCGAGACCTTTTATGTTTGTTAATTGATACGACCCGACCCGACCCGACCCGGCCCAGCCCGGCCCGACCCAATGAACTTAAGCCGAGCTCCGGGTCTAAATAAATGTATGCAAATTGGACACTTTTATCTTGTGAACTTCTTGCTGATGCAGAAATCTTGTCCTGTTTTGTAACATGAATCCAGAAGATGGCTGTCTGCACTCTACCTATGAATTTGACTTCTTCCGAAAGCGCTTCTTCTTCTCAATGGCATGTGAATGGTTCCCCAAAATTATTCTCACGTCTACATGCGCTCGCTCGTGACCCATACTAGTAGTGCAAAAAATAGTTTTAAATTTTCTCCACCAAAAACCGATCGTTTTTAGAGCAAGTGACAAAGAGCTCGATGGTTGGTATTCGAGACCCAAGGTCGAATCCTAATTGATTCATATTTTCAGCTAAGTTTATTTCTAAATGAAATAAACGAAGCGGGTTGCGTGCTATCTATCTCTCAACAAAAAAAAAAAAAAATTCTCCACCAAATTTTAAACTATTGGTAGGCGGAGAAAATTTTTACATTACATGCAAGTTAAGAATTTAAATTGTATTCAACACAAGACCAAGATAGTTATGTGAGAATCGAACAAAACCGACTTAAAAGATCGGGTCCGAGCCAGATGAGAATAGGTTAAAAGAACTTCGAGATATGATCCGAACGAAATGTGATGACATGTCGGAACTCGAATTTACTTTTCTCTTATTGTTATGTTACAACTTTTATTATATATGTTTTTTATTTTAAGTTGTTGTAACGACCCAGTCTACTAGCAACAATAACTCGTTGGGCCCAACCACCGGCCCAAAATGCTTGGCCAAAATCTTGGCTTATTATTCAAGTGTTTAAGTCTTTTATAAATCCAATGACAATTCTATTTCCATCCGATGTGGGACTATTGGGGTGTCACACAGACTCTTCCCGTTAAGGCCCTGATGTGCTCGTCAGTCCAATCACACACACAGCCCAAGATCACCAAGCTATGTGAGACTCGTCTCGCTAGCCCGTCATCCAGACCCTGGCTCAGCCGAGACTCGCCACACATATCCAGCTGGTGAACCGGCTCTGATACCAAATGTAACGACCCAGTCTACTAGCAACAATAACTCGTTCGGCCCAACCACCGGCCCAAAATGCTTAAGCCCAGTTATTGTTGCTAGTGTCTAAGTCTCTTATAAACCCAATGACAATTCTATTCCCATCCGATGTGGGACTATTGGGGTGTCACAGTTGTTTTAGTTAGTTTAGTTTAATTTTTAAATTTAATAAAAGCTAGTAAAGTTGGTAGAACTTTCTATAAATTTGATTAAAATCTTAATTTATTTGACTAAAATTATGCAATTCAAAAGTATCATAACATAATTGAAGTTGAGATGTCATTTCAAAATGGCCTATAGCTAAAGGGGTCTCCATTGCATTTTGTATCTATGGAATAATAAGATGTTTAAAAACTTGAACAGATATTAAAGTTGAAGGGATTTGAAAAGTTGGTGTAGGACCATAAACAAGTTTTTTTTTAAAAAAAAAAAAAAAAAAAAAGTGAGCCAAAAAGTTGCTTGCATGTGTGTGTGTGTGGAATGTGGATAATGTGAGAACCATTCATGATTCACCCCAAAACCACATGTACAACATCTCTTTCAAGAATGTTCTGGTATCTTACCATGATCCATTAAATCCACACCCCCCTTATTATTATTATTATTATTATTATTATTTTACTGTTTTTTTTTTGTTTTTCTTCTTGTTTCCACCTACCCACCACCAAATTAAATTTTGTCCAATTGTCCATTTTCTTTACTTTTTACCACACCAAAAAAAAAAAAAAAAAAAAAAAAAAAAAAAAAAAGAGCCAGAAAGATGATCTTTTGTCATGAGCACCCTGTTTTTTCTCCCACATTTGTCATAAAAAAGTCTAGCCTACTGCTGTTTGACCATGCTCAGAGATTCTCTCTCTCTCTCTCTCTCTCTCTCTCTCTCTCTCTCTCTCTCTCTCTCTAAAATAGGATAAAAAAAATATAAAATTAAAATACTTTCAGAAGTAAATAAAGTAGTTCACTTTCATATCATCTCAGCCATAAAACATTCGAATCAATAATTGTCTTCATCAAATGCCATCTAAACTATCTAAACTTTCTAGAGATTGAACTTTATAATTTTATGGTATAATTTACACTAAAAATTATCAAATTTTGATCCATTTGAAGACTAGATAAATAATACTTAAAAATAATAAAATATGAAATATAAAAAGTTTAAATATTTTTTTTTAAGAGAAATGTAGCGTACTATCCGCTTTGTTTATTTTATTTAAAAATAAATTTACTTAAAAATGTGGATATGAATGGGATTGACTTAGGATTCACACCAACGATTTGCTGTCACTCTAACCAGGACAGGTCGATTTCTTGCTTACTGTGGACGGTCGGTAAAAATTTAAATATCTTATATCATATTTAACAATATTAATCACTGACTCAAATGCTCTGATAACAAAAACAATATGAAAGTAAAAAAAACCTCTTTCATTTTAAATGGTAACCTAGCTCTAAAATTTGTATGAAACAAAACTTTGTAGCTCCATCTTTTTTCATTAAGACTTTCTTAACTCCAAGATTAATTAAAGTTACTAAATTAATTAATAGATTCACCCAATCTCACAATCCAAGCCATTTTCTTGCTCAAAAAAGTGTAACTTTTATCAATGAAGTAAATACTTATTAAATAACTCAAAATCAAAGTAACTAAAAAGTTAAGAAAGGGTCTCCATACATTTTTCACCTTTCATTCACTCACAAGCTTGAACAAGAAACACTCCAAACAAGGAAGACACTTTTTACCATATTCACCCCAACCACTTAACATGGATCAAATTGAAAAGAGAAAAGAAAAAAACAAGAACATTAATAATTTACATACCAAGCCAACACATCATCATAATAATTAGGGTTAAGCTCAATAATATCTCTATAGACAATTAGGGTTTTTACCAGGCCCCCCATAGTAAAAGTAATTCCCCCAGTCCCCACCCTTCCCTGTGTGCACATCATAGCAGTTGGATTGCTCAGTGAAGGTCCCAACATCCCCAGGTGCTCTCAAGTTGTTTGCACCATCCACAACCTCCATGTTGCGAAAGTAACTCGCCTTTCCGAACCCTTCCTCCGGGAAGCGGCCGCTGCCCATCTGCGTGGCGGTGTGCTCGCCGCCCGGCTGCGAGTTCACCACCTCGCCCCCCCACTCGATCATCGACGCGCTCTCGGCCAAGTAGGAGAAGAGGAAGGACGGCCAGTAGCCGAGCACGTAGCCGTTCCCGAACTGCATCCACCAGTTCCCTTCCTTCGGATCCTGTTTCAAATAACAGACGAAAAACTATCAAGTAATAAAATTTAAATTACTCTGACTATTCGAATTGCTAATAAAAACAGATTCTAGACCTCCTTCGGCATTACATGTTACTACGAAGCTTTTACTTTTACTGCAACGGTTTTGGCATGTTTTGTTTTATAGAGAATAAAAGAATAACTCGATTCACGTACGAGACAAACTACGCGGACTACATTATTAAAAATTGACGATTTAAAATTCCAAGGATGTGGTCGAAAGCAACTGCAGTCCAAGCTCGACGACTGATTATAAAATTAAGCTTAATCCAATCATTGATTGGGCATGAGGTAGATTAGAAAATGGTTACAGCTTGTGTTTAGTGCATTAGAAACAGACTACTGCTTCTGCTTCTTGCTTCAGCAACCTCGAGTAAAGCATTTGAAAAAAAACAAAAAAAAATCTAAATCACTTCACCAAACAGCACTACGCAAACAACATTTTTCTCAATCAGATTACAGAAACAAGAATCAGGTGGCAGAGAATCTCTGCTCCCTTGCTGTATTCTTATATATATATATATATGCATATATATTACTTGCATGTGAGGCTTATGGTAATTTTTTTTTTTTTTTTTTTTACCTTCCAGACTAAGATACTGATGTCATACTGGGGAGAGCCATAGCCAGAGATTGGGTAGATGGTAGCACCCATTGCTATCTCATTGTTTATCTGGATGAATCCAGAGCACAGTAGGTTGTAGCACCCTGTAGCTTGATAAGCATCACTCTACAAATTCCAATACCAAGAAGCAAGAGTAACCATGCAATTTTTTATGAAGGAAAGAAAAAAAAAATTGGGAAAAAAAAAAGCAGTAGTCAAGACCATCTGTTGGGAATCAAGAATGTTTGCATCACCGACCGTCCCTAGAGAAAGTGGCAAAGGGCTTGGTGGTTGGTACCCGAGATCCAAGTTCAAATCCTAGTTGATTCACATTTCCAGCTAAGTTTATTTCTAAATGAAATAAACGAAGCAGGTAGCGTGCTGCCTATCTCTCTTAAAAATAAAAATAAAAAGAATGTTTGCATCTCCCTCTACATCTTTCATTGAAAATAGGCTTTTACTTTGATTCCTAACTTCTTAATTTTTACAATTTATTTCCTTTTCCTTATGCTTTTTAGTTGCTTCGATTGAGTCCCTACCATCAAAGTGACCGTTGATTCTGATAAAATAACCACATCAACGTAGAATCATGGTGGATTTTGATTGAGATCAAAAAAATTTTTAAAAAAATTAAGGACTAATAAGTTTAATCAACCCAGAAAAGCAGTAACTAGACTTATATAAATACATAACTCAAGACAATGCCAACTCATCTATAGCATATTTTAAGGTGATAAAGAATACTTGGAACAAAAAGGGGAGCTTTTGGTTATATGCCTGTTACTACTATTGAAAATTTTCAAATTTATCCCTCGGTGTCCAAAATACCCTTCTAAAACCCAATCCCATTTGTAAATCCTAGAGAAAAATGAGAAAATTGAAAGAATTTCTTAGAATCAACAAAAGTATTTTGGTTTGAAGAGTATATTGCATATTATCCTAACAAAAAATTGCAAAAGAACTCAAGAGAAGAACAGTGGAAAGGATGTGTGACTTACAGTCCAGTATGTGAACAGCCTTGTATTGTTATCCCCATAAAGATCTGGACTAACCTGAAATTATTTTACCAACCAAAAAAAAAAAAAAACATCAAAATGAGATGAGTTTTCAGAAACTGAAACTTATGAGCACTTTTTGATGCATTTATTAAGAAAAGAGTTGGACAAGGCATAAGTGTGTTGTTACCTGCCACCCTGCTTCAATGCTGTTGAGGTCTTGTCCAAAGGAGCCTCCTAAGATCCATATCTGAGACAAGCTGAACTCATTGGGTTGCTGAATCTTTGGTTGCCACACATTCATGGTTGCCTTTGCTCCATAGTACTTGTCTCCCTCTACATAAGCTATTGCATGCTACAAACCCCCCAAAAAGGAACAAAAAAAATACATAAATTAAATAATAAAAGAATAGGGTAATATATGAAATAAAGATCAAAGAAAGACATTAGAGGATCAAGCAAAGTAGAGAATCACTTCATTAAAAAGCAAGTTCTCCTTCTATGCGAAGGAGTCTGACTAAGGTGAAAGGCGCACTAACAAATTAAAAATTGAAGGTTAATATACATTTTATTTAGAATCTCTTCCACCGTTCGTGCCATTATTTATTATTCTTTCGTTGGTCGATAAAATGATATTTGGAGAAGTACTATGTTAAGATCTCCCAATAGATTAAGAATCTTCCCCTATTCTAAAAGCTCCACACTGTCGGATCGTTGGCGCTAACTATTAATCTTAAAAGAGATGAGTAAAAGTTTTTTTTTGAGATAGGTAGCACGCTACCAGCTTCGTTTATTTCATTTAGAAATAAACTTAGCTAGAAATGTGAATCAGCTAGAATTCGAACTTGGATCTCAGGTACCAACCACCAAGTCCTTTATCACTTGCTTTAGGGTCCCTAGAGCAAGTGACAAAGGGCTTGGTGGTTGGTACCCGAGTTCGAATCCTAGTTGATTCACATTGCTAGCTAAGTTTATTTCTTAACGAAATAAACGAAGCGGTAACGTGATATATATCTCTCAAAAAAAAAACTATTAATCTTAAAAGCTCTTAGAGATATATAGATAATTCACTTAAAATATACAGACACAATGATCCCGAATCTCAACTGTGACTCGACCAAATCAGTGCCACTTCAAACATAACTGGGTCCAATCTGATCTGACCTTCTGTCACGGGACAAGATACTGGCTAATTTAAGCCAACACAAACTTATATCTTTACCCAACTTATGCTCGATCTGCCGAAAACGGCAGCAGCTGAAAGCAGAAGCAAAAGCGAAGCCAACCCAGTTGTACCTGATGTCCACTCTCATTGAGGAGGTCAGGATCACCAGACATGGGGCTTGGGAAGCTATTGTGCTTCTTCTTCCCATATCTGCTAAAAGAGCTGGCCCTCAGTAAGTCCTGCTTCTTGGTCCTCCTAATGGGAATGGTGTTTTCTGGGCAACTCTCCCCATTCTGATGCCACAGCTGAGTCATGGGCTTTTTGGTCATTTCACCTGATGATGATGCTGTGATCTTAAACTTTTTCTCATCATCCTGCATTAGCCCTTCTGGGTGGAATGCTGGCCTCAACTGCAAATATCAGAACCATTGAGGGGGGGATTTAAACTTTAATAAAACTTTATAAAGTTTAATAAAATATGGTATGGAAAGAGAGTGTAAATTAAAGGGGCTGAGGATTTTTGTACCTGGAGAGTGTGGTTTTTGAGGAAAGGGTGATCAAAAGCTGGTTGATGAGAAACATGCACACAGTCTATGATGTCTCCATCTGGGCTCTGTTTTTTTTTTTTTTTTTTTGAAAATAATATAAGTGTAGTGGAAAAAAAAGGAAAAAAAAAAAGAAAAAGAAAAAGAAGAGAAAGAATGATAGAATCATATAAATTAAGTATCATTAATTCATTAACACTGAAAAGTAACCCAATTACCCCAAAATAATTAAGTATCATTAATTCATTAATAACAGTGAAAAGTAACCCAAGTACCCCAAAATATAAAAAAAACAAAAAACAAAGTTGAGATATGAGTTACTATGGGTGGATGATTATTATTATTATTATTTTTTGGGTGTAGAAAAAATTTAAGTGTTCACAAAGAAACCATGGGTGGATGATTATTATTATTATTATTTTTTGGGTGTAGAAAAAATTTAAAGAAAAAGACAAAAAAAAATGGAAAACCAACCCCAATTGAAAATAAAAAAAATAATGTTTTTTTTTAATATAAATTTGAATATTAATATGAAAAAGATAAATATCAATTATGATGACTAAAGTTGTCGGAAAATAGCGGTATCATATAAATAAATCAATATAATATCAGAACAGAAGATACTTTACTGAATAATCAGATACGCAAAAAATAATAATAATAATATAACATATAAATAAATAAAGAAAAAAACGCTCAATAAATGCTCTATCATAACCCAACAAACAAAAATCATGCAAAAATGAAAAAAAAAAAAAACTAATTTTATATTTAAATTTTTTTTTTAAAAAAAAAAAGAAAAAGAAAGAAGGAATTTACCAGAATGGTCTTAAGAGGGGGTTTGTTGAGGCGGCCGAGGTGGCGGTGCAGCTCCCCGCGGCGCCGCCTCGGGCCCCGCGCCACCATCCCCTCGGCGGCCCACGATAAGCACAGAATCAGAAGCAGAAGCAGCGGCCTCGCGCTAAAATGCGCCGCCGCCGCCGCCGCCATTTTGCTTAATTACCAAATTAACCCTCCCCTGAGAAGAGAAGAGAAGAGAAGAGAAAATAGAGAAAATAAATTAAACCCTCTCTCGCTCTCTCTCTCTCTCTCTCTCTCTCTCTAAACCATGAGAGGAAGAGGAGAAGTGGAGGAGGGAGGAGAGTTTGGTGGCTGGGGGGCAGAACGGGAAGAGAGAGGGAGAGAGAGAGAGAGAGAGGAAAAGGGGGATTAGCAGGAGAGAGAGAGAGAAGATTCTTCGGTTCTCGTCGGATATAAAGTTATAAACTGCATCATTAGTCCCTGAACTTTCACCTTTCTGACATTTCAGTCCTCCACTTTTTAATTTTAACGTTAGTAATTCTTAATTTTTTTTTAAAAAAAAAGTTAACTTTAATTTATATCAACCTCTTATCATTTATAGCCTTTGATTAATCCTATTATTAATTCCTACCGTTTGGTTAGGGGATAGAGATAGGAATAGACCCTTATCCCTCTCTTTATATCCAAATGCTAATTTTTTATCCGAGAATAATAGTTCTTGGTTATTCCCACCAACATCTTCATTTTCTATATAAAACTACATAATATTTTTCTTATCCTCGGGAACAACCCAATTTTCATCCAAACGCTAGTTTTCTTATCCCCATACTTGTACCTATCCCTGTAATAGCTAGTTCTTGCTTATATCCGAACCAAACGATATGGAAACTACTCAACCTTAGAAAAGACCGCAATTATTTAACCGTACAATTCTTGAGTACAATAGCCGGACTTATGTAGGCTGGGGCTATTATATTTTTATGAGTATAGATTCCTATGTACTAATAAGTTTTTAGTCATTCGGATGAAAAAATATACGGTTAGGAAGAGAGTGGTTATGGTTAAGTTGATAGTAGGTCCCCTAAAGGTGAGTTGATGGTTGGTTGAATAGTATAAGCTAACGGGTGAAAATGACTAAAGGGTAGATCTAAGGGCCAAAAACTACTATCCTTTTAAGAGGACATAGGCCTTCGTTCTCCTAACTCGTTTTAGATTATAGGAATCATGAATCGATGATCAGAGTCGTTAAAGTGGATATAAAGTATTATAACGCTTAGAAACTAAATTTCAGAAATTTTAAAATTCGTTGTCAAATTCATTAAAATTTTGAAAAATAAAATGTTTAAAAAATGAATAACGTTGTGAAAATAGATATTAGACTTTTTCAATTCATGATTAGAGTTATGAGCTCCCAAGCAGTGGGAAGAGAAAGTGATCTCTAACCGCGTGCTCAAACATTATCTAAATAGTATAAAAAAATTTCAATCAAAAATTCAAGCTATTTCGATTGTTCTCCACTGTTAAACAAGCAAACAGTTCATATAAACCATAAATACTGCCCATTTTATAATCTTTTGATCACTATACAAATATATTTTTTAAAATTAATAAAATTTAGTTTCTAGACACTTTAAATACTCTAGATCAAAAATAACAATTCCGATCATCAATTTGTAATCTTAATAATCTAAAACGACTTAGGAGAACGAATGCCTGCGTCCTATTAAAAAGATAGTAGCTGGGTATATATATATATATATATATAGAGTCCGGCTATGGTGCTTGTAAAAGCACCAAGAATTTGGTGCTTGTGAATTTTTTACCGTTAGATCTATAACTTTGATCATTTTCATCCGTTGGATTGTACTATTCAACCAACCACCCACTTAACCCAAGGAGGCCCACATCATCCTAACCGCACATCTAATTATCCAAGGGTTAAAAACTTACAAGACCAATGACTTAAGATCTTTTAAAAGCATAGAGCTCAATTATATATATATATATATATATATATATATATATATATATATATATATATATATATATATATATATATATATATATATATATATAGTTTGAGACTACTATATTGCTACTATGCGAAGCCTTAGTGTCCGTGCTTAAACGTTTTTGATATTGCGATTTCAAATTAAATTTAGGGAAAACTTCAAAAAACCCCCTTGTGATTTCAAATTTTTTCACTTGAGTACCCTATGGTTTAAAATGTATCAAGTTAGTACCTTGTGGTTTCTCACTTGATCACTTTAGTACCCTGTGGTTTAAAGTGTATCAAATTAATACCCTGTGGTTTTGAACTTTATCACTTTAGTACCCTGTGGTTTTAATTTTGTATCAAGTTAGTACCATGTGGGTTTTTAAACTACAGGATACTAAAGTGATAAAGTATAAAACCACAGGGTACTAAAGTGATAAAGTTCAAAACTATATGGTACTAACTTGATATATTTTAAACCACAGAGTACTAAAGTGATAAAGTGAGAAACCACATGATACTAACATGATACACTTTAAACCGTAGAATACTAAAATGAAAAGGTGTGAAACCACAATGATTTTTTTTTAAGTTTTTCCTTAAATTTATATATAGTGTGAGACTACTATATATAAATTTAATTTTCCTTTGAAATTTTATGATCACACGAACGGCCTCATGATGAAGAGTAACGTAACGTAACGGAACGGAGCGTAACGTAACGTAAATCTGCTCACCAATCTCAAAGCCCTGCGTGTACTACATCCGCCCCGTTCGAGCGCCGAGCCGTTGGCCGTTTGCCTTGCGGGGTGCATGCATTATCTTCGGTTCCGATGCGAATTGTCTGAAATGCCCTCGCGCTGTATCAGCCGTCCGATGCTCTGATGATGATGCCGAGGATCATGATGATGCCTGCATCATCGTACGTGTTTCCGGACGACACGTGACGGGCAGATACAGCGACGCTCGGCGCGTGCGAAACGACACGTGTGGACCGCTGATCAACCACGGTCAAAGCCCGCGAGATACACTCAAAAAAGTAGATATACACCTTAGATTTTACCATCTTTTAATCTAAAAATGAATTTCTTTTTTATTAGTTATTATACATATATATTTTTTTAAGAGAAATACAGTATATTATTTGTTTCGTTTATTTTTTAATAAATTTATCTGAAAATGTAAAGCAACTACACATGTCTTAAAACTTTTAATTAAAGTTGGGCTAGAAAGAAAAAAAAAAAATAAATAAATAAATTGATCTACACCTTTTTTTTCTTATATCTTAGATATTAGCGGGTTCAAATGAACCATTATAAATCAATGCAATGCCGTGGTCATTTAAGAATTTTTGTTTAGACGGTTAATATCATCCGTATAAAGTGATATGATCTACGATTTCAATTATTTCTCATTTCAATTTAAGAATTCTTGTTTAGACAGTTAATATCATCCGTATAAAGTGATATGATCTACGATTTCAATTATTTCTCGTTTCAACAGTAGCATATTGTTCCATGGCTTCGAACTTGAGATCTAAGTTATCAACCACTAATCTCTTTACTACTTGTACTAAGAACAATTGATAGTTATATCATTACTTATGTCATGTGAATATCTTTTGTCAATGGAACTAATATCTGTTTGACAAAATGCTCATATGTACATTCGTCCGATCACTTGTACAAACAAACCACTCTGACATAATTTTACAAACTAATAAAAAAATAAAATTAGCTAGATTAATTTTAAATTGTTGGATAAAAAAATCCGACCGGTTTGTTTAAAACCAAACCGATTTACTGCTTCGATGATTGAACCGCCAATTCGAACAGTACAAGACGATTTTTGACTCATTCAGTTCAAAGAATTGAATCGAACCATATTATAGACTAGGTCATGATTGGACCGTCGATCCAGTTTCTAGTTTGGCTAGTTCAACCCGATTTTTAGATGATTGTATATAAGTTGCGTTCTTCAAAACAAAAGAGAACTTCTAAGAGGGGTCTCTCCCTTTTTTTTTTTTTTTTTTCAACATTAAATGAGACTCAAAACCGACCATTCCTAGAGCAAGTAGCAAAGAGCTTAATGATTGATACCCGAGATTCCATGTTCGATTTTAATTGATTCATATTTTCAGATAAGTTTATTTCTATATGAAATAAATGAAGCAAACAACGTGCCACATATCTCTCTCTCTCAAAAAAAAAAAAGAAAAAAAAAAAAGCTAGTAGCTGGGCTTTTTTTGCAAATAGCCCCCTAAGTTTTTATATTTTTAAAAATAACCTTATCATAAAATTAATTGCAAGAATAACCCTATTCCCGCCACGCAAGCACGCGGGCGGGGCTGGGCCAGGTGTTTAAGTTGAACACGGTAAACCATTCACCATATCCAATACAACTAAGTTTCAGGGAGGGTATTTGTATTGGACACGGTGAATGATTCACCGTGTCCAATACAACTAATTTTCAGGAACTTGGTATTTTTTTTTCGGGTGTGGTAGTTATATTGGACACGATGAACCATTCACCGTGTTTAGACACGGTGAATGGTTCACCGTGTTCAACTTAAACACCTGGCCCCAGCCCAGCCCGCGTGGCGCTGACGTGGCATGGACAGGGCCATTTTTGTAATTTATTTTACAGTAGGACTATTTTGCAAAATATAAAAAGCCAGGAGGCTATTTGCAAAAAAAGCCCCTGTTAGCTCTTTACTTTAGAGGTGGTTATGCATATGTTGTCCATCGAGAGTTGGAAATTCTTATTCTATGTTATTAGAAGATATGATTGGGTTGCAATGACATCCTTCTTGATTATTCATAGCTTTGCATATAATAAAAAAAAAAAAACCCATAATGTTATCCTTTAGGGATCAACATGATGATGAACTTGAACGCACAAAATAGTTTCATATTAAATTCCTATATTGTTGTTGTATTGGAATTCCAAGTCGTATATATCATTGGTTGCCCTGCAAAATCAAAATTAGTAGTGCTAGAGCCACAACAGAGTTTGTATCTTAAATTATTTCTAAATCATTCTATCTTAGATTAATCTTTCAGGTAATACAATACAATACGAAAGTAACTATTATCATCACCGAGTAATAATGTTGACTATATTCAATACATCTTCTCTGCCGATAACAAAAGTTAGGCTAGGAATATCATCAACTAAGATTTTTACAGCATACAAATTGGGAAGGTACAGAGTAAGCCCTAATTAAAAAAAATAAAAAAGACAGAAACAATAATTCCTGTACCTCAATCATGAGAAAGTCCATCATCCAAACTTGTCATCATACCATCATTACCTTCAGGTTTCTCATTTGTTGCCTGGGTCCATACTACAGAACCAAATATAGAAGACACTCATGACTCATGGGAGAACCAATACTTTTGTTGGAGACTTAAATGGATTATTATAAGTACTTAACAGTATAAATATTAACTCATTGATGATATTTAGGATTCAGTACTATCATGGACTCATTTTTCGATCATAGGGTTTTCAAATCGATCAAAAACAACCCCAAATTTATGATGTAACTCATAATTTCTATCTTAGGTTTTAGTTTATACAAGTGGGGATGCTACTTTATGCAAAATCTTTCACCCAAAGAAAAACTATAAAAGGGACTCAAGAAAAAGGAAAGAATCTAAAAGGAGAGTTAAATTAAAAGATCTTTCTTGATGAAATATGAAGATAACACAAACAAAAAGAAATTAGCATCTCTAAGGACTTCTTTTAATAGAAATGGAGCATGGAATGCACAAACAGGAAAGTGCTTAAAAAAGGAGAAAAATAAAAAATAGAAGAGGGAGAAAAGCTAGAAGACCCAACAAGAGAATGCTATCTCTCTTTTCTCCCCACTTCCAAAGGCCAATTATTTTCTTTCTTTTTTTTCTTTAAGTCGTGTCTTTGTCCTAAATATTTCTACGTTGTTGATCTGATCATCCATCTGAAAAGCAGAGAGTATCTCCACCTAGGAGGTGATCCGACATCCGGTAGTCGACTCAACTGGTAACTGAGATGGACTCAGCATGCAGAAAATTCTTGCAACTTAATCTAGTGGTTCCAATGAAACTTTTGATCCAAAGAGCAATTAACCTTCACTATGACCACATAATAAATCAAAGTGCCATGTCCACTAGTGTAGAAGGTGGTTGGGTTAGCTTGGGCCATGAATGATAATTGTCATCTACTGGAACAAACCATCATGGGTTTCAACCAGGGCCCTACTTGGTACTGAGACCCATATAACGCTAACGGACAAAACAAAGTTGGAACAAAACAATTATTAAATGGGAACGCAAAATATATTATAACCAATTTATTATGATATACAGAACGTAATATTACATATGAAAACAAACATAATATTTTCCTATCATATAGTTTCTTACTGTACGTAATGCAATTCCCTCGCAATTCAAAACGGAGCCTAAGATTCCAAAGCAAGGCGGAGCCATTGTTTGCAGTACTATAGGACCTTGGTAGGGCCTAACACAGCACAACAACATATGAAAAGGGTCATTGTTTGGGCTGATGCGTTGTAAAGCAAAATATATAGAAGCTGTTGTTCCCCGGTACCTAACTTAGATGCATTTGCTCCAATGAAAGAACAGTAGGGCCTGTTTGACCCCTCTTTAGGGTGCAGTACTGCATGATAGATATCATT
This sequence comes from Aechmea fasciata, assembly GCA_025177825.1. Lineage (NCBI taxonomy): Eukaryota > Viridiplantae > Streptophyta > Magnoliopsida > Poales > Bromeliaceae > Aechmea > Aechmea fasciata. The sequence goes on along the minus strand of CM045927.1, from coordinate 4,018,220 downwards.
TCTTTCCGAACAACAACTCTTTGCAGCAGATCATAAGCTCCAAGATAGAAGATCCATGGAATTGATTTTTCGAAGTGAGATTTAAGGACGTCGTTTTTCAAAGTGATTATGTCACAGCATCAATGCGCTATGTTGCGTGCCATAGCAAAGGAGAAACACAGCAGTTTGTTTTCCCGTTAGCTTGCTCCAACATGTTGACGAAGAAGGACAGAGCAAGTTAACTCAAGCGATAAGAGAACGAGAATAGTCTAAATGAGTGTTTCAAAGATGCTCAAAAGTTGTGGTACTTGATAGACTGAGAAAGGGTAAACAATTGATTACGTACATGGTTCGGTCGTAAACATGGTTTCACTCCTAAAATTTTTGGGAACGGAAGAGAAAAGAAGTTCAGTTCGAGAGCTGCTGTAACAATGTATTGACAATTATGTTCGGGAATTCTATGCTGTTGCGGTGTTTCAATACGAGAGAGTTAAGCAAAGAAGAATAGCGTACCCTGTCAGCATGATGATGATGTACATATCAAGACCCAGCCTATCTAAAGCTAGTGTCATGAACTTCATGTGTCAACAAAACAAACCAACATGTAACAACTAAAAATCTTCGAACGAAAGGGGACTGACTTTGATAGGAAGAAATGGTGGCTGTTAACTTCATAAAATCAAATAAGTGGTTCGAAAAATGAATCAATCAAGGTCACACTATAATTGTACACATTAATATACATACAACAACCAGAGGCGTAGAAGTTGTAGAGTGTAGACGAGGAGAGATGCAATGGATTACCGAATCTCGTTGTTTGTTTTCCTCTCATTCTTGTTCAGCTATGTAGTTGGGCCGTTCACCCTGGCAAAGGTATTCGTCACACCGAGATGCAGAACCCCAACCCCTTCTGAGTCTAAGAATGTCTTCGGTGAATGTCGAACCAGAGGATCCTATAAATACGTTCGACAATGCACATATTGTCTTATCCAGCATTGCCTCGACCTGCAAATATGCAAGATGGAGATTAATAAAAGAGAATCCAATGTAAAAAATGACTCTAACCATAAATCAACCAATTAAAGAGAGTGACTTTATGCATAATTATCCCTGCAAAGTCTGAAATTTCAGCATGCCTGTCGTTAAGTTAATTTCAAGAACACGAGCACGCATACATGCACAAGCACACGCGCACACGTGCACACAGAGACATGCACACGAGCACATGTGCACGCACAGAGAAACACATGCATGACATATGTACCTAATATAATTCCCTCACTAATACAAGGTCGAACCCCTTCATAAATTAGCTGATTCCCCAATTAAGGGTTCTTTGGGCAAGAAATTTCACTTCCTTACGAGTACATATTAAAAGTACGATTTCACAGCTGTATATAAATATATAAATGCTTCTGCACAGAATATGTGCGTACTGTAGAGACCCCAAAAAGAAGAAAAAGAATTGTACTGTAGATCTTTAGTTTACAAGAGAGAAAATAATTTACCAGACTATCCCCGCCAATGTGATTTCTGTATAATAGGGCATCCCATTTTTCAGCAGCATTATGGTCTGGCCTCTTGACGAGCGGGACTGGCTTGTCATTTAACACAACCAAGGACTGGAGAAGATTCGTTTCACTCTCAGCAGCGTCCGTGGATAGATAGATCGAGGGGGCATTGGATCTCTCAACCACTCGTAGTATGCACTCAGCCGCCTGGGGGATGGGAAAGAAGCAGCTCTCTTTCTTGGCATTGCTGCGCAAAAAGATAAAAGACATTGAATATCATGAGATTGATACTCCTTTTTAACAAACTATTGCCCATTATATGGAGGCAAATCAGGAATAATTATAGCATGCTAAAAGCAACACGCAACACAGTATTAATTAACATACAGGAGGTAGCTTACATCGTATTGCAACTCCTCAGAGAAAGATGTACAAAATAGGACATAGATGTAGTACATAAGTGGTATTTTCACATAGAGTGCAAAGCCAAAATATAATTGTCCTAGTGAGACCAGTTCACCAGGTTGTCTGTTCTCCCCGCAATTAAAGAAATAGCTACCAATCAGCACCCCCAACAAAATTGATTATTATAAATAAATAAAAATATTTTCATACTTGACTTGCAAACAATTTGATAAGCAAAAGTGTATGAAGGGTAAAATCAATCAGCTTGTTGCAATTAATGAGAGTTCTATCCAGAATGTCCCTATTAGCTGACAAACTAACAAACCTAGAGGGAACTGAACAAATGTACCAAATTAATGGAACCAATAAATTTGCGATAATCTTAGTGCAATATATCAAACAGAGTGGAATAAGCAGATAAGCAATACCAAAAAGTATATGAGCAAACCAAGATTTATGAAGCAAGCCCCACGATGGAGACTATAGGATCCACAACAAATTACACCCCAAAAGCTGATCAACAACATCTAACCAACCAACTTTGACCGCCCCTCTAACACTTCTCAATGATAAGCTTATGCACCAACAATCACATAGTGTGCAACGCCTTAATCCAATCCATGAATCACCAGCAAAATCAACAAGCGAGAAAAAAAGAACATAAAGTATGTTGGATGGCCATTAACCCTATGTCCTCACCTGGGCCATGGGGAAGATGAAGAGCAAGGAGAATCTAGGTTTTGGGGAGACAACTAGCAATAATTATGAAAAGAACCCCATTTTTTACTCTGTAGTTGTTTGGGGCAAATAGTAAGTAAAGGATGATTTATAAGTTAATAGACATAAGGAAGTCATAATCAAGACTTATTTAGCAAAACAGTCCAGATTGTTGTCAAGCAATCCTGATCGTTTTGAGGCATAACTATTCTCGGATCAGGTTTCATGTACAAAGAAATGCAGATTGTTTTCAAGTAGTTAGGACCCCTTCAGACAGAAACTTTCGCAAGTGCCTCCTTCTCAAGCAGCACAGAACAATTATGAGAGGTTCAGATCAGGCAAGACCATCTCTTCGAGTTCACAGTTTCTTGTGGCTTTATATCTTGTGCAGAGATTAGACTTCAAAGAAATTAGATAAGTCTTATCAGAAAACAGATTTAATTTCCCAGGAGCTTCTATTGTGCTTATGCTATCTCTTTGTCAACAATATTTTTGAGATGTGATCCAATACCATTCTCTTTGGAGAGAAACAGATCCTGTAAAAACTACGACTTTTCAATAGAGTATTGGAACAGGTTTCTTCTTTAGCTCTGCTAGTGTCACAGATCGAAATTGAAGCAAGGGAAAGGAATGCCCAATTCCACACAATAATAAATTAGAGAATTCTTTATAGCTCCCTATTTGAAGATCCAGGGTTAGAATTTTATCCACCTTAGTGATTCCTCCTACTGAGTTCATTTCAATTAGAATTTTGCTGTCCATAACGTACTATTCTAAAACAAGTTAATTTGTCTCCAATTTGAAGATCAAAAGCTCTCTCAGTCAAACTCAATCATCTCCTAACACTCTTTATTTTATCTGAAATGCAAATTATAACATGCAAATCTCACCCTATGTGGATCACAATGTATAATTTAGTTGTTCAAGTGATTTCTAGCTGCTTGCCGTTCATCTTAACTTTGGCTTGGAAAACTGAACATAGCAAAGCATGACTTCCTACATATGACATTCCCCAACACTGCAAGGACTAACAATTTACAGCTGCTAAATTACCCTGCAAGAGATATTTCGCATATACTAAACTTGTAGATAGAGGTTTTGACTAACTAACCGTACTAGGTGAGCTTAAATATGGAGAACTAGGGAACGACGCCTTGAGAGACCGATCTGATAATAGAGGCATAGATGGCTAGGGTATTGTTCTAGTACCAAAGTAAAAATGGAATCTGACAAGGAAAGCTTATAATCATACATATACGTTGGCTAGTAGAAAGTCCCTGGCGATGCAAGACAAAGTAGGGGTCCCTACATGATAAAGGGCTGAAGCCTTGAAAATCAGGAAGGAAGGTTTAAGGTTCTTGCTAAATTTTAGGCGGAGTTTGAACGTCCAATTCTATAAAGGAGCAGTTGATCAGCTTCGACTATACAATTTATGGTCATAAATATTAGAATAGGGCCTAAGAGGTGATGGATATGCCGATATGATGTGTGGGTGTGCATGTGCCTCTTTGTTTGTGTTTGTGCATGCACGCATGTGCGTGGATGTGAGTGCGTGAGTCTGGGAGTGTGGGACCGTGTGCATGCGTGTAGATATGTGTATGCACAAGGGAGTGGGTCTTTGCATTTGCAACTGCATACACCTGTGTGTGTGCACAGGCGTGTGCATGCATGAGTGCGTGAGTGAATGCGTGCATGTTGCACAAACACAAATGCACCAGGTGTGGGTGTGTATATGTTGGCTAAGCACAAATGCACCAATATATGTGTGAGTTTACGTAGTTCTGTATGTGTATTTACAAATAAAGAAATGATATACAATTCCACATGGATATGTTTTGTTTCACTGAAAGTGTTGTTGCAATTTATGAGAGTATATATCTGACCAAGGACAAGGACCTCTGATCAGTTAATGAATATAACTAAAAGTCTATAACAAAACATCTTGAACTTGCTTAATCTTAATATTGTTAGGACTCTCATGATAATAAAAATCTTAACCCCCTCTACATTTTTTAATATTGTTTTAACAACCCCATTATGCAAAATTAATAGCCTACAAACATTATGAAGAATCCTTCAAGTATCATATGAACATACAATATTTTATAAAGACACACGTCACACACCTTACATATTAAAGTAACTTTACAACATAAACACGTCTTCTTAGTAATCATTATACCCTTACAGGATAAAAGCACAAGCGCTTTAAAACATGTAGCATAAATTAGCCTTGACATGTATGATGCCATACACACGACACCTAGAATTGGCAAGCAGTTTTTACAAGTTTTGTCAGATTATCAGTTGATCATACCTTCTTAACAAAGCGGCATACATCATACCCTTTAATCACTATTCATATATATTTGCAGATGAACTGCGCAACTTTTAAAAATATATCGTCCTGAAAATTTTGCAACCTAATATTTCAGCATCAATTCTGATGCAGTACATAAAAGCAGTGTATCATAGGCAGAACATGGATGTGATACTACTATCAAAGAAAAATCATCATAAATCAAAAGGAATTAATTAAAATCCTATTGTATTTCACAAAATAAACTTTATTGCTTCCAAGGTTAGAAGTATCAAAGTTCACAGTGATGATTCATTGGACAGGCTAGAAGAAACTATTCACTAACTCAACTATTTACCACAACAAATAAATGACATGACATGTAAGGCAAATAGATGCAGCAAGGTTAGAGTGGTCTCATGCCATGGCTACCAGCTGGACCCAAACTACAAAATCAGCATTATGAAGTTCCAATATTTATAGCATTAGCATATTACTAGGGAAAACTTATAAAAAATTAAAAATCTTACCAAAATTTCAGGAAACCATGCCGACGAAAATGAAGAGCGATAAAGTTGCTTCCCAAGAAAGTCTGCACAAATCGCTGCGCCGTGAGCACGATAAGCCTGCTTGGTTGGAGCACAGTCTTGCACTTGTGTGCCAGCGGACCACCAGGCTGCATCAGCCAGTCTTCCTCCACATCTGCATAAAACATATCCCCAATTGCAAGAACCTCCACATCGGACGAGAACTTCGGTGTAATATCCCCTACCACTCTCTTCTTTTGTTCCTTCAACTTGGCATCTTCCGGCCATGCCGCTTCGATCTTGCCCAGGGAAATCCCCATAGTCTTCAACCTCTTAATGTGTTCCTCATCCAGAAAACAAGGCGGTGACGCAATATAGCATGTAAACCTATCTATGGTTATCTTGTTCTTCTTCATGTCTGAGAATTCCTCAAATGGCATTACCACCTTCCTGCCGAAACACTCATTGATGTGGTTGATATCCAAAATGCGGTCATATTCGTAATCAAGTTTTGGGCTCGGCAATATCAGGGTGCGATCAAGAAGCGCCGCGAAGAACATGTGCTTCTCCAAACAGATCAAATGGTTGGAGATCTGACCGGACAGACAGATTGCGAACAAGAACCTGTCTTTCTTCGGTCTCCACTCGATCGTCCTACTGCCGGACGGTTTATCGACCTTTCTACAGAGATCAAGCCCCGAATTAGAGGGATCGAAGCCGGCGTCCTCATCGAAAGGCTCTGACGTGATGTTCCCGAGCCGGTGCGAGGAAAGGAGAGCCTTTTGGATCTCCCTGTTCAGCTTGATTTGTTCGAGCAATGCCGATCTGAATTCGTCGGAATAAAGAGAGATCGAGGAATGCGGCGGCAGATCTACCTTAGCCGAAGACGAATTCGAGCTCGCCGAAGCGGGAGACACGGCGGGCGACGGGGCCGCGTCGAAAACCGTGCGGTTCCAGAGCTTGACGAGGCTGGATTGCTGGTTGCGGAGGAGGTAGAGAGCGCGGAGCTCGGCCTCCCGCATCCGGTCTCCGCCGTCGCCGGCGACGCGGATGACGGAGACGCCGCGGAAGAGGCGGCCGAGGTCGAGGGAGAAGAAGAGGAGGATGAGGACGAGGGGGAGGCACACTGCGAGGAGGAGGTAGCGCTTGCTCGACCAGAAGCCGCCGCCGCCTCCGCCTCCGCCGCAGCTGCGGGCGGCGGAGGCGGCGGCGCCGCGGGCGATCTCGAACACTGCAGCAGCGGCGGCGCGGGGGTGAAGGGGAGGGGGCTTCGCCTCGCTCTGCGGGACGAGGGTGCGGCGATCCTCGTCATCGTCGGAGGAAGAAGAGTCCCTCTCCATTGACGAGGATTGGGGTTAGGGTTTTAGTGCTATCACAAAGTGGGAATGGCGAATTGGGGTGGGGGGAGAGCGGGAGAGAGGGATTGTGTCGGTTTATTATTACTGAAGCGGGAAAGAAGACGACGTAGCAGCGAATGACGCGAGAGAGTCGGTGCCCGAGTGCGACGCTCCAACCGTAAGTGCGCTAATACACTATTATACGAGCAAAATCAAAACCAATATACAAAAAATTAAGAAATATTTAAAAAAAATAGGATAAACTTCAAATACCACCAATGTGGTTTCGTACTTTTTTTTTACTTTAGTATTCTGTGACTTAAAATATATTAATTTAGTATTATGTTATTTTATTTTTATTTTTTCGTCGATTTTTTCGTTAATGTTTCGTTAAATTATATGCAAAAAAAACTTTAGACGCCCCATCTAAATTTATTAAATATTTACGTTAATAACCGACCGTCCCTAAAACAAGTGGCAAAGGATTTGGTTGTTGGTACCCGAGACCCAAGTTTGAATACTAGTTGATTCACATTTTTAGCTAAGTTTATTTCTAAATAAAATAAGCGAAGCGGGTAGCGTCTTCTGCTCTCTCAAAAAAAAAAAAAAAAAAAGAATATTTACGTTAATACCTTTTAATTTTAATTTTGTCACTGATTTAACGAAAAAAATTAGTGAAATCGATAATAAAAAAATAAAAATAAAATCATACGATACTAAATTAATACACTTTAAACAACATGGTACTAAAGTGAGAAAGTGTGAAACCAAGTGGACGGTATTTAAATTTTTTCCAAAATAATAAATTATATGAAATTTATTTTGAACTATGAGTTATTTGAATTTAGCTACCCACCATTTTGAAATTTTAATTTTAGCAGCCAACTTTTCAATTTACTTGATTTGAATCAGTTAACTACCTTTTGACTCCAAAATTTAATCTAATTGTGAGAAATATTGTCTGGAGAACGCTAATTAAATCTGCAAAGATAAATAATACATACTAATTTTGAAGTTAAAGTGCCATTGGACCGGTTCGAATCAAATAAATTGAAAGATTATGTAGCATTAAAATTTTGAAAGATTAGATTCTCAAATCCAAATGATTTATAGTTTAGATAAATTACATATGTTTTTACCCCTAAAATATAAAAAAATTCAACTTGTCTTGTAGTTTAGGGCATTTTCTATTTGCTATCTTATAGTTTGGAATGTTTCATTTACTATCTTATAATTTTATTTTTATTAAAGTAATAATTATATACAAATCTAAATTCCGTTTTTGGTTCAAAAAATTTGAATTCAATTGCTGTAATTGAAAATGCATGAGGAGGAGTAATTGCAGCAATTGAAAATATGCTAAAATTTGCTGAAATTCTAATGTCAGCAATTGAAAAGAATAATTTTAAACACAAAGTAAGTATACCTCTCTAATCACTTTATAAATAAAAATAATTTTCTTTTCTACATTTGGAATAATCTCATCACCACACATACAAAAGTAGGCCAATTTGCATAAAAAATCCACTAGTTTTGCGCTTTTGCAAAAGTGAGCCGTCTTTTTCGATTTACAAATTTGGGTTGGATTTTCAGTAGCCTAACTAAAATGCCCCTCGTCTATATCTACCTCTTTTGTATTCGGTGCTATACATATACCATAACGTACAGTCCTGATGAACATTAAATGCATCCATTGCGTTTTACGTAACATCGTTCTTATCGAAACCCGAATCAAATCAACCCTGCTATTCGGCAACTCTGATATTTGCTGTTCGGCTACATAACAAAAATTATACGACTGGCAACAAAAATAATAGTGCAACGTAAAAAAGCAATGCGAAGAGAAATAGTGTAACAACCTTTTTAATAGTGCATCTTTCGGCTAGTACCAGTGCAATCTCCGCCGCTCAAATGTGCAACGCTGGCATTCAACCATCTCCCTCACCAGAGCAACCTTCCGTTCCCCTATAAGAAAGTGGAGGGGAAGAAGAAGGAGGAAAAAGAAGAGAATAAGAAATTGTGTAAATTTCACCGAAATAGTGTAACTTTCGCCTAAAGAGTATAACTCTCATCCCAAATAGTATAATTTCTATCTCAAAGAGTGCAACTTTCATCTAAAATAATACAATTTTTTTTAAAATAGTATAACTTTATTTTAACAGTGCAATTTTATCTTCTTCTTCATTCTTCTATGATTTTTGATTTTTTTCTGTAGAAATATTTTTTTTTATTTTATTTTCTTTCTCACTATAATTTTTTTTTGTCACGACCTCTTCCTTACCCTCTATCGCAACCATCACCCTCGCCAAAGTATAACTATTTTTCTCTCCCTTCTTTGCTGACGTACTTTTGGGCCTCGAGAAACACTTCCTCTTTGTCGCCGGCGGCGACGGTGGGGACGGCGGGTGGAGGAGGGTCGGAGAGGGGAAAAAAAAAAAAAGGATCGCGGTCCGACCTTCACAGGATCGGAGTTGAGGAGTGCGGGCGTGCGTGGGCGTGAGAGGTAGAGGCGAGGGCCACTGCCGACTTCTTCGGTGAGAAAAAAAAAATGCGAGAAAAAAAAGAGAGGAGAGCAATAAAAGTATAAGGGCATTTTGATCAGTTTGTTAAACATTCGGACCGAATCTGTAAAATCGAAAAAAACTGTCCAGTTTTGCAAAAGCTCAAAACTTTTGAATTTTTTATACAAATTGGCCTTGATCTTTTTTATTTTTTTTTAAATTTTGCGTGGAAATTATGTTATATGTTAGCTTATTGGTTTATATTAACTATTTGTACAAACACATTTGTATTAATAAGTCATTTTTAGCGGTAGAACATCAAGTAAAAATTATTTCTTATGAAAACAGAAGATCTGATTTTTTTTTTTTCGAATACTTTAATATTAAAATTATTGATTCTAATTTAGATAATTAATTTTTATTTAGTTAAAAAAATATTTTGAACAAAAGTTCAATTTCATTGGGATTGTTTTAAATTGTTAAATAATTATTTCACTAGTTGGTTTTGAAATTTTTCAATAGTAATGTTGATGATGTTAATGCATGATGGAAAGCAAATAAAATAAAATAAAAGGAGAGTAGAGAGAGGAAAATAATTTCTCTTCTAATTTTGGTTTGAGGAAAGGAAAAAAGAAAAAGGAAATAGCTTTCTCTTTTTTTTTTCTCCTGACTTTGGGAGAAGAGAAATTGAAGTCTCTTTGTTTTTCTTCTTGAAAAGTGCAAGTTTTAATTTAATTTGAATGCGTTGTACATCTTTATAGATTTAATTATAATATTATATATATATTTTATAATTATAATTTGTTAAAATAACTAGCTTAAATTTTTAAACTTAAAATAACTTTGGCTGACTCAAATTAAATAGATTAAAAGATTAGACAGTAAAATTAAAATTTTAAAAGTTTCGACTGTCGGATAAGTCCTATAAGGTTTTAACTAATTTTAAAAATTTAAGGGGCTTTGTACCACCACATGAAGCTCCAACTGCAATTGAAACTATTCGAGATCTAAATTTTTTCCATTTAAAATTATCTCTAATTTGCTCAAAATTATTGGCAACAATTCAAAGTACATCAGTTGACAAGAATTGTATTGGGAATCCGGTACTCGCCTCAGTAGCGGATCCTATGAATTCGCAATCGGCTTCGATACCAACTGCAGTGGATCTAGTATAGATTGTTGGAATTCCGCAACGGAAGCGTGAAATCTAATTTTTACAACGCAACAAATTGAATCGCCTGATATAATAGAAAAAACAATGATAAAATAACAAAGTTACTAAATACAACGCAACTAATTAGAATAAATAAATAAATAAGCTTCACCTAACTAGACTACATTTATAATTAAATTAAACCAAATAGCACCTAAATTGAAAGACCGCAAATTAAGCGGGCTCTTAATATAAAGCTAACTAAATTTTGCTTGATAAAATTTTTTACAACCTCACATGGTATAATAAAATTTTCTGAACTAATTAAAATTTTCATTTAATAAGTTTTCATTTTATATGTAGTAATCCATCAACAATCAATTAAAAAAAGCATTTTGTGGGGCTCACTACAATAATAATACTCATAATAATAATTAGAATTCGGGGACTTATCTAAAATATTTTTAGTCCATTAATAAAAAGATAAATCTCAATCAATTTAAAATATCTATTTGTATGATATTCTGACAAAATAGGATTAGAATTAATGTTTTTTTTATGACCTATAAATACATAATATGGTATTGGCCGCATACAAGATACAAAAAAATTTAAATAAAAAAAAAATCATGATTTGAACAGTGTGTTGCAATTGACTCTATGTAAGAACAACGTACAATAAATTAAGATAGGTTCGCATATCAACGAGTTTGTAAAACAAAACGAGATCCGATCATGATAACCGTAATCTATGTGATTTTTGCGCTTTGATTTGATTATTAATTTTTTCCAACAATATAATAACAATAAAAAGAAAAATAAAATAAACGGGCGTTTTCCTAAATGGCCTATAATTGAGGGGGTTGTAGATATAATATTTGAAAGAAGGAATTAAACGTTGCAGCCGACACAATTAAGTAGATATTTTGCTGTGCGCTCTCACTCATAACAGCAAAAACACGCTGCACAATATAAATATTAGGGTTTCTACCTCCTTTTCTTTTCCTTTCCTTTCCTTTCCTCTTCGGGTTCTCTTCTCTCTCTCTCTAATTCCCCTTCTTTTGAATCTCGCCTCGCCATTTTTCACATTTTTGATTTCTTTGTTCTGTTTTTTTTTTGCTTTGGTTTATGGTTGTTCTTAGATCTAAAATTGGATCGAAGAAGAAGAAGACGAAGAAGACATTTGATTCTTAGGGTTTTTGGTGCCGGGTAATTTGTAACCCCGAATTATGCCGTCCTCATGGGCTGATTCCGTCTCGCACGCCGAGAAATCGGCGTCCGCCGTCCCCCGCAGCTCCTACGTCCCTCCCCACCTCCGCAGCCGCCCGCCGCCGCCGCCGCCGTCCTCCGCTCCCCCCGCCGACACATTCCCCAAAGCCGTGCTGCCGTCCGCCCTCCCCACCACCACCACCGCCGCCGCCGGCAGCAGCGGTCGCCGTGCCGGCGGCAGTGCCGGATGGGGGCGCAGGGACCGCGAGCCGAACCCCTTCGCCGCCGCCGACGAGGAGGAGGAGGGGGAGGAGGCGGCGTGCGACGGGCGAGAGAGCACCGGCATCAATTTCGACGCCTACGACGACATCCCAGTCGAGACCAGCGGCGACGGCGTGCCGCCGCCCGCCGGCGCGTTCGCCGAGGTCGACCTCGGCGACGCGCTGAACGCGAACATCCGGCGGTGCAAGTACGTCAAGCCGACCCCCGTGCAGCGCCACGCGATCCCCATCTCCCTCGCCGGCCGCGACCTCATGGCCTGCGCCCAGACCGGCTCCGGGAAGACTGCCGCCTTCTGCTTCCCCATCATCAGCGGCGTCATGCGCTGCCCTCCCCAGCAGCGGCCGAGGGGCGGCAGTAGGGTGGCGTATCCGCTCGCGCTGATTCTGTCCCCGACGAGGGAGCTCTCGGTGCAGGTAAATGCCCGCAATCTCTCAGTTTCCTACTCCTTCATGTTGTTCGTGATTGGTTTTTGTTTGTGATTGGTGTTTGTTCGATGGATGCGTGTAGATACACGAGGAAGCGAAGAAGTTTGCGTATCAAACAGGCGTCCGTGTGGTCGTCGCGTACGGTGGAGCGCCGATCAATCAGCAGGTTCTTATTTTGATCTTCCTTGGATCACATACTTGTTCTGTGAATTGTTCTCATTTTGAGTGTAAGATGGTCGAAATAGGGTTTTTTTGTTGTCTACTGAACACTCCTAATTGTTTGCATGTCAGTTGTGCTGATGGAGATCCTCTTATTGTGTGGGATCTTCATCTAAACTATTGCTATCTTGGTTTCCTGCAAAACTGCGAGGAAATTCGTTTTACACTATCCGAAGCTTCACGGATTTTACGTCCTGTGCTATTTGGCGTGATCTTGTATGGTTTTGATTCTCTGTCGCTCCATGCATGCCCTTAACATCAAAAACCTTATTTCGGAATGCATTGCCGAAACGTTAGTCTCCTTCTCCAATTCTCGGAACGGTGATGGAACCGCACCGATGCTTTGTGGGTTGCGGTTCCCACCACCGTCTCATACGATTGGAAGAAGGAAGATTTAAAGTTTTTTAAGATCTTCCTGAATTCGGGCCCCCCTAAAGCATCATAGTGGTTGGGTTTGAACAATTCATTCCCAAACAAGGCCTAAATAAGTTTTCCATTGCTTTCGGCTATTTTAACCAGCTCACTCAGCTCTGCCTTGAACTAAACTAGAACATGGTAGGATTTGTCGTATCAATTATCATTCCTCGAAGTCATTTCAAGTATCGGCAGTGGAGAAAGTAGATTAGTATTCCATATAATTCGTCCAGAGTGTATATCTTTCAATAAATCTCCCCAGTGTATGAGAAGAGGCATAATACACCTTTGGCAAATGGTTTCATTGGATGTGTTGTATGCTTATACCTACTTGGTTGAGCCCATAAAATCTGCTGAAACTAGAGAACCAACCAAGTTTTAGCGAAATCGACTCAGTTTGTTGCTTGGATATCTTTTTGCGGGTAAATTAGGCCTTAGCATCCTTTAATATGGTTTTTATTTGTTTTGAATTCGAGACTTTGTGTAAGGCCTCATCTTCCTCTTTGGAAATTCTTTAGAAATTTGCAACATTGATTGTCTCAAGTCATGAAGGTACTACTTTCTCGCATGTTGTAAGGGTCTATTTTAACGTTTGTTTGGTAATTTACTTGTTGGTAACTCATTTTCATTTTTGGATTTTATCTCGACCTATACTGTAATATGCTAGCTTGCTGATATTGTTAAATGCACTTTGGCAGTTTCGGGAGCTGGAAAGGGGTGTCGAAATCCTCGTGGCAACTCCTGGTCGTCTGGTGGATTTGCTGGAGCGTGCCAGGGTTTCATTACAGATGATTAGATATCTAGCTCTTGATGAAGCTGATAGAATGCTTGACATGGGTTTTGAGCCACAGATCCGTAGAATTGTTGAGGAAGCGGACATGCCTCCGCGAGGTGTAAGGCAAACCATGCTGTTCAGTGCCACATTTCCAAAAGAGATCCAGGTGTTCTTCTTCGCCACTATTTGCTGTCTGTGTTTTCAGACTCTTAAAGAGTGTTGTTTGTCGTATTTATTTATGCTGGCATTGTACACTTATTATTTTTTGGACCTCGTACTAACATATGTCTTCTAACACTGCCCTGCCTTAGCTTATGTTTATTAGAATTATCCCATTTTATTCTTTGAACTGGTGCTATGATTGTTGGCTGAAACTATGGAAACCAATGACTTTTTGTGCTTAGCTATGATTGTTGGCTGAAACTATGGAAACCAATGACTTTTTGTGCTTACTACTCCACATGCTTAATCTAGACAATGAGTAAAAGAATTATGTAGTTTATTTATGGTGGTTTTGTTCCTCTTTTTCATGATATTTTGTTTGTATGGATGCACATTAACGTAAAAGTTTGCGATTCTTTTGTTTATTGGACAAACTGAATTCAGTCTTTATTCTTATATAGATCACTCGCAAGGTTGAAAATATCATTGTCAATTTTAATTCGAGCTCTTGGAGCTTTTTGGGGGGGTTTGGCCAGTTTTGACAATGTTTGCAGTTTTGGTTTTAGGTTTTTTATTCTTTTCTTGAGATGTTTCTGAATTTTCTAAAATCGTCAAAATGAAACATGGAATTTAAGGAAGTGTACATTTAATTTGATGCTCGAGAGTTCACAAAACCTTTTGATAGGATTTCTAGTGAGTGGTATTATCGTGGTGATTTTGAAAAGGAAAGAGTTTGCTAACATAACAATTTACATGATTATGATTTGTATGATGGAGCTACAACTGGTCGATGATTATTGATTGGCAAGAAGGGGATATCCTGTAATAAATTGGTTGCAGCAAGGTTCAAACTTAACTACCTCATTTGCACTTGTAACATAAGTAGAGAGATATTCAGCTCGATGTTTCATGATAGTTATTTGTTGATAAAAGTGTTATTATCGCCAGATCCAAATTAATGTTGAACATCGAGGTAGTAGTACATCGATAAAATTTAGAATATAAAAGTGTATGGTAAGTAGGTCTAAGATTGTTTGCATGGAATGTTAATGAGGCAAAGTATCAAAATGGAGATGCATTTCTCCTTGATGGAGAAGATGTAGCTAAAGAGTGCTCCTGTTTCCTTTGCTCTATGGTCCAATGTATTTCCTTTCATTGCTCATAAAGTTGGTAACAGTATGGTTAAAATTTAGATTTGTCACTTGTCTCTATGATCATCATATGGCCCATAAATTGGATGATGAAATGGCTATCTGCGCATGTTTCTCAGCACGGAATTAAGAAAAATGACTTGTATACTTTAGTGTCACTGACTAGTGGGGTTATTGCTATGATGAGGATATTAATGTGGATCAGCAGATACCACTTAGTTGATTGCGGTACTCGTGAGGATTAGTTGCACAAAAGCCAATTAAGATGGTTTGAAATTTGAGAATATGTTCAACAGATACCACTTGCCACACCATTGTGAAGGAGTCGTGAAGGTGCCTTAAGAAGGCGGCCAAGATGAGATAACATGGCTGAGTTCACTGAGAAATTACAAAGGACACTGACAAACACATTTACCCAAATGATGATAGTAACTTGGGTTTGATACAGAAAATTGCGGAAACAAACTGTATTGAATGTATTCAATTAGTTAGTTATTCTGTGTCTCCTTATCTTTGATCTCTTCCTTTTGCTGTATAGGGTGCTTAGATGCCCTTTCGGACACTAGTTTGTCCGTGTCAAAGCAGAATCTCATGCAACACAATTTTTTTATGATTTGCTGTGCCCTTATGTTCTCTTTAAGATTTTTCTGAAAGCTCGGTCATATACTGTTTCCTGACATGTACTTATATGTCTGTGCAGAGATTAGCTTGTGATTTCCTTTCCAATTACATCTTTCTTGCCGTTGGAAGGGTTGGCTCAAGCACCGATTTGATCGTCCAGAGAGTTGAGTTTGTTCAGGAATCGGACAAACGGAGCCATCTTATGGACCTTCTCCATGCCCAGATAGCTAATGGTGCTTCTGGAAAGGTATTATTATCCACTCAATCATAAGATTTCTCCTGCCTCTCTAAACTTTTTCTCTTTATGCAATAATTTTGCCAATATTTATCTACTTTGAATCATAAGTCAATAGATATGTCTCTTATTCTCTGTTCGTTGTATGATTGATGGGGCATTAATATGCCTCTTGTATGCTGATTCGAATCGTTTTGATCCTTGCAGCAAGCTTTGACCTTGGTCTTTGTGGAGACGAAAAGAGGAGCTGATTCACTGGAGCATTGGTTGTGCACGACTGGCTTTCCTGCAACTACAATTCATGGGGATAGAACCCAGCAGGTAGGAATATCATGATCGATCACTGAATCACTAAAACTATTTTGTTTACTCTTATATCTCAATTTTATACTAACTTGTCTTTTATACAATTACGTAAGGAACGAGAATATGCTTTAAGATCATTCAAGAGTGGATCAACTCCAATCCTAGTTGCAACCGACGTCGCTGCACGTGGGCTCGACATCCCTCATGTGGCGCACGTAGTGAATTTCGACCTGCCCAACGACATTGATGACTACGTCCACCGCATCGGTAGGACGGGGAGGGCCGGTAAGACTGGACTGGCAACCGCCTTCTTCAACGAAGGCAACTCGAACCTGGCAAGGCCGCTCGCCGATCTTATGCAAGAGGCGAACCAGGAGGTGCCCGCGTGGCTCTCAAGCTATGCATCTCGTTCTTCTTATGGTGGTGGCGGTAGGAACCGCAGATCGGGTGGCGGGCCTCGCTTTGGCGGCCGGGACTTTAGGAAAGATTCCTCCTTTGGCAAGGGAGGGGGAGGCGGCGGCGATTACTCTGGTGGTGGAGGATATGGAGGCCGGGGATATGGGCAGTCTTCGGCATATGGTGGGGGAAGCAGCGGCGGCTATGGTGGTCAAGGGATCACCAGCGCATGGGACTGATGATCATCCCCATCGTCTCGAAATTTAAAAAGAACTTGAAATCTATTGCCCCCTTTTCGATGAATCATAATTTTGGTAGGGCTGTAGGGATAGGTGTTTAGACTAATTGGGTAACTGTTCTTCCTTTTTCTCCTCGCTCTTTCCGCTTTGATAATCTCTCTTCTTATTTGTTCTCACTTCTCGATTGCTGGGAATTCTCTGGCGATAGTGGTCAACTAGCTCGGTAGGTTTTCGTTCACGACCTTTTCCAATTTCGTTTCCTTTGCCTTTTAATCTTCTAATCGAGCCTAACTTTTGTAGGAAGGGTTGTAGAATATGTTACCAAATGCCTGGTGGGTTTCTTGCATGCCCCCCCTTTTCGTTTTCTCCAAGTGTGTCCTTTACAACCCTAATTCAGCGATAGGACATATATCATACTAAGTCGTATCTTATGTTTCCATTTTTGGTTTCTTCTTGTATATTTCGGGAGATTTGACTGTTATAAATGTAGGGGAAAAAGGAAGGGGTAAAAAGAAAGAAAAAAAAAAAACTAGGTAGTTTTTAGCTGTAGTCGTCGTAAAGAGTCTTATTTGCAGGTGGTAGTGCTAGTACTCATTGTGCTGTGGCAGGATGTAGCAATATTTGTGTTTCTATCATGTAATCTTTTCCCTAAATGCTGAACCAAGTTGATTGGCATTGTAATTGGTACAGTGGAGCAAATCAGTTCTGTAGTTCATTCCTTGTTTGATCCATTTATTTTCGTTTTTGTCTCCATTTTTTTAATCTGTTTTCGATGTTTGTTTATGTTACTACATTCCCTGTTCGATCCATTTATTTTCTGTTTTTGTCTAAATTTTTTTTAATCTGTTTTGGATGTTTGTTTATGTTCCTATATTCCTTGTTTGATCCATTTATTTTTGTTTTTGTCTCTATTTTTTTCTAATCAGTTTTCCATGTTTGTTTATGTCTCTAAATTGTAAATGGAGTGTTTTGATGTCGAAATAATTTATGTGGCGATGCTCGATCGCGGTAGATGTAGGTATACTTTTGTGACTACGAAATGCAGAGGTTTGTTCTAGCCCCATTCTCAAATACAATTTTAATTTAATGTAAATTTTTTTTATTTTACTATTTAATATTTAAATTTGTCTAGTTTGGGTCAGTGAATGCTCAATAGTATTTAAACTAATTCTTTATTTTAATAAATTTATATTTATAAAAATTACATGGAGCATACTAACTAAACTTATAATAATAAGCGACGTATTTAAATTTTGAAGCCAAATTGGTATTAGCTAGCTCAAATTAAAATATTTTGATGGTATCGTACGTAAAATCAAAGAAGATTTTAATTAAAGGGTTAGATAATATTATTTAATGTAATAAATAAATAAATAAATAAATAAAATCTGCCGATACCAAAAATTGGCTAAAAACTAATCACATCACTACTCTTTTTTCTATAACTAAAAACATCATTTTGTGCTTACAGAATCATGACCCAAGACCAACCAATGAATTTGAATCAATCAACTACGTACGTACGTACTCTAAACGCATGCATGCAGGTGCAGGTGCAGGTGCAGATGCAGCGCGCACACACGCTGGTAGACTGTCTGCAGCGTGGCACTGAACCTGGTTACGTTCAGCCTCACATTCTGCTTGTCCATGTACACCTTCTTCATCTCCCACCACCCTCTGCTGGCCACCGCGCTCGGGTCCGCCAGCACCGGGCTCCGGCGGTCGTACTCGTCCGACAGCGAGCTCTCCTCCGCCGACACCTTGTACTCCACGTACTCCAGCCCCAGCCTGCGCGCCGGCCCGCCGTAGAAGGCGTCCGCCGCCCAGTCCAGCCCGATCGGCACGATCTGGAGCAGCGCGGCCGGAGGGCGCATGAACAGCAGGTGCGTCACCGCCGCGCCGTGCACCGCCAGCACCGCGTCGGAGGTTGCCACCGCTCGGTGGATCGCCGCCAGCGGGGTGTGCTGCTTGGCCTCCACCACCTGCGCCCGGAACCCGGCCTCCTCGCATGCCTCCACGACCTCTCGCAGGTTCAGCAGCACCCGGGTTTGGTTCCGGACGAAGATTACGATCCTCGGTCCCGCAGGCTCGCGGTGTTCGGAGGCAGGAGGCGGCAGCAGCGGCGGCGGCGGAGGTTGCTGTCGCCGCTGCCGCGATTTTCG
Source organism: Aechmea fasciata (assembly GCA_025177825.1). Taxonomy (NCBI): domain Eukaryota; kingdom Viridiplantae; phylum Streptophyta; class Magnoliopsida; order Poales; family Bromeliaceae; genus Aechmea; species Aechmea fasciata. The sequence goes on along the minus strand of CM045927.1, from coordinate 3,999,195 downwards.
CGGCAGGGGCGGGCCGTCGAGTGCCTGCCGGAGGAGTGCCTGGAAATCCTGAATTCCCTCTCCTGCAGTATTTGCAGTACCGGAACTTATCATGTGATGAATTGTTCTACACCGATTAAACAAATAAACATGCCGCACAATTTAATTGTGCATGATAGATAGATAAAAAGAGAAGAACCAAAATACTATTGATAGCAGAAGAATAACATTTACTATCTAATTTTTATTCCTCTCTTGTATGAATTTAAGAGCTAAAAATTTAATAGTAAATACCCTTTATTTACTATCTATATTAGATGAACTCCAGGTAAAAGCTTCAAATTATAAGGTTCTTCTTTTGGTTTTTCTCTTCTTTTTTTTTTTCCTCTTGTTTAAAGACCTTTTCTTTTATGCGATAGAGTGCATGGACATGATGAATTTTTTTTTTTTTTTTTTTTTTTTTTTTTTTTTTGAGAAAAGAGATAGAGTAATATTGTCGTATATTTCGTTTAGAAATAAATTTAGTTAAAAATGTGAATCAACTAGGATTCGAATTTGGAATCTCGAATATCAACAACCAAACTTTTTGCTACTTGCGTTGGAAACGATTGGTATGAACAGATGATAAATTAGTTGTACTTTATACAATTACGGATTTTTTATATTTTATATACGACAACACTGGGAGGGGGCGGGGATGGGTGTTCCATATCATTGCAAGAACCTCGCAAATTTATAAAATACAAGCTAAATTAATTTTCAATTTAAAATTGAATTAAGTTTAAATTAATTTTAATTCTAATTATTTTAAATTTCTATTAATTATTCTGTTTTTTTTTTATTTATTTATTATTAGATTATTAAGTACTACGTATCGTATTAATTACTAAAAATATATAGCAATCAAATATTATTTAACCAATATATTATATAAAAATTTAATTTTTTACAAATAAATACATGAAGATATATAGATAGATACGAATACTTGTTTGGTTACTCGAAAAATCATAATTTTTTTAATAAATTAATTTTTTTTTATAATTAGGGTCTTGGCAAGCATTAATTTTTTATAAATGAAATATTTTTTAATTTGGTGCCAACATTGAGTCTTGTCGAGAAGAATATACTGAAAAACAGAGCGTGCTAACGACACGATGATGGCTCTATATTTGCTTTAGGACAAGATATGTAATCGACAATAACGAATATAAGATAAATTTAGCGTCACATGATTACTAGATAAAATAATATTATAAAATTATAATATTTAACTTTTGTTAAATTTAAATAACTTATATTATATTTAACCAAATTGATTGTGAATTTGAATGTTCTATTATAGAAGAAAAATGGAGTGGGTCTTGTGTGTTATTAGGAGCACGGAGGCCTTCATTCTCTCTATGTCGTTTTCGATGATGGAGTTTAAATCGACGATCGGTTAGTTAAACTTGATCTAGCGTATTTGAAGTTTCTAGAAAATAATTTTTGCGATTTTTTTATATCATTTATCTAGTAATCCAAAGGATTCAAAATCAATAATTTTTAATAGTTGATATCTACCGTTTTCAAATTTAACGGTGTAGAAGCATTCAAATCGGATGAAACTTTGATACAAAATTTTTTATACTATCTACAACAAGATCAATATTTGATCGAAAATTTTAGTTTTATATCACCACTCTTTATATGATTTTTATTTTCAATTAAAAATTATTGATTTTGAATTTTTTCGATTGCTAGGTAAATAATATTAAAAAATTTTAAAAATTATTTTTTAGAAATTTCAAATACCCTAGATCAAGTCTAATGGAACCGATCGTCGATTCGAAAACTCAATCATCGAAAACAACTTAGAAGCACGGAGGCCTCCGTGTTTCTAATAGCACACAAGACCGACTCCGGAAAATAACTCTATTTACTTCTAGAAGAAACTAAACAAAAGGCAAAAAATTACTATAATACTTGGGGGACAAAATTTTCAGACCACCTGGCAGACAGTCAGGTCTAGAAAACTGCCAAATGTATAAAAACGTTCTAAAAGGACAATTCTATGCCATGCTGTCTTCTTCTTTTCTTTTTCTTTTTTTTTTTTTTTTTTTTTTTTTTTTTTTTTTTTGGGGGAGTTGAATGTTTGGTGAACCAAAGCATTTCCCAGCTTGGCTTGTGTACTTTTTGTCTTCAACATTTTAATTCCTATTTTGCTCTTCTTTTCAAACATATCATTCATATTAGTTCCACAGTACTAAAGAAAAAAAAAAAAAAAAACCAAAAGTCCTGCTAGTACTCTTCTTTTGCAACCAAGGATTTAAGTGTCGTGTCACGGGGTTGTGCAGAAAATTTGCTAGCACGGTACGACACGGTGCGTGTCGAGCCGTGCCGATGCCTGCTGGTGAAAAAAATTCTTTTGTACCGATACATAATAGCATGAAATATTTATTTTCTTTAGCAACAAAATATTCTAACTATTTATTATGTCTTTTTATCACATCTTTTGAATTTTATTGAAAAATTACTTATTAATTTAAAAAATAAAGAATTTTAAGCTGTATTATCGGCACGGAATCTGTATCGTGCCGGTATTTTGTTGGCACGGTATGACACGATGGATACGGCGTGTCTTACAAATTTGCAACAAAATAAAACTCTTTAATTTTTTTTTTATAAAAAAAATAGTTTTATTGTTTGTTCCAAAATAAATTACAACATACGTAAACAAAAATACATTATTAGACGGGCACGATTTGCACTATACAATATTTTTTATGATAAACTTCAAATATCACTATTATGATTTTACGTTTTTTTATTTTAATATTTTGTGGTTTAAAGTGTAAAACTTTAGTATCATGTGGTATCATTTTTCCCTTTTTATCGGTGTTTCTATCGTATTTTTGTTAAATTATATACAAAAAAAACTTCAGATACCCACCTATGGTTAATCTAATATGTCCTTATTAGTATTATATGATTTATCGAATTTTTATTTTAGCATCCTATATTTTTAGCTTTTTCACTGATTTAACATAAAAATTAAGGAAAAAAAATAAAATCACAGGATATGAAAGTGATACATTTTAAATTACAAAATATTAAAATAAAAAAATAAGAACTATATGAGTGGTATATTTAAAATTTTTATTTTTTATTTTTATTATTTTAACATATATAACTAAAAAATCCGGGGCTTGTATGGCCCACGCTTGTGCTTCTCTTTTTCTTTAAAAATGACGTAGATGGACTAAAATGTTCGTAACTTTCTTTTTTTCTTTATTTTTTTTAAATTTTTTTTTGCTTAATCTCTCGCGTGTCGATGTCCATTTGTTGTCATCATCAACCTAACATGACCACATTCATTGCTACATAGATAGGCACGCCAATAACAAATTATTACTATTTTTTCTTTTTCTTTTTCTTTAAAAAAATTAATTTTTACAAATAAATTTTTAGTATTAGACGAATTCGGGACTTGAATAGGAATTGGGCTAAGTGTTACAGTTCTTTCTGACTTGGGATCTAAGCAACTCAATAAGCTTGTAGAATTTGACTATAATAATTTATAAAATTTAAATAAATTAAAATTGAAGGAACAAAATATTTTCGAATTCATAATTTGAGAGAATAAAAAAATTTATAATTTAGGCTTTATCTACAAGTTAGAGACTCGAGAACGCTCCACGTGGCGCTGAAAAGGATGCGGCAACAACCAATCCCAATTCACCCTTCCAAAAATTTCACCTTATAATATGAATTGAACCTTTTTTCTATAACTGAATGGTATATTTGGTGTTTTGATTGAATATAATTATTAAAGGTGTCCATGGGCCGGATCGGGTCTGGATAGTTGATATACTGTACCCGTATCCTAAAAAAAAATGGTTAGAAAAAAAAATATATACCCTACTTATTTAACTTCGGGTCCGGTCCGGATCTAGATACTTCAGTTACTAATATATCCATCGGGTCTATTTGAGCGGGTCTGGATAGTGGCTACCCATATACTATCCGTTCAAGATCGTGTATGGGTCGGGTCTAAATCGGGGACGGATATCCGTATACATATATTTTTTTTATAGATTTTATTAAATAATCTGTGGACAAACTATAAATCTCCTCCTATAAAGAGAATATAAGTTGTAGTAATTACTAATATTATATACTACCATCCAAAAAAAGAAAAAAAAAATAAAGAGAAATCAGAAAATTTACTAAATAGAATATTCATTAAAAATTTAATTTTTTTTTTTATTTATTGTCGGATATTTCATCAGGTCCGGATCCGAGTCCGGATTTGAAAACTATTCCAAACCCTACTCATTTAAAAGTTGGGTTCGGGTCGGGTCCAAATCGGGTATGGATATAAAATATCCGGATCTATACCCAAAACTTTAATGGATAATTTTTTTTACCCATATACTATTTATTTTTTATCGGGTTCGGTTCGGGTCCGGATAGGGTACAGGTAGGGTCCGGATCGGGTATGGTATATCGAATATTTTGGACAGCTTTAATTAATTATAAATCTAATTCAGTTTAAAGATGTATGTAGTTCGAAGTTCGAATGCATAATAATAGTAATTGAAAAAAGTAAATAATTTATTTGGTTGCATGCAGTAGTGTTACGTTTTAGCACGTACCGTTGGGCATTTGCTGCGGGTCGATGGCGAGCTCGCCGTGGAACCGCAGCCCGACGATCATCTCCGAGAAGCAGTGCACGCGCTGGTCGGCGGCGAGGTCGACAATTCTATACTTGCTCAATCTCTTGAACACCTGCCGGTATTTCGAGGCCCACCACCGGCGGTAATCCGCCACCGCCAACACCACCTCGCCCTCTGCGGCAGCCACCGTAGCCGTGAACCGCCGCGAAGTCACGTAGAGCGGAATCAAGCCGTCGCTGAATTCGTGGTACATGTTCCCGGTGTAACCCCCGGCCGAGAACACGACCGCGGGGACGCCGCGGTGCGTCACGTCGCACCGCGGCCTGCGGGTGCTGGCGTTGGCGGCGACGGGGACGAGGGAGAATTCCTGAACGGCTTGCATGATCTCGGGCTCGAATTTCCGGGTGTAGGGCCGGATCTTCTCCGCCGCCGTGCTGCCGTGCCGTGCGTTGTGGAGGAAGATGGAGCTGGAGCCGGGCGACGTCCGGATGTCGCCTCTCATGTAGCAGACGTCCGTCCGGTGGTGGCTCCGGTCGCAGCACAGCAGGCCGTCGGCGGCGTCCATCCATGGCAAGCTCGTCTCGTCCTTCTCACCTGAGATGAGATCAAATCATCATCTGTTTGGTCTTACTGTAGAGTGTAGTATTAATTTTTTCTATACAATAATAAAGGCAGAAGCTCAGAACATAAGGACCGATAAACTGAGCTTCTGGGTCAAAAATACGATCAATTTAGATTCGTACTACAGCAAAAGTTTTAAAATTTTTATTTTTCTTGTCGTATAATTGGTGTTAAAATTAAAAGCAGAAGCAGAAGCAGAAGCAGGGCCTAACCGTTGATAAGTTTGGAGCACGGAATTTCCGACGGCGAAAAGTTGGGCCTCTCTTTGCGAGCCTGCAGCCTGTTTTGTTCCACCGGTATGTGTGTCTGGATGGATTTAAAATTTTTGCTTCTTTCACTATAATTTCCTACCAAAAAAAAAAAAAAAAAATCAGCACCAAATTAAGTAAGAAAGCTGTAGATAATCAATGATCAATCATAGCAATAAGGAATTAATTAATCACCGAGTTAAGTATACTTTAATTTGCTCACCGGACTCCGATGCGAGTATCGATAGAGGAAAAATCGCGCCGTAGAGCAGAAGCAGAAGCAGAAGCAGAAGTAGAAGCAGAACAAGACCGTGCGCAGAAGCGCTTTTCGCTTCTTTGCGATGATCATCATCATCGTCAGGTGGCCAAGAAGATCTTCTGAGGAGCGCGGAGACGGCGGGGAGCCGTCGGATTAATCTGTGCTGCTGATCAGTCGTCATCTTTGCACGATCGATCGAACGATTTAATTCAATCAGTGGACGGGGACGAATTATGGGAAAAATTGGAAGTGAACGATGGAATTGCTTCTGCAGGTAGAGAGCAGAAAAAAAAAAAAAGAGAGTAGAGAAAATGAAAGAAAAAATAAATTAATAAATTGGAGTACTCATAGAGACATTAATAACGCATGTGAAGGCCATAATGTTTGTGTGATTAATTACACCGCTGGTCCCCAATCTGTGCCCGATATTTTATTTTGGTCCCTATCAGGTTCTTAACTTTTTTCTTCTTTTTTTTTTTTTTTTGAGAAAGAGGTAGCACGCTATCCGTTTTATTCATTGGAAAAATGAATTGCGCTAATTTCTGGTATGGGGACGTCTTGGCAAAAAAAAAAAAAAAAAAAAAAAAAAAAAACCCTACACCCCAAGGGTAGAGTCCCAGTCCTTCACAAGGGTCCAGAGTCGGCGCACCGCTAGGTCAAGATTAGGAGGGATATTCCGAAAAATCGTGTCGTTTCTAACCTTCCACGTAATTTTTTTTTTTTTTTTTTTTAGTTCCTAACCTCTTATCCCATATATGCATCAAACTCAATCTCACCATCCTTAAGCCTAGTTTGATAATATGATGGATAAAAATAATATTTTTATATTATAGTAGGATTAAATTTTTAAAAGTATTTTCAACCTTTCTTTTTTTATATTATAAAACGATGGTTGAAATTGCTGCCGAAAAAGCATATAACTCTAAGCTATACTTTGATGGTGAATTACAATCCTGTAATATTAAAGCATTTGAGAAGAAAAGATTATAAGCGCTTTTAAAATTTCGAAACCTTTCATAATATAAAAATAGTATATTTAGCTGTCGGATTATCAACCCGGGCCTATAATCTCGATCTCGTACACGATTCCCCTATTATCTCTTTTCGAGCATTTGACGCTCGCCTGCGCCAATCTGGAGTTGCCATCAAATTTTTCAAAATATAAGAAAATTTTGATGCCGAGATTCATCTAGAACTATCAGACTATGACTATAATCTGTATAAGTAAAACTTAATTGCAGTTGACGCGATCTATTCTGTCGAAATAATAAGAACTTAAATGGTTCTAACCTAATATCAAAACACAAAAAAAAAAAAGGTCAATGGTGCAACCTTGCAAGTAACCCTCTGTTTATGAGGGTTGGTTCAAAGTAGCTTGCATCACATGACTGACAAGTAAAGATGTTATGTGGTACTGGATATATACTAACTAGCTAGCCTGTACTCAACTACAAGCTAAATAATAATCATTAATTAATTAATTAACTAATCAGTATATCTATTGAATTTTTATTCTATATAATGATAATTGTATACAGTAAAAAAGAATATTTGTTTGATATTATTTTAATGTAAAATTATCATATTATTTTTGTTAGATTTTCTCGTCAGATATATCTATTATAAAAAAAATAGAAATTAAAGACTTGGTTGTTGCTGGCCAATTGCATGCATTGAAGGGAATAAAGGAAAGTTCAAAGAAGGGGATGCCTTTTTTATGTGACAGGTATAAAGAGATGAACAAGAATGGGGCCTGCATTAAATAGTGGCATATATACTTTGCTTCATCCTAGGGACGGATCTGGGGGCGGGAGAGGTCCCCCATTGTTGGATCGTTGGCGCTAACTATTAATCTCAAAAGCTCGAGCTATTATAAATTCGCATTCAATTCACTTAAAGCGTACAAAAACAGCGCTCACGGATCTCGATTGTGACTCGGCCCATCCGACCTCACGCCACTTCGAATACGACTCATACGACCTTCCGCCATGTGACAGATACTGAGACGATTTTTTTGAGACTCAGAATCCGCAAGTTTTCTTAGCGGATTATCCGAGGTGATTTAATTTTTATCCTATTTTTTGTGGGGCAGATCGGGACGAGAGTGGATTTCTTTGCGAGTCCATTGTAAAAGAGAATTTGAGCGGATTCGGGATGGATTATTTTTTTTAGTTTTTAGTCTTTATTTACTGCTCTATTCGCGATGGATCGAAGCGGGATCAGCTCCATCAACCTTGATCCATTTGCATGCATACGAACTAAAGTAATCATCACTATGTAAAAAATCATCTTGTTTGTTGTTATCATTATTGCTATAATGTTATTATAAGAAGCATTTTTTCTGGGGGTAATTCTATAATTATTTTATAGCATAGGAGGATAAAACCTTTTAAAACACTATTGAGCTTTTGAAACATTCAAATAATCAAAGTATGTTCCAGTGCTTAATATTCTTCCTTGTTGACTACATACAATTCTAAAATGAAAGATAATTTTCAAAGCAACACTACAGGTACACCCTAAATGTACACCCACTCCTTATGATCATTATTATATATCACATTAATTTTTTTAATTGTTTACTAAAAAATAACTTGAATTTTATCGACCCTAGAATTATAGGTGTAAGATCTACATCTCCTTTTGGGGTGTACGAGAAGTATTTTTCTAAATTTTATAGATATATATTACACTTTAGGTCCTAAACTATGAGCCGCGTAACACTTAATTCCTCATCAAATTTTAATTTGTTTTAATTTTTAGCTCGAACTATGAGGCGCATGACACTTCAGTTCACAAACTTTGGTAAGCTGTAAATTTCTAGCTTAAACTATGAGATATGTGATATTTTAGTCTTCAAACTTTCTGAATTATAGCAATATGCTAGTTGATGATGCAACAATAATTATAATACTATATTACTTCGATTTTAGTAATTCATTAAATACTTATTCAGAAAAAAATTAAGTTATGAAATTTAATTGCAATAATTAATAAAGTTCGATAACTAAAATATCATATGTCTGATAATTTCAGATAGAAATTGTAACTCACTAAAGTTCAAGGACTAAAACGTTACGGCACAATAGTTTGCGGACCAAAAGTATAATTTACCTTAAATTTACTTATAAATCTTTTCAGGCAACAGTGCCATCATTGAAATGACTTAGAAACAGCAACTTAAACTCCTATTTGATGAATTAAACTGTTTGATTCAACAAAGAAAAATATTTAAAAATTAACTAAATGAGAGAGAAAAATCACAAACAAATAATTATAGTAAAAAAAAATTAAAAAAGAAAGTGTTCATTATAAACAGTAATATTCACTTTCTGATTCTGAACATGCTTTATTATATAATTCTCTTATTAAGTAGGCAGGCATTTATACACGAGTAGTGCTACTGGTACAACCCTTTTTGGGTTGTAGATCGTACAACCTTTGAATCCAACGGTTTATATTAGATTGTTTTTTAAAAAGAAAAAAGCAATGTTATTCTTACTCCTATTTTTCTCCTCCTACCTTTTCCCCCCTTTTTTTCATCTCTCTCCTCCCTTCCCCTATTTTTTTCATCTCTCTCCTCCCTTTGGGTTAGAGAGAGAGAGGGCTGAGCGATAGAGCAAGAGAGAGATCTCCAGCGAGAGAGGGGCGCCGCCTCACTCCCTTGCCGGTGCCTGCGAGAGAGAGAGAGAGATTTCCAGCGAGAAAGGGGCGCCGCCTCACTCCCCTTTGCCGCCGCCTGCGAGTTAGAGGGAGAGGCCTGCGAGCGAGGGGCGCCATTCCCTTTGCCACGGCCTGCGAGCTAGAGAGAGAGGCCGGCGAGCGATAGAGCGAAAGAGATCCATATAGCTGGCACATTTATTTGGCCATTGTTAAAAAGAAGGCTTAGCTTTTGCAGCTCTAGCCTGAAATGGGACAGTTATACCAGTCCTCGGTACGGTTATAAATGTTAAAAGGAACACCCATATAGCTGGCACATTTATTTGGCCATTGTTAAATAGAAGGCTTAGCTTTTGCAGCTCTCTTTGAAATGGGGACGATTATACATCCAAATGTTAAAAGGAACACCCATATAGCTGGCACATTTATTTGGCCATTGTTAAATAGAAGGCTTAGCTTTTGCAGCTATAGCCTGAAATGGGACAGTTATACCAGTCCTCGGTACAGTTAGAAATATTAAAAGGAACACCCATATAGCTGGCACCTTTATTTGGCCATTGTTAAATAGAAGGCTTAGTTTTTGCAGCTCTAGCCTGAAATGGGACAGTCATACCAGTCATCGGTACAGTTATAAATATTAAAAGGAACACCCAGAGAGAAAGAGAAGTTGACCGGTAGGTAAAAAATTAAAAAAGGGTGGGATTAAAGGCTACTATTCTGTTAATTTAATCAAGACCGTTCGCCGGTTGGGTTGTAGGATGTACAACCCAACCGGGTTGTGCACTTAGCGTTTTCCTTTATACACACAGGCCCACATGTTTTGCAAATTTGCGAAACACCCCCAAATGCTTTCGATTTTGCAACTTTATGAATTTCTTCAGATCAACAACTTATAGTCATTCAAATTTGGTTTTGAACATCGAATAGCGACAAAATTTCAAAATCAAAAATATTCTACTCATTCTCCATTAATGAAGCATATATTCTGATTATTACTAATCACTTCTTAATTGCAAGCTAATGAAAGAATACAATAATGTATGGAGCTTGGACTCTGCATATATTGGTATGGAAATTTACATACAAAACCCCAAGAATTATATTTTAGATATTTACTCAAAGTGACCAATTATGACCTATGCTACCACATAATACAAAAATGGAAAACAACCCCAAAGAAAAAAATAAAATAAAATAAAATGAACCACTGCTTATTATACAAGGACCTAACAAAGAAAAAAAAAAAAAAAAACCTATATATATCCCCACAAAATCTGAATGTTTATATATGCCCCTTTAACAACAACTAAACTCTCACACATACAAAAATGTTCCAAAACTTTCAAACACTTCTGCTAATGAATTGAATGACTCCCCAATTTAATGGCCATTTTTTGTAAGAAGAAGCCATTCATGGGGGTACATACGAAAAATTTTTTCAAAATTTCAGGAGCATTGATGAAAATTAGATGATTTTGCAGGGATATTATTATGTATAAGAACTACCCATCCCCCAAGTTCCCTAAAAAAAAAAAAAGGAGAAAAAAGAACTGCACACTAAGAACTACCATGTGATCTAAATGAAGACATGGAATTTGCTGAAACAGAAGCAGTAGGGCTATTTGGCTCCCCATCTCCGTTGGCGGCTTGAGCTCGACCACTTATTCTACTGAGAGTTTCTTGAGCAACGTCGATGAACCAATCATCGCTAGGGAGGACACTATAGAACAAGAGAAACAGCAAAATATATCTTAACACAAAGTTGTTTTTTAACCGAGAAAGGGCGAAGGATTGGGCGAGAATATTTTACATGTGAAAAGAAGTAAAAATTTTACTGGTGAGTAAGATTAATTGCCCATGCACTGCTCTCCAAAATCATCAGAGAAGAAATTGCGGGAGCAGTAGCAGGGAGTTCTCTCTTTTGATTGAAATGAAAAATGAAATATTTTCGTCTGACGGAAATATTCGAAGAAATTCACCACTTGTATTTGTTTATCTCTCATTTCCTAAATTGTTCATCTAAGAACTGATGTATTGCCTGAAAATCAACCAAGAGGTGCAGGTATTACCTGTCTGGATTCATTCCAGTCGAAGAAAATGCAGCCATAGCTCTGTCGATCATGTCGTAAATCACTTGCTGCACGTGCCGACCTTGTCCGAAAAGGATCACAAACTGCATATCCAAATAAAACTAAAGAACAAGAAACACAGTAAGCAGATCATATTTGTCAGCAATTTTTCTTTTTTTAAAAAAGAGAGAGAGAGAGAGAGAGAGAGAGAGAAAATACCTGCTGAAGACCAAAGGGACCCAAAGGTTTTGGTCCCTCCTCGATGTCTTCCCAAAAGCTCTGGTCCCCAGAAAGCCATAAAATGACTGTCTCGGTGAGTCTCTTCATTAACAAGGTAGCAAACCTTCCCCTGCCGACAAACATATCCGCAGCTATGTTCGCCATCCTGTTCAATTTTGCATATAGTTCCTGCGCGCAGCCGCAACAACACAAAAATAATTCATAAGATACAAAATTCAACGCGATTCAGAAAGAAAATGCAAACATAACAACAACAGGAAACTTTGAAGATATTCTAATAGAGAAAAGAAAAGGAGAAAAGATTTGGAACGTTCTTGGCGTTCTCAAACTGGGTGATAAAATTTACGTATCCGCTCTCCGGTTATAATTTTGACCTGAGATTGGTTTTAACCATTGATGCTATATCGCTGACTATAAGCTAGAACAAAAGGGAAAGGGGGGAAAAGATATAAAAGCAAGTGCAAGTAGAAAGGTCGGATAAGAGTTCAAAAGTAAGGATAATCACCTGAAAGATTGGGGAGGGAGCCCAATCCGGCTCCTCAACTGTATTATCCATATTAATATACATATCTGCATTTAAATAGCTATCACCATCTTCAGAGAAAATAAGATCAAGAGCATGCTGCCTACAAAAGCTGTCTCTCAACCTATCAACGGAACGTTGCAGCTTTCGTTTCCACTCCCTCTGTTCAGGTGCACGGTTTTGTCTATCTGCAACCCTTCTACGAGGATCGTCCACGCCACTAGTATATTGAGGTGAGAGCTTCATGGCCGCTCGAGGTAGCAACTCTTCAGCTAATAAAGATGCATTAGCTAACAGTGCTAATTGTTGAGATTCGGTCTCTGCTATTCTAACAATCTTATTTGTGGAGCCTTCCAAATTTGCCTCGTCTTCCACGGAGCTTGGTAGTGCATTTATTAGCAAATTAATGTATGAGTTGAAGACTTTAAGAATGCCGTCCAAGGTCGAGCCACCTAACTGCATACTCAGGAGCGGCCCGACATCCTCAAAGAAATCCTGCAAGCAATAAGTTGGAATTAGAATAGTTGGGTCTAGAATAGATATTTAAGACAGGAAACATTAAAATTAATATCCGCACAACAGGTGATTTATTTTCGCTCGGAAATACTCAAAAACGTTTCGAACAATTTGATAGACACTTTAATTGTAACTTTTGAACATAGTCCCCACTAAATTCATGAATCTTTTCTCCTCCAGCTACATAGAGGAGTATATCCTCAGCAAAAATCCATTTTCTATAACTGATTTTGCTCCTCGTCCAACAAATATTTGGACTAGAAAACAAATGATATACTCGCATGTTCGGTTTTGCAACAATGTTAAACAGTTTGAAGTGCAGATAACAGTACTATAACAGTAGGGTGGATGTCGATGAAGAAAATAAATACGAAACAAATATTTATTGGGCTTCATGTGGAAATGAACCAACATAACAGAAATGCTGTAGACACCACAGGGCAGGAAAGCATAAAGTTTTATCAAACTTAATCTCAATAGAAAGAAAAGAAATACAGAAAATTACAGTTTAATACTCCGCAAAAGAAAAGTCAGAAGTTCTATATCTACAAATAATTTGGACTACTTATCAACAGGCGAAAAAAAAAAAATACAAACGTGAGGAGGATATGTGCAATAGTCTTTCAGAAAATTCTTTAAGAGCCAGTGTACAATGGACACCAGCAAATTACATGATATCACAGTTGGGATAAGACTTAATGGCAAATTTTATACTGAGCTATTGGTTCGATTAAAGCAGAAGATTTTAAAATTTCTCCGTCTTTCACACCTTGAGACACTTTCTAACATTTAAGAAATAGCTAAAACATTACAAAGATAGCAATGCATAGGAGAGTTATCGTTAAAATGTGACCACTTTTTTTTTTCAGGAGAAAAAAAAAGGTTCTATGATAGCCGTTAATTCCATTCCATGCAGTTATCCTAAATGAGAATATAGATACCACCTGAACCATTGAATTGAAGCGGTGTGCGCTGCTGGATAGTTTCGGCTGGGAAACCAAGTTTGTTGTAGTAGTCCTAGTAGATGTCCGTGTAGCAGATGGCGGAGAAGTGAGTACCCAATCATCTGCAGCTGCTAACGCGGCAGTACTCTCTTCAATCCTCTTTAAATTGGCATCTAGTGCTTGTTCAACACTGGGCCTGAATAGTTTCAGAAGAACAGAAGAAAGAGATAGCCCACGAGCTTCAAGCAACGAACAATGTCCAATAGCTATCTGAACACACTCTGCAGCAGCTCTCAAGCCCCCAGCAGCTGCACAAGAAGCTAATGCGTGCCTCTTTACTAGCTGTGCAAAGGTTTCCGCCTGTTTCGTGGACCATAATACTAATTCAGACATGTAGGATGACTCATCGCCAAAGACTTCTAAAGAGTCGCTAAGAGCCTGACCGATAACAGAGAAGACTTGCTGCGAGAGAGCAGCAGTATAAGCTCCTCCATACGAAGTGCTCGTCGGGTGAATAGTTTGCATGTTGTATTTAAGCCTTTGATCATGAGCGTTAAGAAGGAGAGTGTGAGCACGAGGCCCATCCCCGAGCCTCTTAAGAGCCGAAGCTGCAGCACGCAGTTCAACACCACGAGTTGAAGATTGGCACGCGGCCTCGGCAAGCTGATCTGCTAACTTTTGGCGATGGTCAGAAATAGTATTCCGCAATGATGAGATTTCTGCTGTGCTTAGGGTCTGTTTCTGTTTTGCTTCTGATGCTATTTGCTCCGCTTTGTCTAAAGCATCCAAAGCTTCCTCCACTCTCCTCTCAGCAAGCAACACGTCGATCCAATCAGGGAATTCCAATGCCCACATTTGAATATCCGAGGGTTCTTGATCTTGAGCACTTGTTAAATCGTCTTCTGAAGAGCCTTTTGAATCAGCAGTGAGAGAATCAATGTTTACTCCTTCTGCTAAACCATGAATTAAAGCTGCCTGAGTTGCTAGCAGATTTCTGATGGATAGAAGCTCGCCTTCTAAATCTGATATTTCCTTCGATGTTCTGTTTATTAGTGAAAATGAGATCAATTCAACATCCACTAATACTTCTAACATACTAGATGTAAACATATTATTCGACAAAGTAGACTTGCGTACCGCCAGTAGCTCACACACTAGCATTCCTACATTTTACATACTCTTATGTCCTACTCAAGTTGCTAAACCCAATAAGTAACAACAGTGTCAAACTTTTGCAAAAACATCAATTGCGACTTCGATATACGGTACGTAAAATCATAAAGCCATATGGAAGTACCAACCACACAAACTGAAGCCGTATGAATATAATCCTAAATAGTACATAATTTACTATACTAGAATGTCAATATTCTCAGGAAAATGTCACTCATTATAGAAAAATACACAGCTCATTCCTCCATCAGGCTATCCTCCCATAATCTTGACAGCAATGATATTTTTGACGTTGGCTACAGAACATAAACTCCTACAGAATTCATCAAAATGGAGGAATTCTACAATAAACACAAGCCATAAAAAAAAAAAAAACATTAAAGATATAAATAAGAACATTTTCTGAGAAAGTTCCTGTCAAACCTCCTAAATCTACAGAATAAATATAGGTAGATGGCAAAGTAAATTTACGACTCATAGAATTTCTTTAGAGATCATGGGAACCTTTATAGAGACAACAATAAGTAATTAATCAAGTGGTTAACAAAGAAGCATCCAAATTTGCCACTATTGTTGGAAGGAAGAGTAATAAGTGTTCGTACAATTTGATACAGACCTAATAAATGCTGTATAGTTAGCATAGACGCTTTTACGCATTTCTTCCGCAGAAGCCTTTTTCAGATCATGTAGATACGAGCACAAGTGCCTGATTTCCTGTACAAAAGTGAAAATATATCCAACAACCTTTAGTTGCATTTCGCGCCACAAATGTTTCTGGATTAGATGGATAATTAAGTAGGTAAAATGCACTACATGAGTTTAACGAGGTGTCGAGAAGCTCTGTTTATACGAAGCCGCTAGTGTGTATAAACATCATAAGAAGCTACAAGAATGAATATGCAGAGCATAATACAAAGGACGAATAAAGATATCATATTCGCAATTTCTCAAATTTGGGGAGGGGATTACAGCTGAAAAATGAAATCTTTTAGCAATAAATCCAATCAAAAACTCAAAAAGACCTGATGAGATTATATTGCTTTCCAATTACGGAATGCAATCAAATTAATTAAACAATAACGGATTCACTACAACATCAAATAGCAACCTTCTTCTTCTTTTTTCTTCTTTGGAACAAAACATAAAGTTAATAAAAGTGTTCAATTCTCATATTCAGGGAAGTGATAACAGCTGAAAAATGAACCTTTTATCAACAAATTTGATCAAAGAATCCAAAAACAAGTATTGCTTCCCAGTTGCGTAATGCAATTGAATCCACTAACCAACAATGATCAAATTGTAACCTTTTTTAACACACACACAAAAAAAAAAAAAGAGCTCTCAATTCTCGTATATTTGGGAAGGGGATAACAGTTGAAAAATTGAATCTTTTAGCAATAAATCGATCGAAAACTACACATAATCTGCAGTAAGCTACTAAATTACACAAAAAAGTAAGCTACTAAATTACACAAAAATCGATCAAAGAGGGAGCTGAATCGGGACCTTCTCGTTCATGGACTGGCACTTGGACTGCACATAGGCGTCGGGATCGAAGTTTTCGGTCTTGAAGATCTTCAGCTTGTCGGTGAGATTCGCGCCGCCCTCCACGGCGGCGCCGCCGCCCACCGCGGCGGCGGAGCTCGCCGGCGCCGTCGGCCGCGACCGGGACGACTTCGCCGAGGCCATCGCCGAGCTCCTAATCCCCGCAAAAACCCCCCAAAAAAGTAAACACCAAGCTGAATCACGAAGCACCCAAAGAAGAGAATCGACGCGATTTCGCAAGGAGAAGAGACCGATTCGATCGAGCGAGGGAGTGAGATCAATCGACCTTACCTTCCCCCTTCGATCGACACCTCCTCCTCTGAAGCTTCCAATTTTGGACTCTTTTTGCGAAAATGTGAATTATTACGAAATTAATATTTATTTTATATTTTATATTTTATATTTTATATTTTATATTTTATATTTTATATTAGAAACGTAAACGAAAATTCGTCTTATTTGTAACGCACATTTTAGGCGTGTTTTGGACATAGAATCAATTTAGTCAATTTTTTCAAAAATAGATCAAAAAATTGCAAAATTAGTAAGTTTTTAATGCAAAAAGGCTAAGAATAAAATTATTTTAGTTTGAATTTTAAACAATTAGACCCACTCCTCAATCAAAATTAATAATTGCACAGCTCTTTTGGTTGCTTGTATTTTATGTAATCTTATAAAATTTTGAAACAAAAAAGTAAATACAATTCTTTTATTCCAACACAAAATGTAAAATTTATTATAATTGGTAAAAAAAAAAATAATATTGTTTGCGTTTTGAAGTTACACGAAATTACATATTTATTGAATTATTTGATAAGTTTATTAGTTCAAAATTAAAAGGCTACGAAATTATTAATAAAATAAAATGGTCTTCTTCTCTTTACACGTTTTTTACTTTTCCTCAGGTAGACGTGTCCACCATGTCATCCATAAACTGGAAACTCCGGTGCAGGGATGCTAATGGATACGGATATAAAAAATTTTATCCGAATCTGAACCCGAAAATTTATCCGATGCTAAATGGATACAGTTTAGAATATAACTATAGAAAACAAGAGTAGGGCTACTTATCTATTATGAGTAGTAGAGCCCTACTACTCATAAGTTATTTTCGATGATAGAGCTTGAATCGACGATCCAATTAAATATGATCTAGAGTATTTAAAACTTCTAGAAAATAAATTTCGTAATTTTTCAAAATCATTTACCTTACGATCAAAAGCTCACAAAATTGACAATTTTTAAGATATGGGATACTTGGTAGTTTAACGGTGTAAAAGAATTGAAATAGGTTGAATTTTTGATAGAAAATTCTATTCACTACCTAGATAAAGATCAATAACTCCGATCTTAAATTGAAGGATCCGATCATCTATTTTTAGGACATCGTTCGATTTCGGCCGTTCATTTTATGCCCATTTGATGGACTTTATTATGATTTTGAAAAATTACGAAATTTGTTTTCTAGAAGTTTTAAATACTATAGATCATATTTAACGGAGTGGATCGTCGATTCGGAAGCTCTATCATCGAAAACAATTTATGAGTAGTAGGGCTCTACTACTCGTAATAGTATAGTAGCCCTACTCAGAAAACAAAATCTCTGTGGATTTGGATTTGGATTTGGATTTGGATTTAGATATGAATTTTGTCTGCATCCGATCAAAAACCGACCCCGACCTAAATTCGAATTAATTTTTCATTATATAATATAAATGTTTGATACTATATTTGAATTTCTATTCTAAAAATTTAGAGTTAATGTAATATATTTTAAAATATGATAAATAGAAATAATTATTTCGGGTTCGAATTTTTGGATTTAAGTTTGCGTCCGGGTTTCAAATTTTTAGTCGATTCGAGTATGAACTTTTAAAATATGTCGGATTTGGATTCGGATTTTTTTATAGTGCTGTCTATGAAAAAGAAAAAATAGTGTAAGGTAAAGAAATAAAATTAAATCTAAAATGTAATGTAGAGATCAATAAACTACAATAATATAATAGTATTTTTGAAACAAATAATAAAAATAATAAAAAAATAAAAATAATAATAAAGCACAGTATAAAAGATTGTAATTAAAGAGTATATTTGGTTTCTCATAAAATTACCTTGAAAAAACTTTTTCGGTTGAAAAATAAGATTCCGAATAAAATAAATTTTTCAGAAATTTTTTTTTATGAATCCTAAGAAAACGCGTGGAAAAAGAAAACGAAAACCAAGTCAAAAACTAGGGTGAAATACTATGAATAGTATTAATGACTTAGTGCTATTAAATTTTTGGTCTTTAGATTAAAAGCTGGAATGCTATGAGTAGCAAATCGGCTCCGTTGCCACTCAATTATTTTCGATGATGGAGCCTCCAAATCAACGATCGGTGCCATTGAACATGATCTATACCACTTGAAGTATCTAGAAATCAAATTTTAAATCATTTCGACATCATTGACCTAATGATCAAAGGGTTTCAAAATTTATAATTTTAATGATAGATATGAGGCGTTTTCTCGTTTAACGGTGTAAAGCTATCCAAATAAATTGAATTTTGATTAGAAAATTTTTTAACTATTTAGAATAAGATCTATACTCTTGATCTTAATTACGAAATTCCTATCATCACTTTTTAGAGAATATTCATTTTCAGCCGTTCATTTTTACGCTCACTTGATGGACAAGAGAACAATATCGGAAAAGTATGAAATTTGATTTCGAGATACTTCAAGTGGTATAGATCATATTTAACGATGTCGATCGTCAATTTGGAGGCTCCATCATCGAAACAAATGGATAGCAACGGAGCCTGTTTGCTGCCAATAGTATTCTAGCTCAACTCTATATATATATATAGAGAGAGAGAGAGAGAGAGAGAGAGAGAGAGAGAGAGAGAGCAAGCAGGGCTGCTGTGCTCTAAGGAGCACAGAGCCCTCCGTGCCCCCGAGCCGTTTTCGATGATGGGCCTCTCGAATCGACGATCGACTCCGTTAAACTTGATCTAGCGTATTTAAAGTTTCTAGAAAATAATTTTTGCGATTTTTCGATATCATTTACCTAGCAATCGAAAGATTCAAAATCGATAATTTTTAACGGCTGAAAATAAAAATTCTATAAAAAGCGGTGATATAGTACTAAAATTTTCGATTAGAAATATTAATCTTGTTGTAGATAGTATAAAGAATTTTGTATCAAAATTTCATCTTATTTGAATGCATCTATAATATTAAACTTGAAAACGGTAGACATCAACCATTAAAAATTATTGATTTTGAACCCTTTCTATCATCAATTATCGATTCGAAAATTTCATCATCGAAAATGGCCTCCGTGCTCCTGAAAGCACAGCGGTCCTATACTCTCTCTCTCTCTCTCTCTCTCTCTCTCTCTATATATATATATATATATATATATAGAGAGTGGGCTGGTATGCTTATGGAAGCACGGAGGCCTCCGTGCTTCCACTTTGTTTTCGATGTTCGGACTTTCGAATCGACGATCGGCTCCGTTAGAGTTGATCTAGAGTATTTGAAGTACCTAGGAAATAAATTTTGTGATTTTTCGATATCATTTGCCTAGTGATCGAAGGGGCTCAAAATCAATAATTTTAATGGCTGTGGTGAGCCGGTTGCAAGTTTAACGGTGTAGAAATATCCAAATCACGTGAAATTTTGATAGAAAATTCTTTATACCATATAAGACAAGATCAATAACTTTGATCTAAAATTTTAATGTCATATAATCATATTTTGTAAGATTTTTATTTTCACCCGTTAATTTTGTGCCACTTCGATCACTAGGCACATGATATCGACAAATCGCAAAATTTATTTTCTAGATACTTCAAATACTCTAGATCAAGTCTAACGAGCCGATCGTCGATTCGAAAGTCCGAACATTGAAAACAAAGTAAAAGCACGGAGGCCTCCGTGCTTATGGAAGCATCCTAGCCGCTCTCTCTCTCTCTCTCTCTCTCTCTCTCTCTCTATATATATATATATATATATATATAGTGTGAAACTACTAGTACCAGGCGAACGAGCCTTCCGTGCTTCCGCCTTTCGATGTTGTGACTTTTGAATCATCGATCGTTAAACTTGATCTAAAGTATTTGAAGTACATAGAAAATAAATTTTATGATTTTTCGATATCATTTGCCTAGTGATCGAAGGGCTCAAAATCGATAATTTTAACTAGTGGTGGTAGCCGTTTGCAAGTTTAAGTGTAGAAATATCCAAATCACATGAAATTTTGATAGAAAATTCTTTATACCATATAAAACAAGATCAATAACTTTGATCTAAAATTTTAATGTCATATCATCATATTTTGTAAGATTTTTATTTTCACTCGTTGATTTTGAGTCCCTTCGATCACTAGGCAAATGATATCGAAAAATCGCGAAATTTATTTTCTAGATACTTCAAATACTCTAGATCAAGTCTAATCTGAGCCGATCGTCGATTCGAAAATCCGAACATCGAAAACAAAGTGGAAGACGGAGCGCTCCGTGCTTCCGATAGCATAGTAGCCTTACTCTATATATATATATATATATATATATATATATATAGGCTAGGTTACTATCCTATTAATAGGATAGGAGCACTTGTCCTATCAAGTTTTTAACCCTTGGATGAGAAATTGTAAGGTTATGATGATATTAGTCGGTTAGAGTTGAATGGTCCCCCTAGGGTTGAGTGGTCCCATTTGGGTTATAGTATTTAATCCGGTGGTTAGAAATGATGAAAAGAGTTGATCCAAGGGCTAAAAAATTGATAGGATAAGTGCTCCTATCCTATTAATAGGATAGTAGCTGACTCTATATATATATATATATATATATATATATATAGTTGAGCTAGAATGCTATTGATAGCAAACCGGCACTTTTGTCACCCATTTGTTTTCGATGATGGAGCCTCCAAATCGACGATCGGCACCGTTGAACATGATCTATACCACTTGAAGCGTTTCAAAATTTGTAATTTTAATAGTCGATATGAAGCGTTTTCGTTTAACGTAAAGATATCCAAATCAATTGAATTTTTGTTACTATCATCATTTTTTAAAAAATATTCATTTTCACTGCTCGTTTTTATGTCCAATCGATGGATAAGAGAACAATATCGAAAATGTATAAAATTTGATTGCTAAATACTTCAAATGGTATAGATCATATTCAACGGTGTCGATCATCAATTTGGAGGCTCCATCATCGAAAACAAATGGGTGGCAAAAGTGCGGGTTGCTATCGATAGTATTCTAGCTCAACTCTATATATATATATATATATAGAGAGAGAGAGAGAGAGAGAGAGAGAGAGAGAGAGTCCCATTTGGGATACTATCGATAGCACGAAGTATTTGGTGCTATCAAGTTTTCTACCATTAGATTTACCCTTTTTTTATCATTTTCATCCGTTCGATTATACTATTCAACCAACCACCCACTCAACCCTAGTGGGTCCACATCATCCTAGCTGAGATCTTTTAATCCAATGGTCCTTAGTGCTATCGATAGTATCCCAAATTGACTCTATATATATTTTTATATATATTAAAGGAGTCCCGCTATGGTGCTTGTAAAAGCACAAAGCACTTGGTTCTTTTGAATTTTTTACCGTTAGATCTACACCTTCGATTACTTTCACCCGTTAGATTATACTATTCAACAAACCACCCACTTAACCCAAGGGGGCCCACATCATCCTAACCGCATATCTATTAATTCAAGAGCTAAAAACTTACAAGACCAATGACTTAAACTTTTAAAAGCATAGGAGCTCAATTCATATTAAAGACAGTATTTTATTTTTAATATAAATATATTATTATATAATATATTTTAAATATATTTTATTTAATAAATATAATTATAATACTGATATATGTAATATAATAATTATTATTATATATATTAGTAATATAGAATAAAAAAATATATAATAGCTTGTTATTTATAACTTTTTCTTTTTTTTTTCTTTCAACCAAACGACCATAATAAAAAATAAAAATAAATTTCCTACAAATCAAAAACCAAAGAAAGTAAAATTTAATTTCCTCCAAAAATTTTATTTAAAATTTTATTTTCACTAAATTTTTTTCATAGTTTTATGCCGAACCAAACACACTCTAACTGAAATTTCATGAACTAGTGACTCGTCAATCCTCTTTCTTTTGTGTTCCTGGAAAAAGCATATTTCCACTTACATTTAGACATTATTATTATTTTTATGTACACAAAAGTAGAGAGAATCTGGTTACGGCAAAATGACTTGCATATGAAGAGACTAGAAATAGTGGTCTCTGGGGTCATGTGCTTGTTAAAGGATGATGCTCGATTCCCACTAACAAGCACTTTGTGTTGTTGCCCATTTGGGGGCTGCTGCACCAAGCATGATATTCTTAACTTTGAAGCGAAGATTCACAACTTTTTTGCATCTTTAATTTACAGATGATAATCACAACATCCTGAAAACTATGGGTGTCAATGGCTTTGCCAAAAGGTAAGTAAAACTATGAATTAGAAGTAGCTGAACTTAAATTTACATTTTACCCCATCTTTTTGGATAAGTTTCAGATACATTATTAACTCACATTATACACCATGACAGTTTTTGATTCGCTAACCAAATGCAATGCGGCTCGCAGGCATCAGAGCTCAACAAAGTATACTAAAATGACAAAGATTACGATAACATTACTAAACTAGTACTGATAGTCAGGCTGGTAAGCATTCCCACCCCCCGAGCATAAGCGTGTAAGCGTAAATACTCATCTTCTCGTGTAAGCGTAAAAGAAGCAAAGATATGAACTTTATATCTGCTATTAATTTGGAAGAACAGATGTTGAGGTCTTAGAATGTCAACATAGTTGGGTAAAGTTCTAATGAAACCTGTGCTACACTTTGGTTAAACCAGACATTAACCTATATCATGGAGAGAAAAAAAAAAGAAAAGAAAAGAGAGAAACAAACACCAATATGTTTTGCATGATATCCTATTACTTGGTTACTAAAATAAAATGGATGCACATATATCATGAGAGAGTCAAGGGACAGCACCACCACCATCTTTAAAAGCCTTTGCAGAATGCTTTGTGTCGATTGATTACCTTCAGTCCCCATAGAAAGCATTACTGAGGTGAACCTGTACAAAAAGGGCAAAACAATCAGCTTGGACTGAAGAAAAGAGGGAAGAGTCTACAAAGTATAAAGTATGTGATTGCTGAAGGGTTATAAATCAAACTCCGTAAGCAAGATGATAGCATATTAGGGTTATTAATGTAAGCTAAAATGTAAGAAACCCCAATAATAGTAACACCGTCGTACGTAATTCACTCTATATAACTATTAAAGGTGCAACTATAAGAAGATAATATAATCTCGTGCAGCATAGCTGGCATAAGAAGTTAAGATTCTTTCCCCCCTAAAGATTTTTTTCCCCCTACAAAGATCAACATTTTAGGGTCACTCTCCTTAAAGACTTACCTAGATCAGCAAAATACGCATGCAAAAACATTAGAATGCAAGGGTAATAAAACGTGAAAGGCTTATATAATGTAAGAATAAAAACAATAGTGAGATAGAAAGGTCTACAAACTCACACAAGTTTTAATTTCTAATTTTAGGCTTGCACCGAAAGTGCGCTAGCAGCGCTATGTGGTCCGATGACCACTCAGCAGATGGAAGAGCAGTGTCTTTACGCAAGCTTTCCTCATCCAAGAGCTCCAACAATGATTCGACAGTCAAACGATCCGCTGAAACGACAATATGTTTATTATGTTGAATTTAATTATCAAACTAGATAAAATATGTATGGTTAAAATACAGAAAGCACCCTGGGAATATTGTGATTTGCACTTTATCTCCTCGATAATCAAAAGCTATGAATAACCCCAAGGATTTATAAAACATAAGCGTCACCTCCTTTTGTGAATTAGAATGCAGGAATTTCTAATAATTCAGGGGATTATCTACAGGTTTTGATTATCCGAAGGGATTAAAAGCAAATATAGATGCCTCCAAATGGTATTCTTATACCACATAGGAAATCTTAAAAGGAAACATTACCAGCGTAAAATATGTAATCATGTGTTCCAATGAAATCCCTAGTAAAATTTGTGAACAGAGGTTCGTTTGTTGCAGGATCCATTCTTCTCTTCTGTTGGTCCAAGCTCTGATTATAACCAACTGTCCTCAGAAAAGATGAGTATGCGCTAACCTGCAGCATGAAAAAATGTTTAACAGACTTTATTTTTAAAATTAAGCTCAGATTAACCAAACCTAACAACATAAATATTACCAGAGGAAGCTGGTGATTAAACTTGCTTAGAGGGTGAACAACTCCCAGGGGATCAAAGACAGCCTCCGGACGCAAGTGATCAATCTTTCCCCTCGCCAAATACACATGAGGAACACTACAAAGTATGAAAACAGGTTCTTATTTAAGAACTGTAAATAAGGAGTGGCTAAAGAGCTCAATATGCTTACCTTCCGGGCACTGTATTGAGATCTCCGCACACTAACAATGCAATATCACCACTAGCAGCAATTTTCTCCAATCCTTTCACAAGAGTATGAACCTGCCATGGTTATGAAATAAACAAATAAAGATCTTAAAGAGATAGAAGAAGACCACGGCAAAATCAAATCAGAATATGATAGGACGAGAACCTGCCAGAGTTTAACATCAACATGATCCTCTTCAACGTTTATGTGTGTATTGGCCTGCATGGAAATGACCAAATTATAAAATTACGAAAGCTATTAAGATATTTCATGATTATGTACTCCAAAAAGCACCCTTGTTCCCTTGAAGACAAATCTTTACACCCTTCAGGCAAATCCTTGCCTGCACTCAGTGCACCATGTCATCAGCTGTGCGCTGCCAAGTGAGACACCTTTATCCCATCTCATACTTCCAATCCAACCATCCTACCCAGTTTTAAAGAAGAAAACTTCCAAATCAAGAAAGAATACAGCTTACTAGCAGTAGAGATTGTACTATGAGACAGGATGTGCTGGCAGTGCATGGCTTTATTTAGCCCCATGGATGCAGGGAATAGTCTGTCTATCCATGGTAGCTGAACATCTCAAAAGTAAAATCCACATTCATTTTAAAAGGGGTACCCAGATGAGCCTAAGCTTAGAGAAACATGAACAGTAACGCTATAGGAAAAGGACAAAAGGAACACGTCCACTGACCACACATAGAACCTGTCTCTTTCCTGAATTCTCAGATCCATTACTGTTGAATTTAGCTTCCAAAACCACAATCAAAGCAATATTATCCTACCAAAGGAAAAAGTTACAAAAATGATCATTAGAAACAAACTTGAAATTCAAAAGAAAGGTCAATAGTCATGAACCTAGTGCAAGGCAGCAACAACCTTAGCCAATCGATGTGAAGCAGTTTTTTTCTGGGCAGCTGGAACTACTGATTCTATTACAGAATTTGCAGCTTTCTTGAATTCAACCTGTGCATGGAACTGAATAAGTAGGTGATTTCATAATGATCCATGAGAATAGCAACATACACCTACCTCATATTTTTTGAGAAATATAAATTTGTCCTTACGGAAAAAGGTTGCACAACCATTGATTGAATTGGGTTGTTCACTATAAACCTGAATAAATCACCAGTTATTAGCATTGTCCATTAGCTGAAATATATATATATATATATATATATATATATAAAGAGAGAGAGAGAGAGAGAGAGAGAGAGAGAGAGAGAGAGAACTATATATATATAATGTCAATGTGCTCACCTCAGATGTTTCTTTCTTATAAAAAGCGTCATACCCATGTTTTTCTAGTTCAGGGCCAAAGAATTCATCAAAGTGGTCACTTTGGACCTGCAAAAACAACTGCCTATTTCAGCTTGCTACCAAATTATGAATACCATTATGCATATAGCACCAGTGAAAATGTTAACGGCCCAACTGCAATCACAGAAAAGTGTTTACACATGATCTAGAGGTTCACATGAGTATTCATTCAGTACTTCCACAAAACTAGTAGTGAGGCTGGAAAACTGACATACAGTTTAGTACTTCTATGGCTATTCTATCTACAAAATAGAGTGTCTAACGCCAGTATACAAAATAACAAAATCACTCAAAGATTTAGAAAGCTGAAAACACATACCTCCTGGAGACAAACAATGTCTGCACGATAACCAATAATTTCTCGCAACAAATTCTGCCTTCGGTAAGGCCATGAAAGGGCCCAGGAAGGGCAATAGCTGTGTTGTTCCTTTGATGCACATACATCTGAGAGAATGTTGTATGAGAGCACTGAAAACGTCCCAGAAAATGCACTCTGGCCATCAGGATCAAACTGCCCACGAGCATCAAATCCGACTTGCATCATTCGACGGGGAGCAGGAGAGGGAGCCGGAATAACTCGAGAGGTCAAAACAGTATTGAGGTTTCCAACAGGTGCTCTGGATGTTGCATCTACTGCTGAACATTCAAACTTGAGTATGTGACCAATATCATCAGTAGTCGGTGTATATGTTCTAGAACGGCCTATTTCAAACCATGTTTCACCACTCTTATCTACCACAGTTTTTGAGCCTATACTTTCTCCTGTATTAGATGTCGATCCACTACTATTTAATCTTGATTCTTCCGCTACAGATCTATACTTTTCTGCAGCTTTCGCTTGATCATGCAGCACCCGGTGATGCTGCCATGCATCTGTGAAGCAGTTAGGTGTGCAGTGGAAGCTCTTGGGAGCAGCTACATTATACTTAATACAAGCTAGGCATTGCAGCGTTGCTTGAGAAGTTGGATGTACACTGCATACGGCAACCTTCTGATCATTTTGATTGCGATACCTAGAGAAAATTTAATATGAGACACAACTGATATGATATCAGACAAGTATCCACTACTTTGAGCAAATATCCTCCTAAGTTGCAAATAAGAAATGTGATATATGTGAGCATAACATCGGAGATTTCATTGACATCATGATAGGTGATTTTAGTAAATTTCAAAGAGGAAATCTACAGATCCTTCATAAACAAAGCAGGTGATAGCAGAATGGGATTGTCAGTATTAAAGCCTACTCTTATATTTACCGCCCACTAGGGTTCGGCCTGTTCAATACTAGGTGTGAGTTCCACAAAAGTCAAATGTGTTTGGTTGAATCGTAGGAATACTTACTATTGCTAACCAAACACTAAAGAGACTAAACAGCTGTTTTGCTCTCAGACTTGCAGCTCATCAATGAAATTACACCCGATTAGTTTCAAAGACCCATGATATCCCCCACATAGTGCACATGTAAATAAGAGTTTGTAACACAACAGAATGGTTAATATAGTAACTGATTACTAAATTTGATGCAATTACATTGTCAAGTTTATAATAGAAATCAAGTTCCATTTCATTCCACAGTGCTTCTTCAACAAGAATATAGAAGGATTCTCAAAATTAGGAGCTCAGATCTTATACTACAGATAAAGATAACTCGACATTAAAATTCTTAGGTAAACAACAAATGGATAGGTACTCAATGCCTTTCTCAAAGCATTAGCCTACACCAACTTTATGCTTACCATGCAAGAAGCATTGGTTGCCTAAGTTGCAAACATGTGCCATCTTGTGCTATCTTAACTCTAGGCAGTAATTTGCCACAGTTTTTGTGATGCCCCAACTTCTCAGGGGACCAACCATCCTAGGACTACTCCCGTCATAGCATACTTAACACTCATAACCTTTTGGACCTAGCCACCGCCCAAAATGCTTAAGCCAGATTAAGAGTTTTAGCCTTATTATATCTTATATCAGACTACCTGGAGTCTCACATTCTCTCCCCCTTATACCCTGACGTCCTCGTCAGGCTCAGACTCACAAGTACCGGGCGATGCGAGGCTCGTCTCGCTAGCCTAAACCGACCTTGTGGTGAGCTGCGTTCCGCCCACAACAGTCAACAGCATGAGAGCCTCGTTCTCCCCGCTGTATAATCCTTGCTCAGCCGAGACTCATCTCACACTTTCGGCTGGTAATTGGCTCTAATACCAATTGTGACGCCCCAACTTCCCAGAGAGTCACCTATCCTAGGACTACTCCGGACCTAGCACGTTTAACTCTCTTAACCTCTTGGGCCTAGCCACCACCCAAAATACTTAAGCCGGGTTAAGAATTTTAGCCATATTATATCTTATATATAGGACTACCTAGGGTCTTACAATCAGTGTTTGAAAAGACGCAAGGCGCAAAGAAGCGTAAAGGCCTTCTAGAACCTAGGCGCGAGGAGCGCGCCTTAAGAAGGTGAGGCGCATATCTAATAAAAATAAAACACTCTTAACAAGCCTATTTTAAATAGATATTTTATGTTAAAAAATTCTAAAATAGCTATAACCATAAAAAAGTAAAAAAATCACATGCATAAATGTTCTCAGCTTAAAAATAAAAAAGTATGTTTCAACTTTCAGCTTAAAAGTGTTTGTTGTTGTTTCTTTCTTCTTGCCGCTGCTATTTATTGCCATTGGGGTAACGATCAAGAGAAAAGGAAAAGAAAACGTTCAATTAGAAATTTTTAAAAAAAAATTTCTTAACATCTTAGAATATATTGAAGAAACTCAAAACCCAAAAACCCACAGCTTAGACACATTAAACGTAAATATCACGAGGAGCGTCTGAGGCGTGCACCTCACTACCTAAGGCACTGAGATTCGCGCCTTGCGCCTAGGCGCTGAGTTTAAACACTGCTCACAATTTTGACCCAAGTTTTTGTTAGTTCAAACCGACCCAACTTGAACCCGACTCATTTAACAAGCTGATCAAGTAAATCAGTGGAGTACAGGACAAGAGCTTAGGAGTCACTAGCAAGTTAGGACACAGGTTCACAGTATCTTAACCTAAACAGTTCATGTAAGTCCCTTCTCCCACATTAGTAAAACACCAGTAAAACATTGCCAAATTGGCTTTCAAGTGATACAAGAATATAGGGCAAAAGTAAAGCTATCCAAAATATCCGATATACCATACCCGAACCGGACCCTATCCGGACCCGAACCGGACCCAATAAAAAATGGATAGTATACGGGTAAAAAAAATTATCCATTAAAGTTTCGGGTATGGGTCTGGATATTTTATACCCATACCCGATTTGGACCCGACCCGAACCCAACTTTTAAATAGGTAGGGTCCGAAATAGTTTTCAAATCCGGACCCGGATCCGGACCCGGATCCCCGATGAAATATCCGATAGTAAATAAAAAAGATTTGAACTTTTAAAGTTGAGGGATCAATTTTAATAGAATTTATATATGAAGGGTCTCTAAAAATTTTCATATTTTCATCCTAGTGAAAGAAACATTAGCCGCTTTTTACTCCTTTTTTCTAACTTTTTTTACTCTTTGTTTTTTACTTTTTTTTTTGTTTTATTTTCACCTAAGAGTTTTTTATGAAATAATGTTTCCATCGTTATCATCATCAGCGATATTACTCCTCATAGGCATGGCACAAGTAAGTTTTTTCCAAATCCCTTCGCCAATCATAGTCGACAACCTAAATTTTTTTAATGAATATTCTATGTAGTAAATTTTCAAATTTCTCTTTTTTTCTTTTTTTTTAATGTTAGTATGTAATATTAATAATTATTATAACTTACATTCTCTTTATAGGGGGAGATTTATAGTTTTCCCACATATTATTCAATAAAGTTTATAAAAAAATATATGTATATGGGTACCCGTACCCGATTTAGACTCGACCAGTACCCGATCCTAAAGGGATAGTATACAAGTAGTAACTACCCAAATCCGCTCAAATAGGCCCGACGGGTATATTAGTAACTTAAGTACCCAGATCCGGACCCGACCCGAAGTTAAATGGGTAGGGTATATATATTTTTTTCTAACTATTTTTTTTCGGGTACGGGTACAGTATATTAACTATCCAAACCCAACCCGATCCACGAACACCTTTAGGCAAAAGAGAGAGGAATGGAGGGAGGATTCACAGCCCTTCTTTTTATCTGTGCTCACTTCTTTTTCTATCTTTGAATCCTCTATTTCTTCACCACATTCTAGTTCTTAGCAATCTTACAATTTGAGAGCATTCCTGTATTAAAGATGGAGAATAGTGATACATCTCAGGTTCCAAGTTTTTTTTCTTGCTTTGCCACTATTTGAGTATCAAATATCTAGCAATAACAAAAGAATCAACAGCTACCGGAAATCCCATGCCCAAAAACCTAGATCCTAGTCAAACAATCTTATTTCTTAAAGTATGTCCATCTCCAACATGCAGACCCAATTAGCAGGGTGAGGCTAGCATACAGTATTGCAATGCTTGCTGGGAACTCGACCTCCTTGAGCAAAAACCATCTCTTCTACCTAACATTTTATCATTTATGATTCCCTTTCTTTATTCATCTACCAATGTTTGATAAAAAGCCTCCCCTCTTTCATATGTTGTGTTGATTCTACAAGCAGCATTGACAATTTGGATCGGGTTGACCCGTTCAGTCAATAGGTTGGGTTCAAGTAGAAGAGCCACCTTGAATCGTTCACTGGTTAAGTCAGGCTGGATCAAGCTTACGTGGTCCAACTATACCATCACAAGACAACCCAAACACAATGACCTAACCAATTGCCAATCATTACTAAGTACAATTCCCATGGAAAGCATGGGTCACGTAATTTAACTTTCTCATATCTTGAGAAAAGTAACTCATAGGATAACAAGAGATAAATTATCCAGAATAAACAAGAAGCGGAGTATGACATTTTTATTCAACTCCCAATAGCCACAGCCATCAATTCCTGGAATAGGAAACTTATCTTCACACCTATGACATAATCACAAGCGACAAATTCTCCAAACAATCAAACCAAGCTACATACATTTTTACTCGACTTTTATCATCCTACCATAATCTTTTTGTTTTCACAAAGATTCTTTTCTCAATACAGATGTCATAAATTAATCAGTAATGCACGTCAAATAATCTAGTAACTTCTCCCCAGTCCCATAGAACTATATAGAGTCATTGCACTCCCAATCACGCTCCAAGTTACTAATAAGTAACCTAAATTTCATATAACACACAATTCTTAATTCCCCAGGAAATGGAAGAAAGCTAGATAGTGTGAGCTAGACAACTGTCATTTGCATGACTTAGTGTATTTCTAGACTTAAGAAAATGATGCATAGAATTCACGTGAACATTTAGACGTTCATATTTTGACATATTCAACGCAAAAACAAAGCTAGAAACTCCAAGCAAGTCACTTATGCTGGGAATTGAACTTCAACACCTTGGCCTTGCTGTAGAGCTAGTGTTGTTTCATGAAATGAGGTCTAAGATGCAGTATATTATAACAGTGCATCTCTACAACAGAACTGAATGTTTCAAATCGAAGCATCAATATTTGAGCCTCAAAATCACAATACTAGCTTTCCTGCTGCAGCAAAAGCTCCAAAAATCTCTAAATGCCAACACTCCATTAAAAAGTAATAGCAACTGAAATCAGAAGCAGCCTAAAATTGTTTCTCGTCTAGTTTCAAGAATATTTAAGGCGACAAATCAATTATAAAAAGTAGTATAAATTCCTCAAAAAGACTAAGGCCTAGTTTAGAGAGTTAGTAGCCAAACGCACCCACTTTCATGCTTTAGAGGGCCTGAAAGACTTGAAAGTCCTTTGAAGCTTCCTTCCTGTCCTATAAAATGGTGGTGGCAATTGCACCCAGAGAAGCGTCAGCCGGATGCTCCGATAGCGATTCCCACCACCATTTCATAGTATTAGAGGAAGGAAACTCCAAAACACTTTCAGATTCTTCAAAGCCTCCAAACCATCATTGGCCACTGTATTACCAAATTAAGCCTAAAATTATCAAAAGGTTAAACCCATTTAATCCAAGAAAAAGTGAAATTAGTGTTTTATATCTATGGAGCAACTTTAAAGAGCAGAGACAAACAAATCCTGCTAACCCAAATTAAAGAACAAATTAAGTGTAATAAATACAGGCAATGCAAGAAAATAGCATCATCGCAATCAATCGTGCTTCTTAGCCCCTCAACTATATAATTCGAGAAATATATGACACGAACAGCGAATTGTTCTACTACCCTCACAAGATTTAACGAGTCCACCGAAAAGAACAGAACTCACCATCTATACTGCATGCAACAGCCATTGAAGGGGCTCGATTCGGGGACGTCCTCGCTGGAGACCGAATTATCCGGGCGCTTCAGGATCAGCACGTACGGCGTGATCTCGCACCCCACCACGGGTATCTCCGAGGGCAAATGCACCCTCAGCACGTTCAACATGCTTCTTGCTCCACCTCTCCCTCCTTACAAAGAACACCCTTCTTCCCCTCCCAGAACCCTAACACTAACCCTAAAACCCCCTCCCCCCCCCTCCTCCTCCTCCTCCTCCTCCGCGATGAGCAAGGGATGGATCCTGTAAACCCTAGACTCCGCCAGAGTTGATCCCTCCCCCACCCCCACAAGTCCAAAACCCTAGGAAACGGAGCGGGATTCGTATAAACCCTAGAGGAAATGGTGGCGACGAGGGATCTACTGCGGTAAAATTGGGGAAGGCGATTCTAGGGTTTTAAAAGGAGAGTGAGAGAGGGAGAAATTGTTGACGAATTTTGGGGATAAGTGGGATCACTCTTTCTCTCTCCTAAACAGAAAAAAAAAATTGTTGTTTTCTCTCTCTACGAGCGCCATTTATATATATAGAGCGAGACACAGGTGAGAAGTGAGAACACGAAACTATTGCTTGCACCGGGTGTACAAGTATATCATCCCATACACCACTCTCTCAAGGCTTTTTTTTGCGTTGCGTGCGGTGAGAAACTATGTTGAAAAAATATTCTATTTGTTTCTGTATGTAGTATTGTGTTCAGCATATTGTATTGATTACAATATATTTTCCGCGGTCCTACTGGAGAAGCAAAAGTATATCCTATATGTTTTTTACACAAGTTTAATTTTTCGAAAAATAATACTAGATAAGATAAGAGTATATATAGAAGAAGGAGGTATGGTTATCAACAATTGATTGCATGCCAATTTTCTTTTTCATCTCTAATATTATTTTAATTTTTTAAACAATATGTAACCAATAAGATTGTGGTAAATTAACAATTCTACTTCTTATATAAATATTCTATAAAATTCTTAAACATAGATGTAATAGTATTTTTCTTTAATATTAATTTTTTGAAACACAACTACTTTAGGGCTTAAGTAATAAGTTTTCAATTATATAATATTTTATATCTAGCACATATCTATATTGAGTATTTTCACGCACTATAATGCTAAATTTTATTTATACTAAAAGTGTTAAAATCATAACCTAGTTTAATAAGACACGTTTAATAATATTTAAAAGGCCTATAGAAAAATTATAACTATTATTAAATATTTATTTTTAATAAAATCAAAAGATGACAATAATGTCTCTATCATTAATTTTTTGAAACTACATAATTTTCAGATAATAAAATTTTGAATTATTTAAATTTTTATACATAGATGTTTTAGATGGAGTTTGTTTTGGATCATTCTTTTTGGTTTTTTTAGGTGTGGTGCATGGAGTGTAGTGATGCATCGGGTGCAGGAAATAATTTCTCGCTGAGAAGGGTAATGGCAAATTATTATTGCATTCGTAAATGTTGGATTGGAGGTGGGAAATTAATTAGTTTCGTTTGGAGTTGCAGAGAGATTGCGTTATGTGCTGTAAAATTATATTTATTTTTATATGTAATATTACGTTTCGTATATCGCGATGAGTCGGTTACGATATATTTTTACGTTCCGTATATCGCGATGAGTCGGTTACGATATATTTTGTACGGTCCCATCGTAGAACGAGTAAAACGCAGAAGTATATTCATATATATTTTTTTCTTAATTCTATTTTATCTAATAGTGTTTCATACATCTCAATACCAAACTAAGCCTGAGTCCCAGTGTGGTGTGACACTGACATATGGGGCCCACATGTCAGTGTAACAATCCGGGTGACAAATAATTTGGTTCACCACGTCAGCCATGGACCGGTGCCATTGTCTTTGATCAAAAGAATAAAAATGAAATTTGTTGAGGCCTCAATTTTATTTTTTCTAATTGACATTTATCAAGTTCTAATCATCAAAATAAAATTGTTAAATTTAATTTTATTAACGATCATCCTGTAATTGTCTAAGTTTTATTTGATAAAAAAAATTATAATCTTGGGTTTTAAAAAACTGCTGTTAAATGTTATCGAATTTTAATTTTTATCAAAAGTTAATGAATTTTTCATGCATATTATATCTATTTAAATTGCATATTATCAAATAGACGTACAATATCAAAGCGTTAAATCAAAATGTCTAGAGCCCAAATATTAGGATTTATATTGAATATAAATAATGTTAGTTTCATGCATACAGGTCCTATAAATATAGTAAATGATAAATATATTTCTATAAATTTCAACTTTTATATATTAATTCCTACAAAAGTCATGATATTTTCAATTATATTCTTCTGATTTGTTACCGTTAGAGAATCGTTAAAAAACTGTTTATATTTTTAATTTTGAGATCACAAATATGTTCCTTCAAAAATAATAACAGTATAATATTAGAGAGGTAAAAATGTCAAAAACTAACATATTCCAATAATTAAGTATTTAATCTATAATTAAAAAAAAATTTCTAACAAATTCCAATGATAAGGATGCATTTGAAAATATCAAATTTTTTATAGAGACAGCATATGAAAGTTAAACATTGTAAAAATATGTTAATAATTTACTATATGCAGAGACCTGTTGTAACTAATAATAATAACTCGTTGGATCTAAACCATCGGCCCAAAATACTTAAGATATTCGGCTCTAATACCAATTGCAACGACCCGACCACAAAGAATAATAACTCGTTGGGTCCAACCCACCGGCCCAAAATGCTTAAGCCCAGTTATTATTACTAGCTCGCAGGTCTCATATAAACTAATCGAAATCAATATCTCATCCGATGTAGGACTGAACTATTGGGGCGTTACACCTGTATAAAATTAACTTATATAAATATCAAAAACACCGTTCACAGAAAAATAATTATTTCACATAATTTAACAGTTGCCATTTGCGGCGATATCCTTTTCAGATTGAAAAACCTTTGATGCTAAGTTTTCCGCCAAAACATAATAATAATAATAATAATAATAATAATAATTTGACAAGATCTTATAAATGCTCTCTCACATGAATTACATGATCTTATATATGCTATAAACATTAATACAAACACCACATCGAATTCATGATTCAATAAAAAGCTTTTGCAGCTTCATATTCCTACTCACTATGGTTTACATAATAAACTTCATTTATTTCCGCGTGCACGAATCACATTTGGAGACAGTACGGTAGTTTATGCAGTTCCGAGCGCGGAAGACGCGAGAGTTATCTCCACGTTGTCGTGGACGCCCTGAAGCAGAAGCTCCCCGTCATATGCGACAACTTTTCGCTTCTTTGCGGCCCTCAGGGTTCCGACAAGTGCTTCGAATATGTTCGCGCATCTGTCGTCGTTGAAGAGGACTCCGAACTTTACCTACAGGCAAATCAAAGAAAGTACATGCATGAAGAATCTTAAAATTATCGGTAGAACATGATGTGTCAAGCTACAAGTGAAACATGCTCCAAGGTTTCTTTCTTTAGAAAGGAAAGGACAAATAGAATGTTTAAATGGAAAGCATTTCAAGGAGCCCCGACACAAAATCAATATATAGAATTAGGCTACTATACTATTAATACTACCAAGTGCTTGGTGCTATTAGATTTTCAGCCGTTGGATGAAGAGATGTGCGGTTAGGATGATAGTAGTCCTCTATGGTTGAGTGGGTGGTTGGTTGAATAGTAACGGATAGAAATGCTCAAAGGGGTATATCTAACAGCGGAAAACTCAATACAACCAAATAGAAAACTCGATACAACCAAGCGCTCGGTATTATCGATAATATAGTAGCCAGACTCTCTCTCTCTCTCTCTCTCTCTCTCTCTCTCTCTCTCTATATATATATATATATATATATATATATATATATATATATATATATTATATATTACAAAAGCATGAATAGAAAAGGATGGTTCAATGATGAGAACCAGTCATTAGATAGCGCAGAACTCAGCATTTAAGTTCAGCCCCGTAGAAAATGAGATCATTGTATTTACATCATTACATACACATATGTACATACCTACATATGCAAACAAATACATAAATAGTATACTATTCCCTTGAGCTACCTTATAACACTGTTGCCAACAAATTCAAGACTTTGGTTCATTTCACGGTCTCAACTTTTAAGAAACTTACCAATTCAAGTCAACTCAGGATACAGCCTATCGACTTGGTCAATAGATCTTTGCACCTCAGAAAATGAGCTAAATTAGAAAATAGCTTTTATCAAATCAACTCATCATATGCTTATTCGAAAGCATGCCAGGAGATGCTTTCATGGCCGTGAGATGCATTGCACCCATCACACTCTATTGCTTCCTTAGTCACAAAATTGCGTCATATCAGTTGACAAGTGGATACAAGCAACTAATTCTAATTGCTAAATTATGAGAAGAAGATTTTGTCCATCATTCGTACACAGACGCGAGTCTTTAATGGCTTGAGAAGCAGTTCGTAATTTTTTGGACCTACCATATGAGATTATTGTTAAAGATTTTAAGAAAGCAAATAAAGGTAATCAGCAGTGAGCAGTCCCAGAAAACTTTAATCTATCAAATAGGTCAGCAGCATTTTTGGGAAAGCTATTAAGTTTGTTTTTTTTGAGAAAAAAAGCTATTAAGTTTGTAACTACACAAACATCCAGTAAATTAAGACACCAAATAATCTTGTGATATTCGAACAACTACTACTGTGTTACCATTATTGCTAGTCTCGCTTCTTAAGTCCATTTGAGCGTACTCTATGAGTGGCAAAAATTAAAAAGTAAACCTCATGTTCTATTTAATCCTAGCCCAATGAAATTGGTTCCACAACCTTCGTGGCTATTCACTTCACAGTTCGACCCCAACTAAGATACACTTAACTACATAAGTAACATGAAGTTGTACTACTACAACTTCGCACAATAAGCCACAAAATAGGCTCTTGGAGATGCAACCGATTGGTATCAAAGTCGTGCAAAAGAATGGCACGTAAAACAAAGAGATCAAATCTTAACTTCGTAGAAGGAGAATAAATTAAGGAACTTGCAAAAATCCGATGACAATAACCCAATGAGCACATTCAGATTCAAAACTCAGAAAACAATCAAATTTCCTGAGCACGGATCTCTCACTTAACGTATGATCTATGTGCAATTTCCCTCTAACTTATTTCTTGGTCATCGAATTAAACCATGGCCATGTACACTACACTACCTTCTACTTCAAATGGGCGCTACGTTAATTATAATCTGGAATCAAAGGGGCGCTACATTAATTATAATCTGGAATCAAAGGGGCCTAACATACCACATCAAGTTTCCTAGAAATTGCATGTTGTTTCAAAGTAAAAAGTTTTAATAACTCATTACAGACATTCCAAGATTTCCTAAGCAATAAGCCATCAAGCATTCAGATTCGAACCACAG
The DNA here is from genome assembly GCA_025177825.1 of Aechmea fasciata. Classification (NCBI taxonomy): domain Eukaryota; kingdom Viridiplantae; phylum Streptophyta; class Magnoliopsida; order Poales; family Bromeliaceae; genus Aechmea; species Aechmea fasciata. Next base: position 3,961,142 of record CM045927.1, on the reverse strand, counting down.
AAAACAAACCACTAATCTCTCACTTGATACATAATCCATATGATATTTCACTCTTAGATTGTTCTTGTTTGTTAGCCACTCAATTAAATTCTTCCCATGTGTGCCATATTAATTACCAACTACTAAAACTAGAAACTACATTGTGATTTGGAACCAAGGGACCTAATATCTTTTCCCCGACAAATCGTGGTGCCTTTCTCTCAAGATCCACTTAATATTATGCCCCAAAATGCAAGAAAACAAAATCATGAATAAACAATTGAAATAACGTAATAAAATAGGCTGCAAAATCACAGATTTTCTTTCTTTTTATAATACAGAACACATTTAACTGGAAATTCATGGAGAAGGACAATTTTTACATAAAAAGAATAACGAATGTGGACCTGCATTGGTCAAGATACAATGCAATTGTATAGAAACTTTAGAATAACAAACAGCTATTCTAATATCTAACTAATTTAAATGGGAACTATCAAAGGACCTAATATCTTTTCCCCAACGAATCGACGAGCCTTTATGTCGAGATTCACTTGAATTAACCCAAAAAAGTAAGAAGAACATAAAAAGAAACCTAAATTATTGCAATGTACCCAAAGTTCGCATCAAAATCACAGCTTTTTCCTGCTACTAAACACATTAGCTGGAAATTGATTAAAAAGAACAGTTTTTATATCCAAAGAAGTGCGAATATGGATTGCATTGTTCAAGATACTACTCGATCGTATAGAAAAAATTTTAAATAAAGAAAAAACTGTTCGGATATCAAACAACTTTAACTTGGAAAGTATACATTGTAATTTGGAATCAAAGGACCTAATATCTCTTCCCCACCGAATCGACATGCCTTTACATGAAAATCCACTAAAAATTACCCCAAAAAGAGATAAAAGCACGAAACGAAACCTAAATTGATGTAATAGCTCTCTAATACTTCGTAAAATCACAAAATTTTCTAATCAAGTAGAAACCGACGAAGAAGAACGACCTTTATACATAGAAAAGCGCGAATGTGGATTGCATTGATCCAATCACGAAAAAAATGAACTAAAAACCGCACAATTAAAGCAACATCCTCAGATCCAGATGCGGGAAAAAAAGGGAATTATTAGTTAAGTATTGTACCTTGTAAGATCCATCGGATTGGAGTTGCCCTAATCGCTGGATCTCCTCCTTGAGACGCCCCACCTCTTCCTCTACGTTCATTTCGATCTCTCTCTCCCTCTCTCGATCGAACAATTTCGATTTCGATCGCGATCTCGAGCGTGCGGAGGAGAACGGAAATGGTGGTAGTTTTTTTTTATTTAATTTTTTAAAAAAAGGGAACATGCAAAGGACGACGAGTTATTTGGATGGACCTGGTCTACCATGTCATCTTGTGAACCGGATCATCATTGGGCTGCAAACGGGGCGGATCGGTGGTAGCAAGGGTCTCACACCTCCCGACCCGTTTCTTTGGCGGGTCCGGACTATTTGGGAACGGATTGATTTTATTATTTATTTTTACTTATCACCTATATATCTATATCTTCTATATATTATTAATTATTATTATTATTATTATTATTATTATATTTATGAATTCTCAGTTTTGGGACAGAATGGCGGATGCTGAGGCTGCCAAGTGGTGCGAAGGGCATCGGGAAGCGCACAAGATAAGTGTAAGGCGCAGTATAAGCGCCACAGAGCGAAAAAATGGGCGCAGTGAAGTGGGACAAAGTAGAGCGCGTATTTTTCCCCCACTCTTTTCAATTTTTTTTAGGCTCTCTCTCCCATTTTTTTTTTTCCTTTTTTTCTTCTATTTCTTTCCTCTCTCTCTTCTTTTTTTTTTTTTTTACCCTCTCACTTCAATTTTTTTTTGCTCTCTTTAATTTTTTTTTCCTCTGTCTTCTTTTTTTTTTTTTTTTTTGTCATCTCTCTTCAATTTTTTCTTTCTTTCTCTTCAATTTTTTTTTCTTATCTGTACAAATTCATACTCTCTCTTCAATTTTTCTTTCTTCATGTATGAAGAAAATTTATAATTTTTGTTAACTCCAATCTAATTTTTTATTTGTTATTATAAATATTTAAAATTTATAAATAATTTTTAAATAGTTTAGACTATTTGTATTAAATATAAATTTTAATTTTATAAGGCATATGAGATTTTCATCCTCAAAATTTAATTAGTTATAAATTTTGATTTAAAATATAAGGTATAATATTTTAATTCTCAACGTTTATTGCTCCTATAAATATAATTTTTTATTCGTATGATTTTTCTTAACTTTTTTTTTAAAACCTTCTTATAATGTATTTTTATATTTTTATTACGTAATAATTGCTTATTCTTCAGTTACATTTTTTTTATATGTAGTTTCTTAACCCCACTTTTGCTATTATTTTATTTTTTTATTTTTTATTTTTTTTAAGGAATCGCCCCGCCACGGCGTGCGGGCCATTCACCAGTAGATATACAATTCCTCAATAACTTCAACGGGAGGGCGACATGTGGCACTAGAGTCGCTAGCGGGAGCTAGCGCAGCGCGGATCCCAGGCGCGTGCGCGGCACGGGGTGTTCAAGGGTGCGAGCGTAGCCCGGGGCGCTGGCGCGCGGTGCGGCTCCAGCGCGAGCCGAGGGCGGAGACGCAGGTGTGGGGGTGGGCGTGGGGGCCGCTCTAGCGCTGGCGTGGACGCGAGCGGAGGCCCAGAGGTGCGGGGTGCGAGCGAGCGCCCGCGTGGGGCGAGCCGTGGCGGGCGGGCGGGCATGGGCGTGCGGCGCGACGCTGGGTGTGGCATGGCGCGGGGTCTGCGCGGAGTCGAAAAAATCGTGGCTCATGGTGGTTTTCACGGGGTACAAGTAGGGGTGTAATGTGGGCCGTACCAAACCGACACGGCCCATATTTTTCGTGCCAAAACGGGCTAGGGTCCAGCCCGGATTTAATTTCGGGCCGGGCCGTGCCAGGCACCATTTTTCTAGCCTCTGGCCTGGTATGGCCCTTTGGCCCGGAAGTCACGGGCCGTGCTTCAGGCCGGCCTATCAAAGTGTTTATTTTTAAATTTTTTTAAAAAATTTAGTATGAAATTAAAAAATATAAACAATAAATATTTTTATTTAAATAAATATTTTGATTAAAATATTCACAAATTAAAAAAATAATTATACTAAAGTAAATATTTAATTTTTAAAAAAATAAATAAATTTGTATTATATATATATATAATGGACTTTTGGTCCAATGGACCAAAAAGTCTTTGATCCATGAAACCAAAAGACCTCCTCCCAAGGTCTGCCCAAGCAGACAAGCAGACTTGGGAGGAGCGCCGATCCCTCCTCCCCAGGAGCTCAGACCCATGGCCCAAGTCATGCCTTGGGCCATGGGGTGCGGGCTGGGCTGGCCCGGCTGGCACGGCCCAAGCGGGCCGTGCCGCGTTGTGCCGCCCGGCACATCCTAGGCCCATTTCGGGCCGTGCCGTGCCGGGCCGTCGGGCTCCAAATGGGTGGCCCAGCACGGCCGAGAGCCCCGGGCCGGCCCGGCCCAGCACGAGTGCTACAGTATCAGTCCCGTGCTACCCACATGCCGCCCGGCCCGTCCCGTTTTACATCCCTAGATACATGAGAGGGAGGTCCACGACACGGGCTCTGCGGTGGACCTCCCTCTCATTCTCTCTCTCTTTCTCTCTCTCTCTATATATAATTTTACTTATAAGTATATATTTATTTATTATATATTTATATATAGTATTTTATTCTTATATAGATATATTATTATATAATAATTTATTATATAATTTACTATTTATTTTTATAAAATATAAAATATATAAATAAATATTAAATAATTTAGACTATCGGTATTAGATATAAATGTTAATTTTATAATATTGAGAATTCATATATAAATTGTACATTAAAAAAATTTTTATAAAAAATTGATATAACTTAAGTTAATTTTATATTTGACGACAGTTCATTGCGAGAATCACAAGTAATTGAGCTCTTTTAAGTACATCAAGTTATTGGTGTTCATATGTTTTAGGCCTTTAAATGAACATTTGTAGGTTGAGGATAATAGTGATCCTCTAAGATTTAGAAGGTGATTGGTGGAATAACATAATCTAAAGAGTGAAATTAATCCAAGAGATAGATCCAACGGTGAAAAACTTATAAGCAACTGATACTTTTAAAAGCACTATGATAAAACTGTAATTTATAATATCTAATAATCGACAGTTAAGTGCCCTATTCACACCCTTTTAATTATATATAATCTTCTTTTTTGATTCTTTATCGGAAAAGATTAAGAACGTGTATCTGATATCGTTGCAACGACCCAGCCCACTAGCAACAATAACTCGTTCGGCCCAGCCAACAGCCCAAAATGCTTAAGCCCAGTTATTGTTACTAGTGTCCAAAGTCTCATATAAACTGTCACGCCCCGGGTTGCACATTCACCGGACACGCCGACAAATCCGCCGTACACAAAAGAATTTCTCCTGTATACGAAGCGTAGCTGTACCTGTATAAACATACAACGCTACAAAAAGTAGCATAGAGCTGATAATAAAGTAACAAGCAGGTAGGAAAGTAAACTCTACATACATACTAGTGTTCAGATACAACGCTACTCGCTCCAGCGAGTTCACAACTGTATGTACAAAAGTAACAAACCAAGACCACTCCAAAAGTGTTACTACTTGCAAGAGGATCCTCTAGCTCAGCACTCGACGGGGAAGGGCTCTAACTCGCAACGCCCTTGCCTCGGTCTGACTCGGACGGAGCAGCAGTCGCAACAGAAGGCCCTGCAACAACAGTGGAAGAAAGAGGACGTGAGAACTACTATAAAAACAAGTAGTCCTCAGTGGGTACCGCCCTAAACACATCGGTCCACTCACTAAGTCTACAGGGTAAGCAAGAAAGTAGAAGAAGCTGGAAACCCTCGACAACTAAACTAAAAACCCTATACTATTGTGCTCAAAACCACCCTCTGTAGAACAAGTAAAAGCTGACCCAATCTTACGAGGGACTGTGAAAGCACCCGTCCCGCCTGTCGAGGCAACACTACAACTACCCAAGGGGTAGCTAGCGGAGAGCAAGTCCACAACGAGGACGCAGCGACACCAACGCAAAAGCACTAAGTCAGACTCCGGAGCGGCACTCGTGGGCGCGAACCAACCGAGTATGCAAGCGTATTTCTGTCGAGCTCAATCTGGCTCTCACAGGCATAGTCAAGTACACTGGGTCTAAGCACTAATACACCATGTGCCCCTTAGCACAGACTGTAACCACACAGTACACTGGGCCCACCGTCAAACCCCCGACGGTGCCCAACAACCAGCACGACTAGACTCTGCTGAAAAGTAAGCTCGGCATCCCCAGCGCGAGCGTGAAAGCAAACTACACTACCCTGGGTATCCATCGCACTCCCACGGCGATGATACGGCACAAAACGGCTCCTAGAGCTAAATCTGGTAGTGAGATTTATATGACGGTCCAGTCGTAGGTTTTCTCCTAAGTCAAATCCAAGTCCAACATGTATGAAACTAAGTACTTGCTAAGTATGCTCCAAGATTCAGATATTCATATACTAATCCATGCATTCGCTATCGCATACTAGTCGAAACCAAAGTTTATACATGTCGACTATTAATACTTAGGAGTATTCCGATGTAAACCCACCTTAAGAAGCTCCTGGCAGCAAAGAAAGTGGCCCGCGTCCAAAATGATCTCTCGCTGGTCCGCCAAAGTCCGAAGTCTCCCGCTGCAAAGAGGCAAACCCAACAATAAGCGATTTCACGAAATCTGTCCGGAAAACAGCGGCTGAGAAAAGCTTAATTCTAGATAAGCTAACCTTCTCCAATTTCGGCAAATAAGGGCTCAGAAGCTTCGTCTCGAAGTCGCGAATCCAATGGTCCAAGATTCGCTGGATTTCGCCACTTCTACGCGGAGTACGAGCCGAAACACGAAACGTCGACGCTGGAACCTGCAGTTTGGCATTTCGTAACTGTCGCAAAACAATGACTCGAAAGATGGACTTCGACTGGGCAAACCTGATCCAAATCCGGCAAATAAGGTATCGTTGGAATCGTCTGGAAGTCGCGGATCCAACGCCCCAATTTCGCCGCGTTTCGACTCTCCTACACAGAGATCTAGTCAAAAGTCCGCGGGTCGACGTGCGACGGCAGCGACGGCCAGTGCGATCAAAATCATGGGATTTAGAAGCAACGGAGGGAAACTCGATGGGCTACTCACCTCAGAAAACGCCCTAGGCCCGTCGCTGAGTCGAGGACGGCGGTCCCGCGCGCACGGCTGGCTCCCTCGCAGCGTCTCGTCGCCGGAAACGTTCCTCGGCGCGTCGTCGACGAAGATCGGTCTACACTCTTGAGCTCCTCCAACTCCTTGGTGGCTAAGGGAGGAAGAAGAAGAGAGGAAGCAGCAGCAGCAGCAAAAGGAGAAGGAGAAGGAGAGTGAGGAGTCCCTCTCTCTCTCCTCTCTGTTGTAAGGTAAGGGGGAGAGTAGGGTGATGTGACAAGTGCTCAAAAGTCAAACAGCACCATTCACGCCCTTGTGCGTCTGAGAACCCCTCTGTCTGCGTGCAGACAGGCAACCCGAGAGCCCCCCCCACGCAGGGCTATACCGGTATAGCCCTGGTTGCTATACTGGTGTAGCAACCGTCGCTGTACCGGTATAGCAACCAACTTGTACCGGTACAGCTCACAGAAAAACCTGCTATTTGCAGATTTTTGTGACACACGCTGCTCTCGCGTTCCCACGGGGCCCGTTTGACGTCCAATTGGCGCCAACGCGACTCGGACTTGTCCCGACACTCGTTAGAGCTGTCGACAAGCCTCAGGTGCAATTTCCAGGTCACTACATAAACCCAATGACAAATTCATTCCCATCCGATGTGGGACTATTGGGGTGTCACAATCGTCGAGAATATTGATCAGCAAATAAAAATTTAAAGACTCAATCTCAGCCATTCGTTTAATCCAAAAGTAGAAGAATTGTACGTAATAACATCAGCAGTGAAATTCATTTTATAAATTACAACGAAAATGGCCAATAAATGACAGCATAAATAGTGAAAATTTTGACGACTAGGGTAAAGAAATAGCAAAGGCCCTCCACCGTCAGTTCCTCGACGTCAAGGGCAAAGATATTCACAAATGCACGACTCCTGTGAGGCGCAGTAACTAGTCAGGTTCTTCTCGTTCTTGTAGCGGGAATAACAGTAGTCATGGCATTCGCTCTCGCTGCATTCATGGTGAAAATTTCTTGCGTCGAAGCATACCGCTAACCTTCGTCGAGCACTCAACACCTCCCCTACAAAATAACAAAATAGAAAGAAAAAAAAAGGAACAAAAACAAATGGATGACTATTTGCAAATTAATTAAAATAAATTTTTTTTAAAAAAATCTCTAATTAAAAGAACAAATTTTTGGGAAACTCACCAGGAGAACAAATTAGAAGGATCACCAAAATAGCCAAAGAAGCAACTTGTGATTTCTTCATGCTTGCTTGCAAAAGAATTTTTTTTTTTTTTAAATTTAGTTTGCAAAATAATTATTTAGATTTAGAATACTATAACATGAGTAAGTTGTTACATTTAAAGGGCTTTTTATAATGCACTAATATCAAAGGTTGGTTTGATGTTGGTGCCAAAATTAGCCCTAGAGATGCATTGCATTTCCCATGTGTTTTCTCAAAAAAGGGAAGTAAATATTTGGAATTAAAATTAATTAATGGCAAGCCAAATCGAAATAGCTAATGACATCTAGAGTACTAATTTCAAATTATACAGCAAAATTTATGAAGTAATTATGTTAGAATTTTAAAACTTTCTATGTATTTACCAATATCCAAATATGCCAAATATGTGTTTATTATTTCATTCCTAAGATATGAGCTAAAATCGAGCAATCTGAGGCTGGACAAATTCGAATCATTTTACATCATATGGCTCGGATACATTCCACCTCAAATGATGAGCAGGCGATGTAATCATTTTGTGCTTAAAAATTTTCTGTGCACAAGGTTAATTGTAGAAACATTAAAATCTTTTTTAAAAAAGTTATGCATTATTATAAAAATATATGAAGGATTTACCTTTAATGTGTGGTTATTCCTCTTTTTTCTAGTTTTTTTTTTTTTTTTTAACTGAACTACCTCGTTTGTTTTCAAAAATTATGGCTCGTGTGATCCCTTTCGCTATCTTTAAAAAACCTATAAAAAATTTGCTTGTGCTCCGACCCGTCCCAAATAAAGAGATAAAAAACCAACCCGCCCCAAATTCGCCCGACCCGATAAGAAAACGGAGTGGATCACTGCTACATCCGTATTTTACCGTATTTTACCGTGTTCGTAAATGATATGAGAAGTCCTTGCGCTCTCGTGATATTGTGATTTAGCCCCCTCGCAACTATGCTGAATTTTAGAATATTTGAAAAATGGCTAGTTTATTATTCAATTTTAAAATTTAGTTGATACTTTAAAATTTTACATGGATTTCTTATATTAAAATATCATTCTATTGTTTGGCAAACTCTAATAAGTAATATTTTTAAAGAGTATATAGTTTTTGAAAAACTCTATCTTTATTTAAATAGAGTAATAGAGGGGGATTAGCTAATCCCAACCTTAGTAAATTTTAAATTTAAATTTAAATTTTAAATTTTTTATATTTAAAAATTTATAATCCTAAATTTAATATTTATAATTATAAATTATAAATTATATTTTTAATTTTTTAAATTTTAAATTTAATATTTGATATTTTTAAATGTAAATATAATCTTAAATTTATAATTTATAACTTTAAATTTTTGAATTTGATATTTAAATATTTAAAATTTTATTTTTAATATTATAATTTTTAAAGCTATATATTTAAATTTAAATTTAAAAATTTTAATTTAAATATAAGGGACAATATCGTTATCTTCTATTTATAATTACCCACTATTCTTCTTACTCCATCTTATCTATTTAAAGATTATATGTTTTTTTGTTTTCTGAAACAAAAATTTCATCCAAACGCAAAATTAATTTATTCCATACTTAATCTTGAACTCGTACCTATGTCTGAAATAATTATTTTTTATTTAACCCCCTGATAAGAGATTGTGAGTTAAGATTCAAAAAAAAAAGAAAAAAAAAATACTATTCAAAGTGTAGATGTGCGAAAGTGTAACTAACTTAAAAAAATATATTATTCTCTAATAAATAAATATGTTAAAATTTTTATATAAAATGATCTGACAAAATACACATGCAGCAGCCGCAAGAACTTCAACATAGTCCGAACTACTCACCGCGGTCACTAAAATCTTGTCGTCAAATCGAAAATCCCAGCATAAAAAACAATGTGATAATCGAATACCGCGTACTTCTAAAAACATACGAGTCTAGTTTCTATCGCGAGTTGAAATCCATGCAGCAGAAAGTAAAAAAAAGAAGATTGATGAATGAAACACGTTGTTAATAATACTATGCGAATTCTAAAATCGATCCGGCGATTAAAAAGTCACAAACAAAAAGGGATTAATAAAAAACACGTTGTTAATAATTTTTAGCCCTTGGATCAACCCCCTTGATCATTTTTAATCATTGGATTAATATTATTATCCAATGAGGACCACTCAACCCTAAATGGAGTACTATCATCCTAATCGTACAATCTTTAATCCAAAGATTAAAAAAATCAGAAGCACCAATTTTCTTATTCTTCCGATAGCACAGTAGCTCTACACTAATAATAATATTATCATTTGCGTGCCGTGCATTCATATTCGCAGACGCAGGTTCGTGGGCCTCCGCAGTAATAGGCTTCGCCGCCGTGGTAGCGCGAGTCGCAGATCGATGAACACTCCGAGAGCTGGCATTTGTGGTCGAGATTTATCACGTCGTAGCACACCGCCCCGAATCCCCTCTCCACCACTTCCCCTGTGCCGCCAGAATAAATAAAATAAAAAAGTAAATATAAATAAATCCTGCTTACGCCTGCGGTGTCAACGGGCCCGACACGAGCGAGCTGAGCTGGCTCGTATTTGGTTTATTTTATGAACGAGTCGAATCCGAAAATTCTGCTCGTGATTGAACACGAATTGGCTCACGACAAAAATATATATAAAAAAAATTAAACTTATGAGATCTTATCTATTAAATTTTAATTAAATGGTTGAAACTTTTACACATAGAGGACTTTATATTTAGATTGGACTAAACATTAAATTAAAAAAAAATTATATTATATATAATTATTTATATATATATAAATATAAATCATATAAATATAAAATATTTAGCTGTTATTGAGCAGATCCTAGCTTGTATTCAACCCATTTATTAAACGAGCTGAAAAATTCACCTAATATTCATCTTCTTTATTAAACAAGTGAATCGATCTCGAACTCATTTCGAGCCGAACACGAATTGGCTCGCAAAAAGCGAGGAGCATCATGCCGGATAGAAAAGGCCAACTTAAAATTGTAAATTGAGTACGGTAATTCGTCCACTGTATTCTAGAATACGGCAACTGTACTACCGTATAAGTGACGGTATAAAAATTACCTACAATTTTAAATCTATGAACTTGCACTTAGTAGTCTATATTTCAAATTTTTACTATTGTATTCAACACATTTGAGTACTTTCAAAAATAAAAACGAAAAAAACAAAAAATTTTAATTGTCGAGTTAATTATAAGAGTTATATATGCTTTTTTATCACACTTAGTCAGCGTATGTTTGATTCCGCTTCTAAACACCAAAATTTTACTCAATCTACTGCATATACTTTTAGAAAAAAACATGATCTAAAACGCTTAAATAGATGCTTAAACACGATATTATATTCCCTTAAACAGTACATTAATTAAATAAGAGAAAATTAAAAATCAGGATTAACACTTAAAAACTTACCGAGCAGGAAAATTAGAAAAATCGACCAAATAGCAACATACCCAGCTTGTGATTTTCTCATCTTGGTTGATAATGTAAAATGATAATAATGATAATAATAATAAAAATAATTGACCAATATATTTTTTATTTGTTTTTTAAATGAGGAGGTTTATGGCTATTTATAGCACCGTAGAACAACAACTCAAAATAGTGAGTTAATTTAATAATTTTTTGTTCCTTCATTTAAGGAGAGAATCCATATAAGAAAATTAAATTACCCATTTTATATGCATTGAATCCCCCACATGTTTTTGTTGCTTAAAAGGCAATAAATTTTAATTGAAATGAATTGAATGCATAATCCCACAAAATTTGTAAATTAATTATGTTAAATCAACTTCTAATTACATTCCACTATATACCCGTGTATATATGTATAATTAATATTTTTACACCGTCAAAAGGTGCAATAAAACTTGGCTAAATTACAGAAAACCCTCATGTAATAACCCGCTTTTTCACTTTTCCCCCCTGACATTTAAAAACCTACACTTTGCCCCCTGTAAAATGAAAAATATTCACCGAAAAATTACGGTATGTAAAATGACCATTTTGCCCTTCGCCCCGCACGCCTCCCAAGGTTGCAAAAAGCTCAAAAAAAAAATTAAGTTCAAAGGAAAAAAGAAATAATTTTTAAAATAATATTTTGGGATATGCAAATGTGAGCTAAATTTCAACTTAAGAATAACTTATTATAGTTGCTAATTAATTTTACAAATTTAAAAAATGACAACAGAATATGACAAATTATTTTTTGGTACAAAAATTTGCCTAAACAATAAAATATTATAATCAACAAAATTAGTTGCAAACAAATAATATTAAAAATATCCACTACAAAATACTATTATCACAACATTAATGTGAGGGTATTTTAGTAATTTTGCTTTTTTACCAACTACTATCCTTCTTATTCCATCTACTTCAACCAAACACTATTTTTCACTATCCCGGATTAACGCAAACCCCCAACCAAACACAAAAATACTTTAACCCCATCTTAACCCCAAACTTAACCCTATCCCTAGAATAACAACTTTTTTCTTAACCCCGAACCAAACAGGGGCTTAAGGTCTATGTAAAAATTCCTGGTTCACTGGGCCTTGGTAGACCGGGTCCAGGAAACACTTCCCGAAATGTTGTGTTGTAATTGTATATACAAATAATATCTCGCCGTTCCTTGGGCGACAAGCTAGGGTTTACAGAATATTCCCGTTTCAGCTGTTTCGCGCCCCCTCGCGTGTTTCTACGGAATGCGATCCCACGCCTTTCCTAACAACCGACCCCACCGCCCCTCTCCCAGCCAATCCGAACGCCGGGTCCCACATCCCGAGCCACTCACATCGCACCGTACTCTTCGAAAGCGTGAGACTTCTCGTCGACTTAATTACCACCTAATAGCAAGTCAAAAGATACGGCATCTAGCGGAGCGGAGTAACGAGCACTCCAGAAACTCCCCCAAAGTGTGTTGAACCACTTAACGTGTGCCACGTGGCGACCCATGGCTTTGTAGCGGCAATTGGGGTACATTTTGTTGGTACGCATAGCACCTGTCCGGCAACATGTATCCTAAGCCGCGATGTATAAATGAAAATTAAAAAGCCCTTTATAACCTAAATAAGAGCAGTAAAAAGTCGTCGATTGGGAAAAAATAGGTTTTTTTTTTTTTTGTAGTGTCTCCTCCTCTCTCTCTCTCTCTCTCTTGTTTCTCCCACTCCGTGGGAGAAACCCTCGCCGCCGCCTCCGCCGCCGCCGCCGCTGCCGCTACCTCCTCCGCCGCCGCGGCCGTTCGATTCGCCGCATCTCAATGCCGCTGTTCGTTTCAATTGCAGGTGAGGAGGGCTCGGGAGCGTCTCAAATTAGGGTTTCCCTTTCATTTTTGGGTTCCTTTGTGTTTTGAGGTTAGAGGATCTTGGAGAAGAGGTGGAGGAAGAAGATTGTGTTTTTGATGGAATCGGATCGTCCTGATCGTGGGATTAAGATCTAATTTCTAGGATTTTTGTATTGGGATTAATGGAAATGCTGAAATTGATCTTTTATCATGTAGTGCATCAACAGTTCTTGGTGGTCATTGTTGGTGAACTACTAATTTTGCTAAAATACTTGGATATGACTTCTGGGGAGACTCTGTAATCTTAGTTGAAGAGAATTTGGGGACGAAAGAGAGTGATCGGAAGCAAATCTTGTTTTTTTTTTTTTTTTTGGCCTCAGGTGATATTCTTGCATTACTGGGTTGTAGTCTTAAGGCTTTGTAAAAACATACAGTGGGGAGTACTGAGTACACATTTCCTACTTCTTCTGCTGCTCTAATATTTTATCAGATTTGCCTTTTTTATGGCTTATTATTGTGTAAGATGTTGATTACAGCTGACACTTTAGTAATTTTTTATGGTTTTGCTTTAGAGTATCCGGCGTGATTTCATTCAATGTTTAAAATCAGTAGCTAATGGATGAGAACATTGCAACTGGAAATTAGCTGAAATTTCTCTAAATGATCTGTTTCCTCTTGTGAAGTGTTTAGGGGGAAAAAAAAAACCTTAAAAACTGCATAGATAATGAACAGATCATGTAGCAAAAGAACAAGTTCTTTGAAATAAAATTGTCAGAAAGACATCAGGGTGACCAGGACAGTTTGTTCTTTTCTCACTGGGGTGCGCAGGCGGCTCTTATATGGATTAGCAGTAGCTTACTGTTTGTTTTAGTTATTTTCAGGACTTGGGTAGGACTTTAGTAGTATGAAATCCCTTATAAGAAAATAAAGTTGAGTCCATCTTTTATTCGGCTAATGTAATATCTGATTGATAAAAACTTTGATAGTTTTGCCAGTTATGCATATACTCCTATGATAGTAGAATACGAATTCAATCACCTTGTCGAGTTTTATATCCTGATTCATTACATAGGAATGAATAGAAATGGAAAATATGCTTTTACTCACAACATCTGGCTAGATAACTGCTAGCTTTACTAGATATGCATGCGTAACTCTCTCAAATAATTTTTCTGATTTTTAATTGTTGACCTTCCATAAGGTTCTTTTAACTAAGGAGTTAAAAGAAATGGTGCATTTTCTCTTTGTAAAATGGTTTGCATGCTTGAAGAAAATGCATATTCCTTTTCTCTAGATAATAACCACGTGCCTATGTTATTATTAAGAAATAGCACTTAGCCCAATTATTTGTTATTAATTATTAATTTTCATCAATGTTTTGTTCCAGGTCTGCCCATGGGGGAGCACACGGAATTTATTGGTAGCTGAAGATCTTGCTCAGAATTCCTTAGGAACGTATTGCACTATCAGTACGTACTATTTTCAGTTGCATATTTCTCAAGTCGGTTGGCAAGCAACAAATAAACCTGTCTTTTTAGCTAAAATGTCAGTTTATGATAGTTAAATTTTTAGTCCTTTTATTATTTCAATTCCTTTGGCTGAAAAAGGACGCTTCTCTTCTCCAACGTTCAAAGGAAGTCTATAAATACTTTTTTTTTTCGAATTGCAGTTAATAGAAATAGAGAATTCTAATAGAAGTAGAGTGCAGTATTAGATCAGCCGTCTGTGAATTTCACTGCATGTGTTGTCATGATGATCATTTCCTCACTTTTATCATTATCATCATTTGTACCCTTGAAGGGTATGTTTTCCTTTAATGTTTTCTCTGGTCATATATTGTAATCTATTCAAGTACTTTGTTTTTGGTACTGGATTCAATATAATTATACTCTTCTAAGTTTTGCACAAAGTTTGTGTACTCCACAAAGAAGATATAGCAACCTAAGGGATATATGTTTTGGTTATGATAGTCTAATTGAACCATTGTCATTAGACTCATTACCCTCTAATGTGCAAAAAAGGAAAGATGCAGAATTTTGATAGCACCTAAAGAAGGTTTGGGGGGTTTTTTTTTGTGCTTGTTCCTGTTGATTTGTAAAGAGAGTTCTGTGTAATGCAGTCAGTGAAGAGCTCCTATACCTACATTTTTACTGTCTGAATTAATGTTTGAAAAGCCCCTATCCCTACATTTTTTAGCTGATTGGTAACAGGGAGATTTATCGAAGCAGCAACAGCCTTTAAACTGGTTTGGGTCTTCATCTGTTTTTATTGGGTTAAATTCAGGTTACTTGGGTATTTGTGAGTTTGAATCATCCTTGTCAATCCATGTACTTATTTTTATGGTATGGAAATACAGACCTCACCTGAACAATGGGGAATTCTGAAATGGGAAAAGTGCTAGATTGTCTCTCATTAGTCATTACTTTTGACTTTAAAATCTTCCATCAAGTTTGGTCAGAAATGGTTTCGCTAAAAAATGTTACAGAATATTCATAAACTGAGGGAATATTTAATTTGGTTACGAAGTACCCAAGATAAGTTAAAGATACCATTAGCTTTGTTGGAGAGGAGCTTTGTTGGAGGGAATATTTGTTTCATCTTTCTTTATGGAATTTTTAATGGTAAAGGGCTCATATATATAGCTTAAAAGCTCCACCCTTCAAGCTCTTCTTGCTCTTTACTCTGTGTTAATATATTGCAGATAATGTTGAGAACAAAGCAACTCAGCACTCTCACTCAGTGTGCGCGATCCTTCTATCTCAGTGGTCCACGAAGCGGAAGCTCGGATGGTGCTTCGTGCACTGGCTCTGAAGATGAAACCTGTGTTTCTAAAAGGCAGTTGTCAAAAACCGCTTCTCAGCAAAAGAAAGCCTATGTATCAGTAGCTGAAACTCCTCCACAAGCTGCCCGTCCCCACGTAGCCAATGCAATCGGACCCATTAACCATCGAAGCTCAAGCTACCTGCCTTCAGTTGCCCCACATATTATTTCCTCTTCATCAACTTTGAAACCAGGCTTTTCGGAAAGCAGAAGCTCTTATGTTCTATCTGGGGATCAAGCTTCTCAAGGCAGTATTCTTCCTTCTTCTAAGCCAATTACTGGACAGTATGTCAAGCCCAACAAATCAAACAATTCCAAAGGTCGGCCAAACTCATCTAATAACATCGTGGCAACTTCTGATTCAAATTCAAATTCAAATTCAAATTCAGATTTGCAAAGCGAGTTTGGGGATCGAAGTTCAAGGGGTGCTTATGTGAAAGCCCCCAATCAGAGTACTTCTGGGACTTTTAAAACCCAAGCAAAGAATCAGAGGCAGTCTCTTCATCAAAAAGCGAAATTTCATTCAGGTAGTGTCATTTCAGAAGACAATTCAGTGGGCTTCTCGGACAAGAAAATGCTTTCCAGTACTGCAGGAAATTTTAGCTCTATCAGTAAGTCTCGAAATCCTACAAGAAGTGCGAACACGGTTCGCACAGTCGAGCAGTATTACCACACACTGCAGCTGGCAAAATGGGGTCCAGGAACAGAACAGGCTTTGAACAATCTCCATTCCAAGTTGGACCCGTTTCAAGCGAATCAAGTGCTTAAATTGATCCGTGACCATTCTATTGCTCTAGGTTTCTTTAGGTGGTTAAAAGCTCAACCTGGCTTCAGGCATGATGATCATACTTATACTACCATGATCGGAATTCTTGGGCAATCGAGGCAATTTGCTGCTATGAGAAAGCTTCTGGAAGAGATGATCAGAGATGGGTTTCAACCAACTGTGGTAACTTACAACCGTCTAATCCACGCATATGGCCGTGCTAATTACATTAATGAAGCCGTTAAAGTGTTCGAGGAAATGCAAGAAGCCGGATACGAGCCTGATAGAGTTACTTATTGCACACTTATTGATATCCATGCAAAAGCCGGATATTTAGATATTGCTATGGATTTGTATAGAAGAATGCAGCAGATGGGCCTTTCCCCAGATACTTTTACTTATAGTGTGATGGTGAATTGCCTTGGAAAAGCTGGGCATCTTGCTGCAGCTTATAAGCTCTTCTGCGAGATGATCGACCGTGGTTGTGTTCCTAATTTGGTGACTTATAACATTATGATCGCTCTTCAATCAAAGGCGAGGAATTACCAAAGCGTCGTGAAGCTATATAGAGACATGCAGGCTGCAGGCTTTCGGCCAGATAAGATAACCTATAGCATTGTCATGGAGGTTCTCGGCCAGTGCGGCCATCTTGACGAGGCGGAGTCCGTCTTTCTTGAGATGAGGCGAGACTGGGTACCTGACGAGCCTGCGTACGGCCTGTTAGTGGATTTGTGGGGTAAAGCTGGGAACGTTGAGAAAGCTCGAACCTGGTATCGGGCTATGCTTGATGCGGGCCTCCGGCCCAATGTTCCGACATGCAATTCCTTATTGAGCACCTTCCTCAGAGCCAACCGGTTTGCCGATGCTTACCATGTGCTTGAAACAATGCTCGGTTTAGGGCTTGTTCCTTCTCTTCAAACCTACACTCTCCTTCTTAGCTGTTGCACTGAGACCCGCGAACAAATGGGCCTATGTGGTCAGCTCATGGCGATAACAGGCCACCCAGCCCATACGTTTCTTCTTCACTTGCCCGATGCCGAGCCGGGCGGCTGGAATATAAAGAGCCATGCCAGTTATTTCTTTGATTTGATGCATAGTGAGGATAGGGAGAGTAAGAGGGGGCTCGTGGACTCTGTTATCGACTTCCTCCACAAATCAGGGCTAAAGGAAGAAGCCGGCTTTGTGTGGGAAGTGGCTGCCGAGAGGAATGTTTACCCAGATTCAGTGCGAGAGAAAAGCTCTTCTTATTGGCTTATAAACCTTCATTTGATGTCCGAGGGGACTGCGGTTACTGCTTTATCGAGAACATTAGCTTGGTTTCAGAAGCAGTTAATGGTTTCTGGGATCGGGCTTCAAAGGATTGATATTGTGACGGGGTGGGGGAGGCGAAGTAGAGTTACGGGCACGTCGATGGTTCGCAGATCAGTTCAGGAACTGCTTCGCCTCTTCGGGTTTCCCTTCATTATGGAAAATGGCAATTCCGGGTGCTTTGTGGGTTGCGGCGAGTCTCTTAATCGGTGGCTGATGAATTCTTATGTCGAGCGCATGCATTTATTGTAGAGAGTTGTCATTAGGTTAAAGATTCAGGGAGATGCAATTTTGGTGATTGTATTCGGACTGCGTCTCGCAATGGATCTCGGTAGGTTGTTCAGTTCTATTTTAAATGTTTTGGCCTATTTATTTATATGTCGAATTTGGGTTTTTTTTAGCTTTCTGATCAGTGTTGTTGTGTTCTGCATATATGATCTGCAACAGTAGATGCAGTCTAAGAAGAAGAACAGTCACTGAAGTTTTATGTGAGCCAGAGTGTACAACAAAACATATCCAATAATGTTGTTGATGAGTTAGCATTGCGCGTATATCTAACAGCTCGAGAATAGGAACTCGTACTTTTCTCTCCATGCGCCAAAATCGAACCTTGTGGTTAACAAATCTCTTATCAGGGCTAAATCTCGGTCATCTCAGTTACTGCTAGAATTGAATGAAAGATCTGGGATATCTGCATGTTGCAGACTCAAATTTTGAGGGGTTTTCCAGCTGATTCGCGGAATCAGGAAATGCAGCATAAGAACCTTGTTGTATATTGCGTTTCATGCAGATTTCTTTCTCATTTCTGATAAAAAGCTTTCGCGAGCTCTTTTAGTGTCTTTCTGTTGTGCCGGGTACTCTATACCGTTTGGTTCGGGATTAAGGAAAAACTAGTTATTTCAGGGATAGTGTTAAGTTCAGGGTTAAGGTGAGATTAGAGTATTTTTGTGTTTGGTTGGGGGTTGAAGTTAATCCAAGACAATAAAAAATAGTGTTTGGTTGGAGTAGGTGGGATAAGAAGGATAGTGGATTATTATGAATAGAAAATAGTATTTGGTTGTGGTTTCGTAGGGTTAGCTAAGTCGGGATAACCCATTTAAGGTGGGATTAGCTAACCCTATTTATTCTTTAGAATGTTTGGAAATAATATGGGGGTTAAGGGGTTATTCCACCCCTTAACCCCCAACCAAACGGAGGCATATGGGTACTCGTCTGATTACTGCTTTGCCGGCATTGTGAAAATTGAGATTTGGATCAGGTCAGGATTGTTTTTCTTTTTTTGAGAGATAGATAGATAGCATGCTACCCGCTTCGTTTATTTTATTTCATTTTGAAATAAACTTAGCTGAAAATATGAATCAATTAGGATTCGAACTTGGAACCTCGAGTACCAACCACCAAGCCCTTTATTACTTACTCTAGGGTTCAGGATTGTTAGAAATTGGTTTTGAACCTGCACTTGAACTCAAATTCTGGTACGTAACCAGTCGGCAATACTCGGGGGCTGTTCGGCCTAAATTCTGAAAAAGTAGTTTCTGGAATTTTTTTTTTTTTTTTTTTTTGGTTCGGAGAATTAATTTTGATTAAAAATTGTAAAGCATTTGGCTGAGTCTAACAAGAAAATTATTTTTCTGAAATAAGTTTATAAAGCTGGTTGGCAAAATATTTTTGTTGCTCGCATATAATAAATTTTTTCTGCTAAATTTATTTTAAATTTTAAATTTGACTTTAAAAATTAAAAATTTTGAACTAAAATTAAAAAATTCAACATTTGCATTTAAAATATAAAATTAAAATTTGAAAGTTTAAAATTTTAAATCATGGATTATAAATTTAAAAATTGAAAATTTGATAATTAAATTTTAAATTTCAAATTTGAAAATAAAAACTTAAAATTTTAAATTCAAAATTTTATAATTTAAAAACTAAAATTTAAATATAAACTTTAAAGTGTCAAAATAAATAAATTTCAAATTTCAAATGCCAAAATTTAAATTTATCTTAAATTTAAAATTTAAAATTTAACATTTTAAAATCTAAAATATGAGATTTAAAATTATAAATCTAACTTAAAATTTGAGTTCAAAATTAGAATCAAATTTTAAGATACAGATTTAACTGCTTCTGATTTTGAATTTTTAAAATCAGAAATCTGATTCTCAGAATCAGATTTTGAAAACTAAGTTAGTATCACATTTTCAATTTTTGCTGCCAAATAAACTCATAGAAATTATTCTATCATCTGTGATTTCCCTACATATTACAGTGTATACAACTTGTGTATAACAAGGCATAAAAGCATTAGTTATCTATTTCCATATGCTCTGTAGTTCATGTCAACCATGTTGTTAATGTAAATAAGAGAGAGAGAGAGAGAGAGAGAGAGAGAGAGAGAGATTGGTTCCATAATTCTCTTTAATCTATCAGATATGCTTATACTTGAATCCAGAGGCTGATGCTCGATCAGACGGTGTAGGATTGCTGGATAGTTTGTATGTCCAAGCCCTTCAGCCTCACAACAGACTCCACATGCCCTTTCAGTGTATGTAATTCGCGAAGCCTGCGAATCGCAAAGTAGCATTATGAGAGTATTAGTCGACTCAGAACGGAGGTTAATGTTCGAACAAAGTTATCGAGAATCAGCGGTGCCAAATTCAGTCCGGAAAAACCCACCGTAGAAAATTATATATCATGTTAGCTTTCAGAATGTTTTTCTGCTCCCGAAAGTAGAAGCTCCTAGAAACTTGGCATTTTGCAAACAAAATTTATGGAGCTTTCACTGTGATGATTGACGAGAAGCCAAAAATGAGCTTTTGGACTGCAAAAGCAGAATCTCCAACTTTAGAGCGCTTCTGCTTCTACCGCAGCTACGAGCCATCGAGAGAACTTCCGCAAAAGCAACATGTGGGCTCTTTATCTTAGTAAGGTTGGGTTCTCGTACCTTGCAATATCGGCTCGCCTCCTGGCCTCTTCGGCCATCTGATTGAGGTCCGCGAAGCTCGCACGATCGCCGAACATTTTGCTGTCAGGTGGCTGCAGCCCGTGCAGCGTTCTCTGTGCGTGCGCCCACTTGCGTGCCTTCTCTTCCTTGCCGAAATCTTTCTTCCTCGTAAAAGCAATCTGCATTAAGAGATTAATCCACATCAGTGATGCATTAGCAGCGTATATCGGCAACGTTAATGTGTATTAAGTATCAATTTAGTCCCTCAGGTTTGATCTCGGTTTCAATTATGTCTCTGAGCTTCAATCTATAAACAATTTAGTCGCTAAAGTTTGTCTCCGGAAACAATTGAGCCCTTTGTTTTTTCCACTGACTGAATAAAGACACCACACCGGCATCAGCAGTTCAGCAAAGTAACAACACGGCGCGACACAAACTTCAGAGACTAAATTATTAAGATTGAAACTCTGAGAATGTTGCTAAAGTTGAGATCAAACTTCCGAGACTATTGATAATAAATTTGTGCATTAATTACCCTTTGCTCGATAACGAGATCCCACGCCTTCCCGCTAAGAGCGTATCGAATTAGGAACTTGATGATATCGAGAGGGAAGTAGAAGACGAGATTATAAAGCCAAATAACGCCGGCCCAGCCCCATCCAATCCCCTCAATCGCAGCAAACCCCCAGTTAGCGTAAACAGCGATCACCGTCGCGATCTGCAACAGTGCATGCGGAGAACGTAGGCATGGATGTTATCGAATGGTAAAACCGACAAAATTATCTATCTACATATAAATCCATAAAATCAGAATTTTCATATGCTATTCAGAAACTTTATTTTCTCTTCACATACAAACCCTCGCACTTACCGTTTCTTCATATATACCTCCAGCAGGGCAACATTCACAATTAAGCAAGGGTTTTCAGGGGCAATCATGCACATACCAATTTTACAGTCGTATTATGCAATTTCGAATATTTACCAGGGTATATATGCAACAAAAAAAAAAAAAGTAGAGAAACTCACCAGCTGAGCAACCAAGAAAGCAGTGACGAGAAGCAAACCAGGGCGCTCGATAAACGACCAACTGCGGGATCGTGTGACGAAGATAAGGGCCTGACTAATGGTGCTAACTTGCAGGTAAACTGCGGAGGCGAGCTTTCGGAAGTCGTCCTGAGCAGTTTTCTCGAGGCTTTCGACCTTGAATACCCGCTGAAGAGGGGGCAAAAAAACAATGATTAGGAAAACAATGAGTTTCCACTCTTAACAGCATGTTCTGCCAGATTTTTTAGAACAATATCTCTACTCAACAACTTTCGGCTTGATCTGGAAGCCCACATGCGTGCTTAGCGGACTTTAAAAAGAATCAGCTCTGACATTAAGCTGTTTCTTCTTGCCTCGATGTAAAATTGTCGTAGGATGTCAACACAGAAACTGTAGAGGTTACTCAAACAAGCTTTAAAACTAGCGGTTTCAGAAGTGACCTTCCAGTTAAATATATTTATAAAGATTTTATCTTGCATATGTTTTACAGTTTTGATTATTCAAATATTTCAAGGTGGGTACCGGGAAGAAATCAGTCTTATACGCAGCCCAGAAGAAAATGACCGTCATCACCGCCAAGTAACCGCCAAGAACAACTCCAGTTGCGAAAATCTCGGCCAACTTCCAACTATCAGGATGAGGAGATGGTTTCACCCTGTCCTTCGATATAGTCATTATAGTACCTGCTCATGCCAGAAAAAAAGGAAAAAAATAAAACAATAAAAAAGAGCTTCATATGAAATGAAAAAAAAAAAAGAAAGAAAAGAAATGTCACGATAAAACTCAAAAAAGACTTCGAAGGTGAAAAATAATACCATCATTCAGAATTGCAATTATGAGGACCATAAATGGTGGAAAGTCGAACTTCCATATCAGAGCGAGAAGCATAAACCCAAGCTGATGCAATATGGATGTAAAAAAAAAAATCACATCAATTCTCGGCAGGATTTCTATTAAAAGTTGATAGAAAACGAGGAAATTGACAGAAACTTTCGCTCATGAATTAAAACTAAATGGTTTTAAAGCCTCAGAGAAAACCTCCTATTCGCGATTAATTGGTGTGTAATAATATGATTAAACATTCCAGTGAATCATCGCATTGTCTCAGTAAGTCCCAAGGAAAAAGAAAAGCAATTTCTAATACATTACTTGAAATATAGGTGGTCAAATTTCCAAGGCTAAGAAACATACCACAATACGGATGGTAATGGAGACTGCATAGATCTGCAACAAACGAAACCACCGCAATGGAACAAATTAAGCGAAACAAAAGGAGAGTTGTTGGTGATAGTGATTCATTGGTATGAACTTACAGTGTAGTTCTTCATTCTTTGAAAAATTGCACGACTAGTTAACACAGCGCTGATAATCACGCTCAGGCCAGGTTCAGTAAGAACAATATCAGAAGCACCGCGAGCCGCGTCAGTCGCATCCGCAACTGCTATGCCAATATCGGCTTTCTTTAGGGCAGGAGCATCATTTACCCCGTCGCCGGTCATTCCACAAATATGCTTCCTCGCTTGCAATCGCTTGACAATCTCATACTTATGCTCTAGGATTAGAAGGAGAAACACAATGAGAATTAGATTCCTATTAGATGAGCCAAGTGAAGAGTGAAAAAATTATCAACCCTATGATCAAACATGCCCAGAAAGATAAAAGGAACGGGGATTTTAGCAAATATACCCACTGAAATAACTTTAGCTTGGTTTTTGAAATGACAAAATTGCCCTCATTTTCATCAGAAAAAAGAACAGAAATGACCCTTAGGTACTCAAAGTTCGCAGAGTGGGAAGTAGATGCAGAGTTCTAACGGTTTTTAACTTTAGAAGGCTATGCAAACATTCACATAAACTTTTAGAGGTATATATGCGAAGAAAACAAAAGAGGGAAAAGAAGGGAAAAAGGAAGAAAAAGAATGAAAAACCTGGAAATACGCCAGCAAAACCATCGGCCTTCTCTATTAGTTCATCAACTGGCAAAGCGGCTATTGACTCGTCCTTGTTCTGGCCCAGTAAAGCAGAAGATGGATACATGTTTGTACCCATCCCCAAACGGCGGCCCGTCTCCTTGGCAATAGCAAGTTGATCACCTGATGCAATATTACAAAGCCCCAGTACTAATTAGTTGATATTCTGGTTCAGCTCATTACATAATAGTAACTTAAACGAATCAAAATCACCTTTGAAAATAAAAATCAGATAAAAGATTTTTAGATAAGAGAAACTAGACCTGTAATCATCTTTACACTGACACCAAGGTTGAGAGCCCTCCTAATTGTTTCTGCACTATCATGTCGGGGGGGATCAAATAGTGGCAAGATGCCGATGAATTGCCATGGACTTCCCGGACTCTCTTTCTTTCCTTCCGGAACTTCCTGCGTATTAGGAGAAAATCTAAAAACACCAACATGATAGAAATCACAAATCAAATGCACTAGTTTGTATGGCTCGGCTGGAGTTTTTGCGAAAAAGTGTTGTCAAGTAAAATTGTTCGAAAAAGCACTAACAGCCTTTTCACTTGCATCACTTCCAAAGGCTTCTTCCCACTGCAACAAAAACAGAAGTTTGCAATTGAAGCCTATGGTTTTGGGGCTCAGAAGCTCATCTCAGCTTCTGACCACAGCATAAGCTCGAGTCTTTTCTTCGCAGAAGCCAGGAAAAGCTGCACTAACTTAATGGCAGCTACACCAGAAAAAGTAGAAGCAGATGAATGACTGGGCTAACGAAATTCCCACCTGATAAGCTACAGCAAGTGAGCGAAGCCCACGCTCCGCAAACTTGTCAATCACAGCATGGACTCTATGCTCTATTTCTGACTTATTATGTGCGAGGTTGAGAATCTGCAGTTTAATTAGGATAACCAATAAAGTTAGAACGGGAGAGAGAAAATCATGTGCAAAAATGATCCAGTGAAACGATATTCAGATGTTTAAGATATAAATACCTGTTCTGGTGCACCTTTGCTGACACGATGCATTTTTCCCTCACTGTCGATGTAAGTCAAAGCAGTTCTTTTGTCAGTTGGGTTAAATGGCAGAAAGTGAACTTCTTGAATGCCGGTCCGTGCCTTTAAAACATAACGATTAAGAGGAAATATTAAACAAGATATTTATGTACTTATACCCCCAAGAAAATTTTCTGATTATGTGCATGCAAAATGTGAAAATTTTCATTAACCCGCATTAGAATATTAGTTTCGTATCTGTGTGTTCTCGTATTTACAGAAATTCCCCTTTCTGTGAAACTAATTATAAAACAAAATCAACTTACCCTCAAATAGGATGATTCACCAACTTAAAATAAGTGCTAAAAATCCACAAAATTAACAAGTAGTTGCAAAGTATGGATCTTACAAAGGTAGCATAAAGAATATAAAAAGCCACAATTACCTCTTTTGGGTCCGCTAGCATCCCAACTATGGCTGTGTCTATGGCATCTTGGTTTTCAAGTCGTGAGGCTCTAGCAGCCATAATGATTACTGTATCTTGAGTTACACCTTTTGCAAAGACCTGGGAAATTCACTTATTAGGATGCACATGCCAAAGAAAAAGTGAAAGGCATTCAAAGGATACTAGAGAAAAAGACCAGTAAAACCTAACCTCGATGAGGTTCTTGTCCACGGTAAGCTTATTTAGAGTCAATGTTCCAGTTTTATCACTGCATAGAACATCCATGCCAGCCATCTCTTCAATTGCAGTCATTCGTTTTGTGATAGCTCCCTACACAAACCAATAAACAACTCAAGACATGAAATTTAGTGCCTATTTGACCTGGTTTCTCAATAGCTTCTCTACTCTAGAAACCAGTAGCTTTCTGCATAGAGCTCTAGCTTGAAACTTTTGCTTCTGCTACACTAAAAAGATATCGAGAAGACTACTAAGCTATCAATGCTTCTTCGAACAACTCTATTCAAAAGTCAATTATGCAAAACCTCCGACAAGGCCAAACAATTAGCGGAACTCATTTCAAATTGTTATTGGAATCCCAGAAAAAAAATCACATTTACCCTCATAAACAAATTAGAAAAAATGATATGGAATGTAAATACAAGGCCAAGCAAACCTGCTGAGCTAAGCGGTGGGACCCAATCGCCATTGTGACGGACAAAACAGTGGGCATAGCTATAGGAATCCCTCCAATGAGAAGAACCAATAGATTGTCGATTCCCGGACGATAGGCTCTGTGCTGAATAGGATACATAACTATAATCTCCACAAACATTCCTATTGCAATCGAACATATACAGAAGTTCCCAATAGCCGTCAAGACCTGAAAACCAAAATAAAATAAATAAATAAATAAAAGAATTCAAAATTCAGAGGAGGAAACAGGCAATGGAAAAGATTTCGCTAGCTTGCCTTTTGGAAATGACCAACTTGGTTGGTGGAGTCGACAAGATGTGCGGCCTTTCCAAAGAAAGTATGAACACCAGTGGCAATTACAACAGCTTCAATCTCACCCTGCTTGCATGTCGAACCAGAATAGACACCATCACCAGGTCCTTTGGTGACCGGCAATGACTCTCCAGTAAGAGCAGACTACAAAAAGATATCAAAGAGAGCGAGAAACTGCAGAGTTATTCAAAGCAAAAGATGTTGAAACCATAAATTTATGGATGAAAGTAATGAAGGAAAAATACTTGATCGATCTTCAACGGATCGCCCTCAAGAAGACGAGCATCGGCCGGGATGATATCTCCGAGTTTGATGCTTACAATGTCACCAGGAACAAGGATGGCTGCTTCCTCCTCGTTCCACCGCTCGTCTCTAAGAACCTGCATTAAAAGTAGCAATTTGGAACAAAGATCAAATTATCAAGATTTGTTTATTTTTTTGGGTTTAAATGGATTTGGTTTGCAAAAATCTTTGCTACTCATTCCTGCAATCTATGACTTTGGCTAAGATTTGTTCAAAACACATGAGTAAATCAAAATTCAAGAATGAGTAGTGGAAAGTAAAGTGTTAAAAACCTTTGCTTTGGGAGCGAGCCGAGCCATGAGGGCCGCAGCTGCATTGCCAGCATTGTTCTCCTCGATGAAGCTGATTGTCGAGTTGATCACAAGGAGAGTAATAATACCGACGAAGTCTTGCCAATCTGGTGGCTTCCCCTGATTTAAAGAACACCAAATATCAAAACTCAAAACTATTCCCTCAATAAGTATCAAACTTTTCAAGCAAATTATATTGCAAAAATTGATAGAACAAAGAAAGGGGAGCAAATTGTCAACATATTCTTGAAAAGCAGTTGCATTGACATTTGTCCCTCAAAAGATTTGAGTTATCAAATACATCCCTTTAAATTTGAAAAGTTCGAAAATTCGTCTCCATTTGTCGACTTACTTCAGTTAACCGCTAGTTTTTCACTGGTACGACCATTATGCCTTTGAAAAATTGTATCTTTTGAAGAGTTTTTAAAGAGTTTAGGATTTAATGTTCATGTGACATGACATGAGATGTGGTAAAAGTTTTTCAAAAGACATTTTTTTCCAAGGGTAAAATAGTCATCTTCACAAGAAAAGTTGGTTTTTTTTTTTAATGGTCAACTTAAAAGAGAGTCACACATTAGTAAATTTTTTAAATGTTTAGTCTACTATCAGATTACTAAAAATTTAAGGAAAAATGCGTTTTTTTTTTTTGCAAACTTTACAGGAATGTACATATTTGCATTTTCCAAAAAGGAGAAACAAAATGAATGGACATTTTGCGGTGTCGTTCGGGGTCTTACTCCTCCATTGGCGAGAGCGATGGCCATGATTGCGGCGGCCTCCATGACCCAAGACAAAGGGTTCCACATGAACCCTAAGAACTTCAAAATTTTGCTCTCCTGCAGCAAACACAAACACACCACAATTCATTCTCCCAAGACTAAGTATTCATACAACCACTAGATCTTTTTTTGCATAATTCGCCGAAAAGAAAAGATAAAAAATTGTACTGAGAGCACGTCAACTATAGGCGATTTTGAAATAGGTCTCTGAACTGTACTTACTTTTGGTTGACACCAATAAATGCCCAAAAAAGGTTAAAAGTTGAGGAAATGCCAATCAAGAGACATAAAATTGAGGAGCACATTTCATAATGGCCTCTAATTGAGGGTGTCTCCATATATATTATTCTCACTACTTTATAAGCTTACAGAGCCATTAAATTTAACAAAATTATCAACTAAACCAACCCGAACAACTCAAATAAAAAGAAAAAAAAATAATACCGGCCTAGTTCGGGCTTGCGGAGCCAAAAGCATATAAAATTTCGGCTCTCATTGTGGTAGAAAGAATAAAAGTGCTTTTGAATTTTTTTTTTTCCCAATACCGCAGGGATGTCAACGGATCCGATTTGTGGCCGATTTTCAAAAACCCAAAACCGAACCCGACTCCAAACCCGAAACCCGAATCCAAACCCAAACCCAACGGATTTTAAAAATTCATATCTAAACCCGAACCCGACCAAAAATCCGAAATCTGAACCCAAACCCAAAACAATTATTTCTCTTTTCAATATTTCAAAATATATTATATTAAATCTAAAATTTTAAAATACAAATTCAAATATTATATCAATTTTTTATATACATATTATATATAATGTAAAATAAATTCAGGTTCGGGTCGGGCAGAGTCAAAATCCATATCTGAATCCATATCCGTGGGGTTTCTATTTTTGATATTCATGTTCGAAATCATATCCGTTTAGGATTTAACCGCTCCGTTCAGATTCGAATTCGAATAAAATTTCGAATATCCGTACTCAATTGACATCCCTAACCGCAATACCAAACTAGAGGACTCCCTCCATATCTTCCTACCCAAACCCTCCCCCTCTTTTTTTTCTTTTTTTTTTTTCTAAAAAAAATTGAGGAGTAAACTTCAATTTGCCCCCCCTTGGTATAGCGCATATTCACTTTGCAATCCCGTGGTTTAAAAAGTTACACTTAACTACCCTATAATTTTATTTTTATTTCACTATAAAAACCTATTGTTGAACAAGGTACCACCTTCGCGGTTTTTTAAAAATTTTACTAAACTATCCTATTTATCGATAGATTCCTTATTTTTTTTGTGTTGAAACGAAAATATAATTGCAACTTTTTGGTTGAACCACAGGATAGCAAAGTTAAAAAAAAAAAAAAAAAAAAAAACAGGGTAAATTGAAGTTTATCTAAAGTTAAAAAAGAAATAGTAAAAATATATAGCACTTAACCTGAACTGCAGGCCAACCGTTCAACCTTTTTGATTTAAGTCAGTCCGCGATATTTTGACTTCAAATTTTAAATTTGTCATTTATCTTTACAGATTTTGTTGGCGTAGTCACAATTATAAATTCATTATTAAAGTAATTGGTTTAAATTTAAAGTTTAAATCAAATAAATTGAAAGATTAGACAGTAAAATCAAAATTTTACCGTTCGATACGTTTTTTATTAAAAGAAAAAAAAAAGAAAAAAAAATAAAAAAGCAGACCTCCTTCTCCTCGAGCTTGTTGGGGCCGAAGATGGCGAGGCGCTGCTGGGCCTGCGCCGACGTCAGCCCGCCGCGGCCGCATCGAAGGTTCTCGAACACCTCCTCCAACGGTATGTTCTCCTGCGAGAGACCATTTTTTTTTCAAAAAAAAAACCCTAAAAATCTTAAATCTGAATTTGAAATTTGAAATTTGAAATTGAATTTTAATTCCCTTCTACGAAGATGATGAAGTAGATGAAGAAGAAGAAGAGGAATTACCAAATCCACGGCCTCTTTAACGACGGCTTCTAAGGAGGGATCTTTATCCACCGCCTCCCACATTCACGGATAAATTAAATTCTATTCCAGGGGCTTTTAATCTCTTGTTTCTTGAACATATATATATACGAGAGGAGATGATGTTGTTGTTGTTTGTTTGTTGTTCTTGTTGCTGTTGTTGCAGTAATGGTGTAAATTAATAAGGTTCTGAAACAGAGAGAGGGGAGAAGGATTAGGAGAGAGAGAGAGAGAGAGAGAGTGAGTGAGAGAGTTTGAGAGGGAAAGAATTGTTGTTAGGTAGTGTATTTAAGAGAGAGAGAGAGAGAAGAGAGAGAGAGAGAGAGAGAGTGAGTGGGTGTCATGTGTGTAGTAGGGATGTTAATGGGTACAAATATTTCTAAAATTTTTTTATTTGAATTTGAATTCAAACTGAGCGGATTTATTTGATAATAAACGGATATAGTTTCGCGTACACAAATATAAAAAAAATTAAAATTCGACGGATTTAAATTCAGATATAAATTTTGTCTGCATCCGACCTGAATCAATGCAAATTGGGATTTGGACAAAGTACTGGCAAAATCTATATTCGAATACAAATTCATCAAAATTTCATTTTTTTATTTATATTCAAAATTATATCAGTTTGTTATCAAATAAATTCGCTTTGTTTAAATTCGAATTTAAATAAAATTTCAGTATCGTACCCATCCACGTCTCTACATATGCGTGATGATGAAGGGGAAAAAAAAAAAAAAAAAAAAAAAAAAAAAAAAAAGCAAAACAGAACCCAAGGACAATAAAGTGCACTTTAGCACCAAACATTTATGAATATTTTGCTCTAGTCCTTATAAGCTTTTCTAACCAAATTTTTGGTTTCTTGAAAAACTCTGGGAACCTAATTTTTTTTAAAAAAAAAATTATAAAGAATAATATTTTCTAGAGCTTTATTTTTTAGATAAAAGATTTGAAAAATAAAAACACTATTTCTCTTGTATTGGGAACTAAACAAGTAGAAAAATAATGACAAAAACTAAATATCCCACAAATAAATTTGATTATGATAATTTTTTTAAAAAATAATACATGCACATTCTATTACAGTATTACTAGCATATAAATTTTACAATGAAAATTTTTTTCAGTAACATTTAGTCTTTGAATGGATAGGGTGTATGATTTACATCCTGAATAATTTAATTTAATTAAAAAATAATGCAAATAAAAATATTTTTTATTTCTATATTTTATAATAGTAAAAGCAAAGGAATGATTCATCGCTTTTTTTTTTTTTTTTACGGAGAGATTGCGTTACGTACGGTAAGAAAGTACGTTGGAAAAATATTTTGTTTGTTTTCGTACGTAATATTGCGTTCGTATATTGAGTCTTACCATGATATATTTTCTCGTTCCCACCTATAACGCAGAAGATATCCTATATATTTTTTCTACAACTCCATTCTATCTAATAATATTAGATTAGCCTCAATACCAAACTAAGCTTTAGAAGTTTATTTTTTTATTCTTTTTATAATTATAAAAATGGATAGGATTATTTATAAAAAAAATTTATTTATTAAAGTGTCTCAATACAAAAAAAATAAAACAAAATAAAATGGAGGGATGTAGTTCCAAATTGCTCATAATTGAGAGGGTCTCTATGAAAATATGTGGAGAATCACATCCCTAGCCATTTTTGGCACATGAAACCCCACTAACTTCCACTTATGAGTTATGATGGGAACAACACATTTTGAGTAAAGTAAAATAAGAAGGTTGTAGATAGGAGGATGATGTGGAGGACTATGTGAAATATTAATTTATTTTGAGAAAATCAAAAGTAGCCCTATGACTCACATTGACTCTATATGAGTTTTAAATTATGTGCAATTATTTTTTTATTACCATAATAATAAACTTTTAGCATCGTTTCGATATCCCCTACCAAACGTAAATTTTTTATCCGAAAATAATAATTTTTAGATATCTGAAATAAACTGGTATAACTATCTCAACCAACCCATTCATTTTCTATATAAAACTACCCACTATTTTTTTATTCCATGTTATCTATTCAAACGTTATTTTTTTATTCTCGGAAGCAACCCAATTTTCATTCAAACACTATTTTGTTTATCCCCATACTTATACTTATCCCCGTAATAACTAGTTCTTACTTATATCCGAAACAAACGGTGCTTTAATTCATTTACAACTGGGCCCTTTTTTCATACACACATGATCATCAACTTCCAAAAAAAAAAGAAAAATAAATATTTACATGATTATACTATTCTCAATAAAAAAAAAAGTAGTATGCTATTTTAAAAAAAATAAATTTAACCGAAAATATGAATCAATTAGGATTCGAATTTAGAACCTCGAATACCAACCACTAAGTCCTTTGTCATTTACGCCAAGAACAGCCCTTTGCCATTTACGCCAGGAATGGTCGGTATTTAATGATCATGCTATTTAGAAAGGTTGCAGGAAAATAGTTTTTTTTTTTTTGAAGTTATTTATGAGTTTCTTACTCTATAATTTCCAGAAAGTGGTTTGATTTTTTGAAAATATTTTAGAAAGTTGCTTTCTGTTTAGAAAAGTATTTTCTGTCCGCTTGATTTTATGAAAAAATAATTTTCCGTTCTCTAGATTTTTATCTGAAAAAAAAAAACTATACAAAAGGTGTTTTTCAAGAAAATTTTATTTTTCGAAAATTAGTTATTCACTATTTCCTAAACAACCAAAATGCGGCTCAAACATAATGATTTAAAAACTAGGAGCCAATAAAGCGATTCTTTCAATTTTTTGAACCAAATAAGTGAAAAAGTCGCTTTAAATCTTTTGAATCGACGATTCAATCATCAAATCAATAAACCAATCTAGTTTTAATCAAATTGGCCGAAAATTATTAATCGAGTTATATTAAAATTTAATGGCTTAAAATCAACTTAACTAATTTTATTTTCTATTAGTATAAATTTAAAAATAAATAAATAAATAAATAAAACTAGAAAACTTGTAACTACCTAATTGGGGTCTGGTTGTTCCTCGGAGTACTTAGCACAATGAGAGGAAGTGCCAAAAGAAAAAAAAACAAAAGTGTCATTTTTTGAAATAAAAAAGAGTAAAAGAAAGATTAATCGGTGGTTGGAAAATTTAATTAGGGTGTGATATATATATATATATATATATATATATATATATATAGTAGATAGAATACTTTCAAAAGACCAATAGGTTGGTGTTTTTGGATTTTTAGCCATTGAATGGATAAATTTGTAGGGTTGAGATGATGATGGTAAGTGGTGATAGGTGGAATAGTGTTTGATCCAAAGGCTATTAGAAATTATGGAGTAGATCCAAGGGGTAGAAACGTATTCTAGCTCTACTATATATATATATATATATATATATATATATATATATATATAAATTGAGCTCTATGCTTTTAAAAATACCAAGTCATTGGTGCTTGTAAGTTTTTAGCCCTTGAATTAATACATGTGCGGTTAGGATGATGTGGGCCCCCTTGGATTAAGTGGGTGGTTGGTTGAATAGTATAATCTAACGGATGAAAATGATCAAAGTCACAAGATCTAACGGTAAAAAGTCAACCACATAAAGTCTTGGTGCTTTTATATATATATATATATATATATATATATATATATATATATATATATATATATATGAGTGTGCCTGGTATGAGTGTGCCTGGTATGCTTGGTATATATATATATATATATATATATATATATAAGCTATGAAGCGCTCATGCTTCCAAATTGTTTTCGATGTTTGGACTTTCGAATCGACGATCGGCTCCGTTAGACTTAATCTTGAGTATTTGAAGTACCTAGAAAATAAATTTTGCGATTTTTCGATATCATTTGCCTAGTGATCGAAGCAGCTCAAAATCTACGGTTGAAAATAAAAATCTTACAAAATATGATGATATGACATTAAAATTTTAGATCAAAATTATTGATCTTGTTTTATATGGTATAAAAAATTTTCTATCAAAATTTCATGTGATTTGAATATTTCTACACCGGTAAACTTGCAAACGGCTCACCACAGCCATTAAAATTATTGATTTTAAGCTCCTTCGATCACTAGACAAATGATATCGAAAAATCATAAAATTTATTTTCTAGGTACTTTTAATACTCTAGATCAATTCTAGCGGAGCCGATCATCGATTCGAAAGTTCGAACATCAAAAACAACTTGGAAGCACGAAGAGCTCCGTGCTTCCAGAAGCATGGACGGTAATTGAAGCTAAAAGATTAAGAGATTTGTACTGAGTTTAGAACTAGAGTGGTTTTCAGAATGAATGACGTTCCTGAAAAGTATGTGTAACAACCCGACCCGCTAGCAATATTAACTCGTTGGACTCAAACCACCTGCCCAAAATGCTTAAACACAGTTATTATATCCAGTGTATCTGCTACTTATAAATCCAAGAGACTCTCCCACATTATCCGATGTGGGACTATAAGATATCACATACTCCCCTCGTTTTGGTCCTCGTCAGCCCGACCTATATAGTCCCAGATTCAACAAACGATGTGAGATTTATCTCACACTTCCGACTGGTTATCAGACTCTGATACCAAATGTAATGATTCTAATAAATTATTATTACTAGTGCGTCGGATCGTTACAGTATAAGATCACAATTGGCATCAAGACTGATCACCAACTGAAAATATGAAATTAATCTTGACTAAACCATGGCCATACCAAGAATGCGGCTTCCCGACTTGCTATTATTGTCCAAAGAGCGCAGCTCACTGTAAGATCAGTTAAAATTCACATCACTTGATGCTGACTAGATTCAAAATTTTAAAAAAGATTGAGCGAGTCTCCGTCTAGAATAATTTTAGAATAAATGAATCCTGAAAAGCAAGCAGGTGTCACGTCAATCGTTAAGATCTGGTCGAGCCTGCCGAGTCATGAGTCATGACTCGGCCGAATTTTCCACAGATTGGGGCACTTCAATCTTTTTCTGCTTTTTCTTTTTTGTCAATATTTTTAGATGTTTCCTTCTTTTTTATACTTTTCTCACTTTCTTAATGCTTCTTCCCATGCCGCAACTCTTTGAGAAATAATTGCTTTCACATGGTAACAGTTGAATAAAATAATGTATATATATTTATTTATAACATTTTTTTCATACTATATTATGTGTTTATTTATAACATTTGATCTCGATCAAAAGATTTCTATCATTAATTTTTTTTAAAAAAATTATTTTTAATTGTTTCTTTTTGTGTCTGCATAGATAAGAAAACAATATTCAAAAGGTATAAAATTTAATTTTCAAATAGTTTAAATGATTTACATCATGCTCAACAGTTCCGATCGTCAAATTACAAACTATATATTATTGAAAAAAAAATTGGAAGTAATAAAGATCATTTGTTTTTGTTTTTTTTTTTTTGAGAGATAGGTAGCACGCTACCCGCTTCGTTTATTTCATTTAGAAATATACTTAACTGGATATGTGAATCAACTAGGATTCGAACTTGGGTCTCGGGTACCAACCACGAAGCCCTTTGCCACTTGCTATAGAGATGGTTGGTAATAAAGTTCATTTGTTTTTTTTTTTTTTTTTTGAGAAATAGGTAGCACGCTACCTGCTTCATTCATTAAGAGAAATGAACTGAGCATACAAAATGGAAGCAGCTTAGGCCTCCGGGGAACGGTAAAGAGAAAAAGCTAAAAAGCAAAAGAAGAGGAAAGAAGGGAAGGATAAAAACGAAAAGTAAAGTACAGGAAGGGCCTCAAGGCGCAGAGGACCAGTGGGTGATCAGTTGTTTAAGACGTTCCAGGGCACCGGAAACATTGGGCGTTTTTCCGTTGAAGATAAAGTTGTTTCGGTCTGTCCAGGTTACCCACCAAGTCGCAGAAGGATCGTTGTTTCCTCGTTGATTCGTCAGAATTGCCGTAGTTTGAGCCTGCAGGTCCGTAGCGTCGGTGATCCGTTGTTTGCGTCCGCGCCTCCGATGCTAATGAGGAGAAATCGGACGTAAACGCGATCGTTGAAGAGATGGTCGCAGCAGTCCGCGAGGACTGCGCAGAGAGAACAGTGTTGGTCCACGTGCATGCCTCTGGAGAGGAGTCTGTCGGAAGTGGGTAATCTCTTTCGGAGGAGTAGCCAAAGGAAGACTTTAATTTTGACGGGATTTTTAACTTCCATATGTGCTTGGTTCGTCGGGGCACGTAATCCGTCGTCCGTGATGAATAGAGGATTTGACCGTGAATAGTTGGTCGGGACTCCATCGCCATTTGACCACGTCCTCTCTGTCGATTGGTCAGAGGTCTCGGAGCAGATCTTTGAGCATCGATACCTGTCTGCGTCTTTCGGAAGAGCGAGCGGTCGAGAAACCCCGACAAATGAAGCGCCATCTCCAGCCGCGCTGGTTCCAGCATTGGGCGATCCGGGCATCCTTATTGTAGATGTTCGAGAAGATAGTCGGGAAAAGGGTTCGTAGGGGGGTTTCGCCAATCCATATATCGGACCATAGCCGAATGTTTCTTCCGTCGCCAAGCTCATGGGATACTCCACATGAAAACACTTCTCGACAGTATAGGACACTTTTCCACCACTGTGAGTGTGGGACGAAGGCTCTTCCCTCCAACAGTGGCTTTCTTCTGACGTAGTAGAGGGATCTTATGAGGTTGCACCAAGGGAGGTGTGGGTTGGAGAAGTATCGCCACCACCATTTAGTTAAGAGTGCCAGATTCATATGTTTTAGGTCTAAGATGCCGAGTCCGCCTTCTTTTTTACTTTTGCAACCGCTTTCCGCTGACGAGGCATGCCCCCCCGGTGATTTTAGGGCACCCCTTCCAGAAGAAGGCTCTTCTGAGTCCCTCTATTCGATTTAGCACCCAATTTGGCGCTCTAAAGATGGAAAAGTAGAATAGAGGCAGGTTGGTAAGGACCGAATTGACGAGCGTGAGTCTCCCCCCAAACGAGAGTAGTTTAGCTTTCCAACCTTCTATTCTCGCAACGACGCGGTTGATGACCACCTCCCAGTCCTCCTTACGAAGTTGCTTGTTGTGAAGTGGAAGACCCAGATACCGGAGCGGTAGCTGTCCTACTTGGCACCCCAGTATATTTGCCAGTTTGGTGGCCTTACGGGGGTTAGGGCCCAAGTAGTATAGTTCCGATTTCTGCTTGTTGATGCAGAGGCCGGAGGCCCATTCAAACATGTTCCAAATGAAAAGCAGGTTGTGCATGGAGCGTTTCCTTGGTTCACAGAGAAAGATAGTGTCGTCGGCGTATTGTAGAAGCACTGTTTTGCAGTTGTCCGATGGTCCGATACCTTGTAGCTGATTGTTTCTCCGCGCGTTTTCAGGCAGTCTAGCTAAGCAGTCAGCGACCAGTATGAAGAGATATGGAGAGAGGGGGTCCCCCTGTCGGAGCCCCTTCGTGGGTTTGAACCATTGGGTCGGGGCGTCATTCACAAGAACGGCTATTTTGGCATTGCAGATACATTGCTCCATCCACGCCCACCATTTGTCACCGAAGCCTAGCCAGTGCAAGATGCGATTGAGGAAGGACCATCTGACGTTGTCGAAGGCTTTCTCGAAATCTACCTTGATGCTAGTGCATTCCTTACCAGATTTCGAGCACCAGTTTATGATTTCACTCGCTGTAACGAACGAATCCATCAGTAGTCGGTCTTGAAGGAAAGCCGATTGCGATGAGGAGATGATGGAGGGCAGTTTAAGTGAAAGTCTGTTGGCCAGGACCTTAGAGATGATTTTCTGGATCCCGTTGATGAGGCTGATGGGTCGAAAGTCCCTGGCTTTGCGTGCTCCCTCTTTTTTAGGAATGAGGCAGAGGAAGGAGTAGTCTGTCGGGCCCGTGAACAGCGTTCCGTCGTGTAGCTCAGAGAAGACCTTGAGTATGTCGTCCTTGACAACTTCCCAGAAGGATTGGAAAAACATCAGTGGAAAGCCGTCCGGTCCGGGTGCCTTGTCGCTACCGAGTTGGAAGGTGGCAGTTCTGATTTCCTCGGGGGAGAACGGCACCGTTAGGGAATCGGGGTCGAGGAGTCTATTTGAGGCGAAGAGGCCACTCCAGTCCCCGAAAGATGAAGGTCTGTCCTCAAGGTCCTGGAACATTCGCTTGTAGGATTGGTAGAAGAACGTTTTCTTAAGCTCTTCGTTTGTTATCTCGTGGCCGGACTCATCCTCGACGGCCACTATAGTATTAGAGCGTTTGCGACTGTTGGCATAAGCGTGGAAGAACTTGGTGTTTCCGTCGCCTTCCTTTAGCCAGCGCTGTTTAGCCCTAGTGCTCCATAAGATTTCTTCCTCCTCTAGTATCAGTAGTAGTTTTGACTTGAGTTCTGCCCGTTTATCGAAGGTCTCCTTGGGAAGGTTGTGAAGTTCCTCGAGTTGATCAATGGCTTTTATTTCGGATTGCAAGTCGATCTTGGTCTTGGAGATACTGTGGAAATGGTTCTTGCACCATTCTTTTATCCGGACTCTGCAGTGGCGGAGTTTAGCGGAGATAGTTAGAATGGCTGAGCGATGGTCAGTAGTTTCATTCCACCAGAGGGGCACGTTTGAAGTAAAGTCCTCCCTAGTGAGCCAAACCCTCTCGAAACGAAACCTACGTGGGGCAGGTGGCGGCCCGGTTGAAAGCACGATCGGGCAATGATCGGAGGTGATCCTGGGAAGAGCTTTGACCTTGCTGAAAGGAAAAGATTGATCCCATTCTGTCGAAATGAGGAATCTGTCTAATTTGGCGAGGGTGGGGCAGAGTTGCATGTTGGACCAAGTAAAAGCTTGGTTGGACAAAGGTAGGTCGATGACGGCGAGGCTAGTGATAAGGTCGGAGAACATGCTCATTGCTTTGGAGCTCCAAGTCTTACCTTTCCGCTCAGATTGATTCTTGGTGAAATTGAAGTCTCCACAGATTACCCAGTCGGAGGAGCAGGAACTGCAGAGGGAGAGGAGTTCAGCGCAGAATTCTTCTTTGCCGTCCCAGGTTGGAGGCCCGTAGACATTCGTGATGAAAAACGATTTCCCACTCGCGAGGTGAGTGAGGTGTAGAGTAAGCGAATGAATTCGCACAAGGACAACATCGCAAGAGAAGTATCTAGAACTCCAACAAGTAATTAACCCTCCAGAAGCTCCGGTCGCAGGAACAAAATGGCACCTGTCGAAGCTAGAGCCACAACAGGAGCGGAGGAAAGACCGGGACACAGAATCAACTTTTGATTCTTGAATACAGACGACGTGACGAAAAAAACTAGAGATGACCGACCTAACACTACGACGCTTGGCGGGGTCGTTGAGGCCGCGGACGTTCCAACACAGGATGTTAAACATAAAAAGAGACGCACACCAGGAGGTAGTACAGACAACAACGCACTACGCACTACGCACTACGCCCCTGCGCGAAGAACTTGCGGAGATCCGAAGCTTCTGCGTTGGAAAGATTCACCCCGCAGAGAAGTCCCTTGGATTGGACACTCTTCCGTGTCAGTTTGCGGCCCTTGGTCCCGTGTCGAGGAGAAGGTCCCTCCAGGAGGCTGGCTTTTCGGCGCTTGGCCTTATCGATGGTGGAGTCGGAGTGCTTGTTCAGGAGTCGCATGCTTGTTCGGAGAGGCGCCGGCGGGGCGCCGGATGAAGATAGAGCCTCCGCCTCCTTGTGGCCACCTTGCGCAGGATCGGCTCCAGAAGGGAGGACAGGGGTGTCGTGGGGGATGATTAAGTCCCCCATCTTCGTGGATGCTCCCCGTGCCGGGACCCGGTCTGCCTCGGGGGAGACCAACAGGCTAGAGATCGGGTCTGCCGCAGGGGAGAGCTGCGGGCGAGCCCCCCTGAGGGTGAAGCATTTGGTGGCCTCCTGAAACGAGGCGGGCGGCGGGAGCTGCAGAACCACACCTTGAAGAGAGTCGGGGTTGACTGGGATGTGGGTGTGTGCAGTCGGATCGGCATCGGCATAAGGGGCTCCCTTCGAGGCTGGATCTGCCTCGCAGTCAACTAGGGGGCGAAAGGGGGTTTCCGGATCTGCGGCTGCCTCGGGAGGGTTCAGCAGCGAGGGCGGCCGGGCGGTGGAGGCGGCGAGGATGGCGGGGGTCGTCTCGGTCGTCGCCCGTGAGGGACAGTGGGCTTTCCTTACTTGGCACGAGAGAGGCGGGAGGTTGTCGCAGGGCCCTCGCCGACCGCTCGACCCACCACATCCGGTCCGATGGAGGCCGGGTCGACGATTCTTTGAGCCGGTCGGGTGGGGTGTATCCGGGGTCGAGTCCGAGAGGAATGCCGGCGGGCGAGAAGGAGTTGGGCTCCGAGCCCAAATTGTTCTCGGGATCGGTTTCCGGCAAGGTGGGCCAAGG
Source organism: Aechmea fasciata (assembly GCA_025177825.1). Lineage (NCBI taxonomy): Eukaryota > Viridiplantae > Streptophyta > Magnoliopsida > Poales > Bromeliaceae > Aechmea > Aechmea fasciata. The sequence continues at coordinate 3,921,400 of CM045927.1, read as the reverse complement.
CTCGGGGCCGAGAGGAGTAGGGTCCACATGTGGTTGACCGAGCTATGGCCCCGGGATGGAGCTTTTGAAAAAAGGCGTAGCGACAAGCGCGGGGCCCGAGGGGAGGAAGTCCACTGGAAGCAGTGTTCCCCTGCCGAGGCCAAGTCGCGTGGTCCCGACAAATACCCGTCTTGGTGATGACGGCGGGCATCGAGGACATGGGGGAAAAGAACGTGGTCGATCCACGAGAGGTAGAGATCCGTCCACTTACCAAATCGTGAAAACCGCCGGAGACGCGCCTCGCTCGGACCTCCTCGGGCGATCCCTCCCCGTGCCTCGAGGAGCGGGCGAGATCCGCCGTTGCGGCCAGCCCCACCGGCAACCGGCGGCCCGCGCCGCCCCACCGCCGACGCTGGACGCCGTACCCGGTGGTTGAGGCCGCGGTCCCGCCGCGCGCCGACAGCCCGCAGATCCGTCGCGCGGCGCATAAAACCGATCCGCCACGAAGACGGCCTGGTCCTCACCCTGAGAGAAGAGTGGATGATCTCTGCATCTTCTAGCTCCCCAGGAGCGTCCTCCATAGCCTCGTCTTCGTTTGCCTGGTTGCCCTCTTCCTGGCGTCTGTGGTTCCGATCGTCCGCGCGCTCCCCGGCATTGCCGTCTTCTTCGCGTGGTGGTGCGGGCGGTGCAGGTGGCGGTGCATCAACCCCTCCTGCTTCGGCCCGTTCCCACCGCTCGAGGTGGACCATGACCGGGAACAGCTCCTCGCCAATAATAACAGAGAGGTTCTGGGGGATGTTGTAAATTGTATCGACGGCTATCTGGCATCGAAAAGCACGCAAGTCAGTCATCGCCTTAGAGACCCCGTCCGCCTTGATGAAGCGGCCGAAGCTGCTAACCAACGCCGCCACTCTTGGCACATTCCAGATTTCGAACGGAAGGTTGATCAGCCGGATCCAGGCCTTGAGTTGGACCCGATGGTGCCGGGCGTCCCGATAGCGGCCCCACGGCCAACACCGCAGCCAGAAACCGTTGAGGGTGAGAATCTGTCTTCGGATCAGCACATCAGCCGGGACCCAATCTGGCAGGAAGATTGCATAGTCCCGCTCCCTGTAGCGAGCGACAGCGAAGTCCTCGGTGTAGCCGCCAAAGCGATTGGCCAGAGCAGTCTTAATTGTCGTGATCGGCTCCGGCCCGAGGTTCGCGGGCTCGAGGACGTTCGCAAGGATGGCGTTCCGGCGCAAGTCGACGCGTCGCAGGTACTCCTCCGTGTAGGGGACGAAAGCCTTGAGATGGGGGGCTCGCCCCCTGTTGTTTGCCGCTCGGTTCATAGAGGCTTTGGTTGAGGTGGGTGAATCTCTGCAGGCTTTCGCTCGGTGGCCGGTTCGCCGGCACCTGAGACACCGCACGGGATCTCGGCAGACCTCAACTGTGTGGTCGGAAGCCAGGCACCGGAAGCACCTCTTCTTGGGTCTGCTTGTTGAGAGGTTCCGAGATGGTGGGGGGCGAGTATGTTGGTGGCAGGGGTTGGTGATTCTTGCTTGAGCGGTTGGTGTCCGCAACAGGGCCTCCTTATAGGATCCTCGAGTCGGATTTGAGCATTTACTGTGATTAGCCTCCCCCCTGTCCATTGATGCGCATTTACTGTGGCCACCCTCCCTCCTGGTCGTCCCCTCATTCCTTGGCTCTAGAGCCTTGCCCCGGATCTTACTACTATGGTGACGAGTATTGCCGATGTTGCTTCGCTCAAGCTCGGGATCCTTACCAGAAGCATGAAAAATCTTCTCTTTGTCTTCAGAACAGCTGGAGGCCCTCCATAACTCCCCCCCTCTGCTAGATTCCCCCACTTCGAAGATTTTCGGCCGCTTCCTCCATGGTGTAGATTCGCATCGGCCCTCCTTGAGGTCCCTGGGATCACCTCGGTCGATGCTCTTGCTAGGGGCAGGTAACTTCCCATTTCTCGCTATAGTGGCACTGGCGCGCACTGAGGTATGAATCCCCATCCCATCTCCGTCATTATGGCTGGAGCACCTCCTTAACTCTCCTCCTCTGAATGCTTCACCTACCTCCAACTTCTTCCCTTGCAGCAGCTTCTTCTTTAGTTGTGCTTCGATTTCGCCCGTAATAAAGTCTCTCAGGTGGCGTCGGGTGTAGCTCTTGCTTGAAGTAGGAACCTCCCGGTGCTCCACATTAAACGCCCTGTAGGTCGCCAATGATGCTCCACCAACCTCGTCTGCCCAGGAGAGTCGTTTCGGCTTCTTCTTCTTTGTCGCATTGGCATTGATGGCAGGGGGTTCTCCTTCCAACGTCTTCTTTGCATTAATGGCAGCTGTGGGGTCTCCTACCAGCGTCTTCTTTGCGTTGATGGCAGCTAGGAGGTCTCCTTCCAGCGTCTTCTTCTCCATTTTAGTATTTTCCCTAGTTCCCTGGTAAAGTTCATTTGTTACTTAGAGCATTTCAACTCATATATAGAGTTTTGCTAGAATACTATCAGTAGTAAACTGGTCGTTTTACTACCGATTTGTTTTCGATGATGGACCTTCCAAATTGACGATCGGCTCCGTTGAACATGATCTATACCATTTGAAGTGTTTAAAAATCAAATTTCAAATCTTTTCGACATCATTTGTCTAATGATCAAAGGGTTTCAAAATTTGTAATTTTAAAGGTCGATAAGAGGCGTTTTCTCGTTTAACGGCGTAAAGATATCCAAATCAATTGAATTTTTGTTAGAAAATTCTTTAAACTATTTAAAACAAGATCTATACTCTTGATCTTAATTACAAGACTCCTATCATCATTTTTAAAAGAGTATTCATTTTCAGTCATTCATTTTTCTGTTCACTTGATGGATAAAAGAACAATATCGAAAGTGCGTGAAATTTGATTTCTAGGTAGTTTAAATGGTTTAGATCATATTTAACGGAGCCGATCATCAATTTGGGAGCTCTATCATCGAAAACAAATCGGTAGTAAAACGGCTCGTTTACTACCGATAGTATTCTAGTTCAACTCCTCATATATATATATATATATATAGAGAGAGAGAGAGTCCTACATTGCTATGCTATCAATAGCACGGAGGTATCCGTGCTACCAAGTTTTCCACCATTAGATCCACCCCTTTAATGATTTTCATCCGTTAGATCATACTATTTAACCAACCAGTCACTTAACTCTAAGGGGCCCACATCATCCTAACCCCACATCTCTCAATCCAACGGCCAAAAACTTGGTAGCACCCATGACTTGGTGCTATTAATAGCATAGTAGCCTAGTTCTATATATATATATATATATATGGGGCAATTTCATGGATGTTGGCCTAGTGGCCCTAATCTTGTAGTAAATTTTGATGATAACAAATAATCACTTTTAAATTGGATTAACCTCTTTATCTTGAGTTTTGTGTTTCTAGATCATTCTATCTTCTAATGGACTCAAGATGGACAAATCTCTAAGTATTAAGCTTCAACTTTGGAAGCTACATTTGCTTCTTTTGTCAAATTGACAAGCTCTCTCTCTACTTTTACTTGAATTAAATCTCAATTGGAGTGAGATATTCTGAGCTAATTTAATTATTTATAATTCTCTTTTCTCCATCTGCTCAAAACTTTACATTCTGTCAAGTTTGGATTTTCGGACCCTGTTCCGGGCGACCCACAGTGAATCCGAAATCTACAGTATTTTTGGGTGCACTCGCGATACTCGAGCTATCCACGTATCACTCTTTTTAACCGTTCCGGCCGTACGAAGGTTAGGTCGCAAAACTTCTTTGACAAAGTTGCGTGTTGTACAAGAGATTGTCGGGACAAGACGGCAACTCACGCGGCGGCGCGCGTGCTGAAAATTTCGGGCACCCACGCAATGTCAGGAAGCCCTAAAAGGTTTTGTCAGGAATTTCGGCGCGCGTGCCGATCGGGCCGTAAAGTCGCGCATGTCGTGGCGGTAATCATGACGTACGGATCCGGAAAGCGGCGCACGCGGGCGACGGGATGCAGAACGCGATGCGCGTACACAAGTTCCGGCGCCGGAATGTACTTTAGGCGCCCGAAATATCAACTTCCGGGAGCGAGGCTATAAATAGATGACCTTTGGGCTTCTCAAAGGTATCTTCTTGCACTTGAATTTGAGCTAAAAACTTCAGCATTTTAAAACACTTAGCTCTCAATTCTCTTTTTCAATTTGAGTGAAATTGTAGTGAGATTTATTATTGTAAAAAGAGAGAGAGGCAAAGTCTTGAAGCTTGATAAGAAGAAGATCTTGGTGTAAAGGCTTGGTGCTTGCCCACAAAAGCATCAACTAGTGGAGATCCAACCTTCTCTTGCGTTGAGAAGTTGGCGGGGACGTGAGCAAAGTCTTAGAACCTCGAAACAAATCGACCGTGTGCATTCTTGAGTTTGAATTTCTCTATATTTCTCTTTGTCAATTGTTTTGATTTTTTTATTAACTTGATTTTTGACTTTTTATTTTAGAAACCTAATTCACCCCCCCTCTTAGTTTGCCATTTCGATCCTCAATGGATACCCCTCCCAAAGTCTAAAATATCGCAGATGCCCCTATAAAGTTTAAAATATCACCTATACCCCTGTAAATACAAAAAATTATCATCAATACCCCTACTGTTAGTTATGTTAGCTTTACCATAGTTATTAAATGGTTAAAGATGGGTTGAATTTTAAAATGACTTATTTACCCTCAAGTTTCTCTTTAAGTAAAATTATATGGAGCCCCCTCAACTATATGTCATTTGAAAACTCAACTTTTATATTTTTAGTTGATATCACATTAACTTTTTGTTTTTTAAAAAATTAACATATTTAAATTTTATCTAGTTTTTTAGTTTTTTGATAATTTCACCAAATCTAGTGACTCTATTTATATTTTATCAAATAAATAATTATATATAAAAATTTAAATAAAAATAATGTTAAGAAATTATCCGATCTTTCTTTAATCTTGAAAACTTAAAAAAAATTTTAATTAAAATTATTCTCGATAATTTTATCTGCATTAAATGCGTTAAAAAATTAAAATATAATATATTTAGCTTTCGAACAAAACTCTCTTTTTGTTTCAATCGACACAACAATACATGCATTTAGTTATGTAATTTACTTTTGCGTAAATAGGAAAAAAATAAAATCTATAATTTATTTCAAAATTACTATTACTAATTAGGAATATAAATTGATAAAGATACACAATTTTATCTGAACTCAATTGATAAAGCTTAATCAATGCTGCATAGGAATAGTTTCAGTTATAGATATCAAAAAATAAAATCTCATCGTATGTAAATTCAGGTATGCAATTGGTCTATATTTAAACTGAAGTTGAACCGAAATTCAAAATCAAAAACAAACCAAAATTAGATAAAAACATACAAAATATAAAATATAATTTTTATATATTTTTTTAATAATTAATATATATTACAAATTTAATTTAATATGTATATATACATTAAATACTCAAATTTAGTTTTTCAAAAATTGTCTTGAAATACCTAGTAGTATTTCTACTATTAATAAGAGATAAAGGGTAAAAATGATATTTTGAAAATTTAACTCCGTTTCACATAGGTTTTAACGGAACTTAACTAATTGAGGGCATGTATGATAGTTTTTAACATATTGGAGGGTATTTGTGATATTATCAATTTTAGAAGGGTATTGATGAAATTAATGGTTTCTAGAAGGGCATCTATGAAATTATTCCTATATATATATATATAGAGAGAGAGAGAGAGAGAGAGAGAGAGAGAGTAGGGCTTACTATACTATTATGAGTAGTAGAGCCCTACTACTCATAAGTTGTTTCGATGATAGAGCTTGAATCGACGATCTACTCCGTTAAATATGATCTAGAATATTTAAAACTTCTAGAAAATAAATTTCGTAATTTTTCGAAATCATTTACCTTACGATTAAAAGCTCACAAAATTGACAATTTTTAACGACCGATATGGGATACTTGGTAGTTTAACGGTGTAAAAGAATTGAAATAGGTTGAATTTTTGATAGAAAATTCTATTCACTACCTAGATAAAGATCAATAACTCCGATCTTAAATTGAAGGATCCGATCATCTATTTTTAGGACATCGTTCGATTTCGGCGTTCATTTTATGCCCATTTGATGGACTTTATTATGATTTTGAAAAATTACGAAATTTAGTTTCTAGAAGTTGTAAATACTCTAGATCATATTTAACGGAGTGGATCGTCGATTCGGAAGCTCTATCATCGAAAACAACTTATGAGTAGTAGAGCCCTACTACTCATAATAGTATAGTAGCCCTACTCTATATATATACATAGAGAGAGAGAGAGAGAGAGAGAGAGAGAGAGAGAGAGAGAGAGAGAGAGACTATAGTCTTGTAAAAATACTAAACACTTGGTGCTTTTAAATTTTCTCATTTATGTCTTTTTTTTTAAATCATTTTTATATGTTAGATCATGTCATTCAACCAACCACGGCTAATATATTTTGGTATGATTGTATGATTACTGCACTGTTAATATTGATATATACTGTGCAAACCAAACCATACATACGTGCAGTGAATTACAAGAATAGCTGGTCCGTTGCTAAACACGAAATCTGAGGGCTCTCAATCCGTGACCGACGTCGCGAGACGCCAGCTAGCTCTCTGGTGCTGAGAAAATGTGCTGGCTGGACTCCGGAGGGGGCAAAAATTTTAGGGATAAACTTCAAAAATTCCCCCCGTGGTTTCGCACTTTCTTACTTTAGTATCCTATAATTTAAAATATATTAATTTGTCTTCCTGTGATTTTTTATTATTATTATTTATTTTATTTTATTTTATTTTTTTTAAATCAGTGACAAAGTTAAAATTAAAAGGTACTAAAATAAATATTCGTTAAATCTATATGAAAATTTGAATTTTTTATAACTACTTTAGCGAAATATTAAGGAAAAAGCTACCGAAAAGATAGAAATAAAATCACAGCGGGACAAATTGATACATTTTAAATTAGGGGCAATTGCTTATATACCCCTGAAAAGTTCTCGATTTTCCGATTTACCCCTCTTAGAAGGCTAATATTGAAAATACCCTCCTACGTTCCAACCTATTTCTAATATACCTTTAGAGTTAAAATCTGTTAAGTAACTCTGTTATCTTTGTAAAATTACTATTTTGCCCTTTTCAAATATACCCTTCTACCATCACTGTCTTTCTTATTTGCCCTTAAAGTCAGGGGCACAAAAAGTATTTCGACTTTTGGTCTTTTCCAATATACCCCTCTACCGTCACCAACCTTTCTTATTTGCCCTTAAGTTGAGGGCAAAATTGGTATTTTAATTTTTTTTAACTGTGGTAGATATTTAACTCACGTTTAACCCAGATTAACTTAACAGGAGATAACTGCGGGGGTATTTTGCAATAACGGTGGAACGTATGAAGGGCATTTTAGAAAGAAAAAAAAAATAGGGATAGATCGGATATTTTCAGACGCATGAGGGGTATATAGTCAATTATCCCTATTTATGGTACCAAAGTGAGAAAGTGTGAAATCATGTGAGGATTTTTTGAAGTTTTTTCAAAATTTTATGGACAGTGTACATAAAAAGCAATTTGGGGATAGCCCCTATGGGCGCCGCGTGGCACCTGCCTCATGAGGGAAAAATTCTAGAATGCGACCGGTACATTGATGATATGGCGTAACAAACTAATCAAAAAAAAAAATTTAGAAATATATGTCTCATCGGAATTATAAAAAAGTATTTTTATTATACTTTTGTTTGAAAAGAAGAAAGGTGATTGATTTGTTATTGATGACGTGATGAAAATATGACAGTGTAGAATTCCTCCTCATGAGTGGAGCAGCTTTATTTCTTTGGGTGCACATGGTGCACTACATTTTGCTTTAATTTTTTTTCTTTTAAATTATATAATAATTTAAGGCTTTTTGCATAAAAAATTCACTTATTTTCGGATTTTGCAAAACCGGGCCACCTTTTTCGTTTTTGCAGATTCGGGCTGCTTTTTCAGCAAACTGACCAAAATAACCTTGTACATTTTTCTCTTTCCTCTTTTTTTTTCTGTCGTTCCTTCTTTTTTTTTTTTTTTCTTCCCGAGGGAAGGACTCTCCGGCGGCGGCGGCGGCCATGGCGAGGGGGAGGCGACGTGGAAGGTGGTTCGGGATCCAAGTGGGCGGCGGGAATGCGATACGCGAAGACGGAGAAGGCGGAGGAGGGTTCCGGGGACGCGGAGGCAATCCGGCTTGACGAGGAAGTAGTCCTCGCCGCGCTTGGCGAACGCCGCGTGCCGTGCCGCACGGCGGGCCTCTTCGACCGGTCGCCGCCGCGGAGCTGCGGCCGATGAGGGTGGCGAGGAGCGGCGGCGGCGGCCCGCCCTGCGGCGCTCGGATCCGAGGGAAGGACTCTCCGGACGGCGACGGCGATGGTATGGCGGGGAGTGGAGGAGGGGGGGCGACGTAGAAGGTGGTTCGGGAGAGAGAGTTGAGAAGAAGAAGAAGAAGAAGAAGAAAAGAGGAAAAAAATCGAAAGAAGAAGAAGAAGAAGAAGAGAAATAGTGTAACGGTGTAAAAAAAATTTAAAGAAATAGTGTAATGGTGTAAAAAAAGAAAGAAAAAGAAGAGGAAGAGAAGAAAAATTATGCAATTTTGCACTATTTTATCCAATTTTGCACTATTTCGTCCAAAATTACATAATTTTTCTTCTCTTTCTCTTCTTTTTCTTTCTTTTTTTACACCATTATACTATTTCTTTTATTTTTTTTACACCGTTATACTATTTCTCTTCTTCTTCTTTTTCTTCTTCTTCTTCTTTCTCGATTTTTTTTACACCGTTACACTCACTATTTCTCCTCTTCTTCTTCTTCTTCTTCTTCTTCTTCTTCTTCTTCTTCGTTCGATTTTTTTTTTTTTTTTTTACACTTCTTCTTCTTCTTCTTCTTCTTCTTCTTTCGCCTTCGCCGGCGCATCGTCACCAACCCGGCCACCTCCCGCCCGCCTCGTCAACGTGCTCGGGTGCGACACGTTCGTGCGCCGCAACTACCGCGTGGACGCCGCGGACATCGAGCGCCTCCGCGCGGCGCAAGCGAGCGGGGGCATGGCGGCCGTAGCCGGGCGACGCGCGCTCGAGGCGGTGTCGGCGTACATCTGCGCGGCGGCGGTGGCGGCGGCGGGCTGCGACGACGAGCGGTGCCGCATGGCGTGGCCGTGATCGACGGGCGGCCGACGGGTGCCCAAGTACGCGGGAAGAAAAAGAAAAAAAAAAAGAACGACAAAAAAAAAAAAAAAAAAAAAAAAAAAAAGGAAAGAGAAAAAGGTATAAGGGTATTTTGGTCAGTTTGCTGAAAAAGCGGCCCGAATCTGCAAAAACGAAAAAGGTGGCCCGGTTTTGCAAAACCCGAAAATAAGTGAATTTTTTATGCAAAAAAGCCATAATTTAATGTACTTATATTATGATATTTTAAAAATATATATAAAAAATCTAGAGTTTAGGAAAATTAATTTTAAATATATTTTTAAAATATCATAAAATATATCCCTATTATTATATTATTAAATTATAATTAAAAAAACAAAAATAAAATTTACAGCAGAAGATGGTGCACCGGGTGCACCGAAACAAACCCCACTTAGACTCCCAAAGAGCAGAGTTGCGGGAGGCGACACGGCGCCCGTGCGGAGTATCTGGATGCCACGCGGCACTCATCCAAGACATCCTCAAATTAAATTTTAAAAAAAATTTCAAATACCCCACTTCTCACTTTAGTATCATGTGGTTTAAAATGTATAAGTTAGTATCATGTAGTCTTACACTTTTTCACTTAGTATCCTGTGGTTTAAAGTGTATCAAGTTAATATCCTGTGGTTTTGCAATTTCTCACTTTAGTATCATGTGGTTTTTAAATCGCAGGATACTAACTTGATACAAAAATAAAATCATAAAATACTAACTTGATACACTTTAAACCACATGATACTAAAGTGAGAAAGTGTGAAACTACAGGATACTAACATATATATTTTTAACTATATGACACTAAAATAAAAAAAAAAAACGAAATTACTGCGAGAATTTTTTCAAGTTTTTCTAAATTTTATGGACACAGTGTCTATAAAATTTTTGCCCGGTTTGAGGGACTCGTGTTTGCTTTTTGCGCCGCGCATGAAATTCGCGTTGGTGCACGTCGTTGTCGTTCGGACTCTGACCTGTGACGCTTCCCGCACGTTTCTCTCATTTCCAACTCACAGCTTCTGGAGTGTACAAGTTTTTTGTTTTTTTTTTTTTGTTTTCAAACCCGGGCTAAATTACAGAAAACTTTTTTTTTTTTTTTTTTTTTTTTTTTAGTTTCTGTCTCAATTACACCGACCGTTCCGAGAGCAAGTGACAAAAAATTTAAAAGTTGATACTCGAGATCCCAAATTCGATTCCTAAGTTGATTCACATTTCTAACTAAATTTATTTCTATACGTGCTACGTATCTCTCGAAAAAAAAAAAAAAAAAAAGTGTGTCTCAATTACAGCGTGCGCAAAAAAAATTGCACCAATTATCACCTTGCTCTCTATCATCATCTCAAATAAATCTACAAATTTTTAAAATTAATAAATTTGATTGTAAAACTTTACTAAAACTAGTTGGGATATTATCACACTATTTTACATCTCAATATATATTTAATTTGCAGCTCAGAAAAATAGATAACAGATTTAGATAAAAGAGAGCCTACGTTTTCTATACTATCTAAAGAGCTTTTTTTGCAAATAGCCCCCTAATAATTTTTTTTTTTACAATTAACCCTGTATAAAATTTATTTGCAAAAATAGCCCTACTCCAGCCACGCAAGCGCCACATCAGCGCCACGCGGGCGGGGCGGAGCCAAGTGTTTAAGTTGAACACGGTGAACCATTCACCGTGTTTAGCCGTGTCCACCTCGGACCCCGGACTTAGCCAAATTTTGGCTAAGTCCCGGATATTTGTATTGGACACGGTGAACCATTCACCGTGTCCAATACAAATATCCTGGCCCGGCCCCGCCCGCGTGGCGCTCAGAAAACTCATCAACAACTGTGAGTATACTTTATTATTACCAAGAATCTAATGTTCAAACAATGAAGTTTGCACAACAGTTTATAGCTTTCTTGAGTTCTGAGGCCCTCTTAAATATCGAAACTCCGGCAAAATGATACTCTTGGATTCTTACAACAGATATCAGCAGTTCCCAAATTAACTGAGAAAAGATCGAGAACTTATGACCGCATCCTCGAAGCTCAAATCAGGAAAAATTTGGAATTAACTATACCTTGATGGCCTCATACTTTTCACCTACAGATCCACCTTTCTGCTTCTGGAACTCGATGTATCGCAGAGTTCTCGCAAAGAAAGCATCGGCAGATGGCTCCGACGTCGCATTCTCACTTTGCATCTCGGTTGTGATCAATTCGATCAGCCCCTGAATCACCGAGCTCGTGATCTGGGGATTTCCTTTCTCAAAGAAGTATAGGTACCTGTAAAGGCAATTGCTCAGTTTCCTAGGATATGTCCCATGATGGATCCATCATTTTGGACGTAAAATGTATTGACAGTTCCCATACTATCCCAATATCGTGAGACTTGGTCTCTGGACTCTCTAGGACTTTCTAGTTAAACATTTCAATGAACCTATATGAAGCAATTTAAAGCTAACCGCTGGAGGAGAAAGAATATGTAACTTTTGCTGTAAAGAAAAACTGTTTTACACCATTTGTAAAATGACTTTCTAATTTCAAACTTTCCATTTACTTGAAACAGGCTTAGGAAAGGTTATTTACAGCAAAAGGCAACGGACATCCGACTTTTCCAACGGCTAGAGATGGAATTACGATATATAACAAATTCTAGAACCGGAGCGCTTAAATTAAGAGTCAGGCTTGGCTTCCTGAAAAGATATCTCTATTTCTTGAAAAGATTTCGCCCATATGTTGAGCTAAATGTGGCATGGCTTCTTGAAAAGATTTCTCTACTTCAAGAACCAGCAGCCAACCAATGTTAGGCAATTAAAAGGTATCGGAGGCTATTGCAATGGCGGTAAGCTAAAATGAGCTTCCAGGCCAGAAAAGCAGAATCTGCAAACAACCCTAAATTAAAGATTTCGTTGGGCAGTATTACTTGTTCAGTATTTCGATGAAAAGTGCAACAGATCCACTGCTGCCTTTCGTAGCATTAGCCATCTGCTGAGCAGCATTCGCAATTCTCAACGCACGCTTCAAGCAAAGTAGGACCCTGGAACAAAAGAAAGATTAGCGGTAGCCTGAAGAGAAGAGTTTACAATATTCCGCTACTATTCTTTATATTCAGTGAAAGCACGGGTGATAGATCAGTAGCAGCTTGAAGAGAAAAGTTATGTACATTTTGCTAATATTATTTAAATTTAGATAAAGCACGAGTAAAAGCATAAGATGGGACTGATATTTAAAGTTGTTCAGTTTGTTTTATAAGCAAATTCCAAAACAAAAAAAAAAAAAAGAGAACTGGTGCTTTATTTGATTTTTAATTTTTACAAGCATGAGCAGTAATTAACATTATAATCTTGACAAATAAAGGGTTGACAAAATTCAGGAAGCCTCAAACAAATAATCACGATTTTCACATCGCCCCAAAAAATTTTGTAATCAATATTTCACCTCATTGACCTATGGCAAGAACAAGAGGGGAAAGAGGAGTGAAAATTGTGATTTTTGTCAGAACATTCCCTCAATTGAGCCTAAAATTAGGACTAGCAGATTCTACATACGGAGTAAAAGCTTGGGTAAACAAATATGGAGACTAGAACGTGGCAATGGCAAGTAAATCTTTTATTAAAAAAATTTGCAGATGCACAAGAGAACTAACGCATGAGTTCACACCTAGTTAAAAAAAAATTGTCAGAACAATTTGTTAAAAAAAGGCAACAAAATTTATGAATTCATACCTTTCACCGTCCTTTGTTCCATCCTGATCATCAATCCAGAAGAGATGTGAACATGCATAGACTGCTCTACACTGATCAGGCTTCTTTAGAAGTTTCACCGAGTACTGCACAAAAGGAAAAACGAATATTTAAGGTAATACAATTGCAACAGCAGAAAAGGCAATAATCCTGGTTTCCAACTACCTAAAAGTACAAAGGATCCAAAAAGCAAACATAAAAAGAAAGAGAAAGAATCCCACCCCTGTGGTCTTGTGTGTTAGTGTATCCCTGTTCTCAACCCCAAATATGTTCATCCGCTGCAGAGTTCCAATGATTAAGTGAATTGCTGTCACTTGTGCTTTAGAATCCTGCTCAGACAACAATAACCGATAAATAATGAGAAATAGAATAAGCAAAAAGACATTTAAGAAGATACATTCTGACATTAAAGGAAATTATGCATAATGCTCCCAAAAAAAAGAGTCATAGTTACTTACAGTAACTTCCTCTTCATAGAGTACAAATGCTTGAGTGAAAACCTCATATGCAACAGGTTCTAAATCACAATCATTGGCAGCCTGAAGAAGAGTGGGTTGTTAATAACAGATAATTGAACAGAAGAGAACGAAAAGAGGAGCTGAGAAATGGGCGCACCTCCGCACATTGCAAGTATAGCCTCAATGCAAGTTCTGGAGAAGGAACAAATGACAATGCCTCGATAGTCTGTAAGTGATTTGAGCACTTGAAGTTTTGTAAATACAGCCATCACACATATGAAATTTGGGTTTGGTAGCTACTAATAAGATTTGGATGCAGATAATGTTGAGTCAAAAACCAATGCTAGGACATTTATATTGAAGATACATGGCATAAGACATGATCTAGACTATTTGAAGTATCAAGTCATAATTGAGATCTTTTGCCTTAAAATCAGACAGTCTTGAAATTGATAGTTTCACAGATGATGTGAAGTACTTAGTTTAACAGTCTAGACTGGTTCAACTTTCATAGAAACATTTTTAGATTGTCTTGATCAAGACTAGTGGCTCTGATTTTCAATTGTCGTGTACACAGACACTTATTAAATATACACTCTTCTTGTTTTTTTACCCCGCTTGATACGTAGGTAAAGAGCTCCAAAAATTGTGAACATTTGTATCTAAACATCATCTATATCAGATTTAATGGTATGTATCTTCAATATAGATTTCCTCACAATAATTTTGACTCAATAGATTTTAATTCGATAGTATTACCACTCAAATCTTATCAATAGTAGCCTAGCCTTATGCTGTAAAGCTACCTTTCATCCATTCAAATTTCAATGGAGTATGCAACAGATGTCATGAAGAAAACCTGATGTAAAATTTGAAATATTTTCTTAGGTGTCGCAGGGACCTCTTCTCCTCCCACATCTCCATCCTGACCCTGTAAACGTCTAACAAGCTGCAAAGGAAAAAAAATAAAAAATGACACAGGCTTATCTTTGTTTAATATACATTAAAAATTATAGCAAAACTTTCCGAGTAAGCTACTTCAGATTACTAGTTCGCAAAATAATTATTTGATGTTACTTTCTAATATGACGACACAAAAGTTTCCTTTTCAACAAAAATTAATTTCCTTTCATTTTAAAATACAATCAGTGGATAGACATACTGGAGTATTGTTATAGCCTAGCATAATATAGGCACCTAGAAATTACAAGCTAAAACTTTGATTACCGATCTTAGTGGCCAACCTGAGATTACCAAACTTTCGACTAAGGTGGATACAACCCAATCAGTTAAAACCTGCCTGAACTAGTACAATGGCTCTCCTTTTCAACAAAAGTTTCCTTTTCAACAAAAATTAATTTCCTTTCATTTTAAAATACAATCAGTGGATAGACATACTGGAGTATTGTTATAGCCTAGCATAATATAGGCACCTAGAAATTACAAGCTAAAACTTTGATTAAATTAATAAATAATTTTCTCAATAAAGTTCAAAAGATGTGATAAAAAGACATAATAAATAGTTAGAATATTTTGTTACTAAAGAAAATTAATATTTCATGCTATTATGTGTTGGCACACAAGAATTTTTTTGACCAATCAGCTTTCATGCCCATCTGAAAGTGTAGGGTGCATCGGTGTGGTTGCAGTCTTGCAGATGAATTCTGATGCCACTTAAGCATAGTTTGATGTCTTGGTGAATTGTCCAAAGAGATCTGATGTCTTGGTGGATTGTCCAAAGAGATCCAGCAAGGACTAGCTCTATGCATTTTCTGCGGGCTACTATCACACCTAAATGTGTTGGTAACTAGCGGGCACAAAGTTCCACTCATTATTATTGCCTATTAAGTCTAAACTCAGTTGCCAACTCCAAGCAGCGGAAGAAGGAAGTCTATACCAATGATCATGGCATTGTAAATGATAATTAAGCAGCGGAAGAAGTGTGTAATAATGATGATGACCATGAATCCATGATAATGATAATTATAGAGAGATCTTCACTGAATAAATTCAAAGCATATGAAACAATTATTTCACCATGTGAAGAAGAATTTAACAAACCTTAAGAGCAGAAAAGACCAATGGAGGCACGGTAAAAGGTAGACGCTTAGGACCTCCAAGAAGAATATGCTTCTGAACAGCACATATAATCTGAAAGGAAAAAACAGTATCAGTACAAGGTCACTGTTACTGTCAGACATCTTTCAAAGCCTTTTTGGCCTTACAATAAGGTGTGTTGTTTGATGAACTGCCGCCTAAATTGTGATTTTAGGAGAAGCACTATATTAATATACCCCCGAGGCCCCGACAGCTTTCTGCAGTAAAAGGAAAACTACCAAATCGGAGCTTCGTTTTTGAGGTTCAAAATCACATTTCTGCTTCACTGCAGCAGAACCTCCAGATTGCTCTCTTTGCCAAATGCTCCACTAGAAGCTATCACTACTAAAAGCAGAAGCAGACGATGAGCCAACCACGGGTTACTTTAAAAGACATGGGGAATTAGCAATTTTTATAACGTGACCCTAAACCTTTTAATGGGTCTTTCCAACAATTCAGCACTTTCCTGATACTAAACAAAATGCCCTTGCTCTGCATTAGAGTAGCACCGGTCAACCATCACGCACCATTGCACAACATGAATATGATTGGAATTTATAGACTATGAGAAAATAATAATCCATTTATATAAAGAAAATCAAGAAAATATAATGATAGAGATCTTGTTTAATATATGGATATTATAGAATACAAGAATTTCTCTAATTTATTTAAAGCAACTCAATAATAATGATGATAAAGTGAAAATGTGGCTGCCAAAGAATAGAAAATTATCTATTTGATGATATTTAAGAAAGATAATGACAAGGGCTTTTTATAGATTAAATATCACTCTCCAAATCTGGAAATTGTATACATCGCACTTTACATCACGTTATCAAATTAGTTAACAAGAGATTATACAGTGTAGCTACATGATAATATAATAGGTAAAAAATTGTCTACATGTTGAAAACTCGGACAGACATTCTCACTCTCCACTTTAATTAATAATTGTATATAAATTTGTATCACAACCTACTTTATAGTTGTAGTAAACAGTCATCTACATATGCAACAAGGATAGCTAAGTAGTCTTTTTGTTGTTTCAATTGCTAAGCTTTGGCACCAATAATAGCACAAAAGTGTCAATGAAGAAAGAAAATTGAACCTAAGCTTTAGGAACAGAATAAACAAATGAACTTAAAGCTTTAGAAACATCAGTTACCTTCAACATCTCATCAGGATCATCATTATGCAATATGTGAATGAGGCGAGCAACAGAGCTCTGCTCCTCCTTGAAATCCTCTTCATCAAGCTGGAATTAAGAAAGACAGTTACCGATACGAAAGGTAAATATAAAATAAGGTAATGTAAGTATGCAACACAACAAAGAGACAGTTTGGGAAATTTGATGTTCACCTCATCATCCTGAGCCCCATCGATATCCCTTATGAGCCCTTTTATTAATTCGAATAGAGCCTCGACCTAAAATAATAACAAATACTATGGGCTGAGAAGAAAGCCATTTCTATGAACACTGAAAAGTGCGAAAGTGGTATACTTTATCAGCGGTTGATATACAGGTGGTGTTCTTCATGATGCTTTGGATAATAACCATAGCCATCACTTTGTTTGTGCCACTATCTAGGTGATCCATAACCTGTGCATAGTTTGGAAGTTCTAATGCAGTGACAACACTGTTATACTTCTCCAAAGGAGCACTTAGAAGTGCGACAATTTGCTTGGTTGCTTTGCTATCCTCAAGTTTTGCTTTGCCTGAAAGCTTCTTGACACATGCTCCCTGTGGAATATTGGGATGGCACATAAGTATCTCATGGATGAGATATAATCATCAAAAAATCCAAAAGCCAAAACGGTACAAAAACACCAACCAGCTTGCCTACTGGTCATATATTTGATACACAATCATTTAATGAGACAAATAACAAATACAGTCATTCGAATTTGACCTCAGCTCAATTATGTTCTTTCAATTAAAAGAATCTAGTCCCCGAATCTAGTTCCACATAATAATTAAATCCTTTGGTTTGTCTGTCAACTTAAAAAAGGCACAACAAACAATCATTTTGCTTAGTTAAAGTTGAAACCTCACGAAACTGAAATAAGGGCAAAACTTCAAAGACTAAATTTCATAAAATTGAAACACAGGATAAAATTGAAATTAGCGTCACAATTAAAGAACTTGAAACTCATGAGGAAGTTAAATAAATTGGAATCAGACTTCAAACCTAATTCACAATTAATCTAATAATAAATAATTACTTAATTAGTACTGAACATGTATGAATGTCAAACTTTTGAAAATAATATTTGTTTAGGTGGTAATTGTATATATAGTAAGCATGATAAACAATTCAATAACATTACTGTAGTCATATCAAAATTCAGAGCAAAGCTCAAATTTAAGAGGCATACCAATACTTGATCCACATAATCAAGTCGATCAGGGTGTACACGGAGAGCGAATGTTAGGAGAGAAACAAAGAGAGTTATCGCTCCTGCAGATGGCATATCAACCTGTGCTTCTATTACCTGCCATAGAAACATAAAATAGACTTAAAAGTAGCTTAAAACAAATGAATTAATGGAGAAGTCATGTTCTTGAGCAAATATATGTGAACATACAGCTGTACATAAGCATGAGAAGATACAGAGATCTAGATACATACAACCGCAAACATGTATAATATTATATAAGTTGGGAGATAAAGAATAATACAACAACATTTATTAAGAAAAAAACAAGAAATGAGGATAGACCTTTGGGTTTTCACTCTTAAATAACTTTCAAGAGTCAAAAATTGTATCATCAATTTTACCTTGTTCAAAAAAGACATGCATTTCAAACTGGATCTGCATAAGATCATGCTCATGCCTCCCTTCACCAACCCACCTAAGAGTTAGGGATGTCAACGAATCAGATTGGAGGCAGGTTTTCAAAAACCCGAACCTAAAGAAGACGACCAAAACCAAAACCCGAACCCGAACCCGGTGAGTTTTGAAAATCCATATCGAAAACCGAACCCGACAAAAAAACCGAAATCCGAAATCCAAAACAATCATTTCTCTTTATCAAATTTCAAAACATATCATATTAAAATCAATATTTTCAAACTACAAATTCAGGTATAACATCAAACATTCATACATATTATATAATGTAAAATCTATTCGGGGTCGCGTCGGGTTCAAGTTTAGGTTCAGGTGGAGTACAACAAAATCCATACCTAATCTCGAATCTATCGGGATATCACTTTTTATACTTGTATCCAAAACCATATCAGTTTAGCATCGGGGTAAACCTCAGGTGGAGTACAACAAAATCCATACCCGGTATCCATTGACATCCCTACTAAAAGCACACCTTTAAATATTGTCATCCAAAACCATATCAGTTTAGCATCGGGTAAACCTGCCCGGTTCGGGTTCGGATTTGGATAAAATTTCGGGTATCCATACCCGGTATCCATTGACATCCCTACTAAAAGCACACCTTTAAATATTGTCAATACTACACAAACCTAGAATACCGAACTGTTAAACATAAAATCTATTCCTATTCCTATCCACGAAACAAACGGTGCCTTAGAGTATAACGGTTGTTTCACATGGTATCAGAGCAAAAGGTCCTGAGTTCAAGTCACGCCAGGCTCCTAGCATTATTAATTTCATCCTATTTAATTCAAGTCCATGTCATGGGCCTTGCCAAAAAAAAAAGTTTCGAGCCCAGACATAGAGGGGGAGTGTTAAATATTAAAAACATATAAACACCGTTCTATAACAGCTTAAGCTTTTAGAGTATAACGGTCTGTTTCACACGAATAGACTGATAAAAGTCCTATCCACTATTTTTATTTTATTTTAACTATAGGACAATAAGGAGAGAGATAAGGAATCAGATAAAAAGGGCACAAGATAGAAAAGTTAATCACTCAAGGAAAGGTTAATGACCAAAGTCCAAACCTACTCCCCATCCTAAAACTAATCAACCAAAATCTAAGAGAGACAAAAATTAAATGACATGCACCTGAAACTTCAAACAAGTCAAACCAAAAGCAATCCAAACCCAAGCTTATTGAACAAGAGCCATGAGGCAAACCCAATGTTCAGTAAGTATTGTAACACTGGCAACTTTATGATGTTCAAAACATTTCCAGAAAAGACAAACCTAAGTCAACTTGAACATGATATGAAAGCTAAATAATGTCAGAATATAACAGTGTCACACTGAATGGGGGAGGGAAGCCCACTGATTCAACCCAAAATAGGCCCAAACACAGGCAGCTATGAAAGGAATGATCTGAAATCAGAGGCTGTGAAAACTTGAAGGTCCTAAACACCCCGATACCCTGAGAAATCCAAAACCAAACCACGCAAAACCCGAGGAACTGTGAACCCAAAGTAATAAATAACCAAAAACTCAAAAAGACGTTAAACCTGAATCGCCTACCTGAATTGACCAAAACAACCTGAACCCTAAAAACCTTGATCAGAACCTGAGATAAACCACCCAATAATGACTCTATATGAGTCATGAGAATAACACAGAGGGGTAGACGCCATAAAAATTATGCAATAAATATCTGAGCTTACACAGTCATGCTTGAATCACAACATACCGAGAGACAGTAAATTGATCCAAGATTCAATTTAATATATCCATGAATGCATAACAGAACATATATCCATGAATGTAGGAGAAAACACTGTAAGGAAATATCCATGAATGCATAACAGAACATATATCCACAAGCAGTAAATTTACCTTTCCTATCGCACTATTTAGTTTTGCAAAAGCTTCAACTTGCAAGAATTCTGGAAGTACCTGCATTTTATTTGAACATATGAGAAAGATATCTCAAGCTATGCATTGGGATATCAATATGATAGCTACTCACTTCTGTACTTGAAGCTGCATAATTTGAAAGTCTGTCCATAAGCTGAGATAGCACTGTTTTAATATCAACAGTTGGCTGCAAAGAGAACAAAGAAATAAAAGGCTTTTTGTACATTCTCCATATCAATCAAGACAAATTTCGGAAGAAACAAAGAGCAAGTGACTAATAAATAAATCACTACTAAATGAGGTCTTGATGCAGAACTGTTCGGTAGGTCTTAGCTTTAAGTTGTCTTATTGGAGTCGATTAGTTCTCCAATTTGGCTAGGAATTCAGTTCCAAGTTACGATTGGATATGTTTTCAGTTCAATTCATGTCTATGTGGGTTAGATTTATTTAGACTTAATTTGGAATCTTCATTGTGATCTCATTATGAAAGTGAATAAGTCAATTAGGTATTTAGTTTGATCTCTTTCTCATCTCTTTATGATGTAGGATCAAATACCTAAAACTCAGGTCTTCTTAATTGATTAAAATTGGGCATAAAGGCCTGTTTAAGGTCCTAGAGGATCTTGCCATTCAGGTTATATGGATTAGTAAAAGCTTGATTGAGATATACGTCTATGCCTCCCTCACCCTGTTTCCAGCCCTTCCCTCTCCCTATTGCAGAAGCTGCTACCGCCCTATTCTCCTGCTCTCTTCTTCATATTCTCCCCTACACTCTGCAGTCTCTTCTTTCTGAGATAAAGGTGCTGTGCCCCCTCTCCCTCTACTCTGTTGCTGCAGCTTACAGCACCCGCAACTGCTTCTCCAAGATGCCGCGGCTGCACAGAAGCTGCCGCCACCCTCTTCTCCTCCTCTCTTCTTCTTGTTCTCCCTCTACTCTGTTGCTGCAGCTTACAGCAACCGCAACTGCTTCTCCAGGATGTCGCGGCTGCGATAGCAGCCCTTCATCGCTGCAGCTGCTTTTTTGATGATGCAGCTGTCGTGCAGCTTAACTTTTCAGACTCAGTTACAGCTATAATTGCTGGAGAGAGTTCATTCACTTCTATAATTAAGGATTTCAATGCCTTCTCGACCCTATTTCTTGATCAAAGCTAACCCTATCACCTACAAGGCTTCTACGAAAACAATCCTGCATAAGATCTCATTTAGGTGAAGAAGAAAAAGATCTATGCAAAAAAGTTACCTACCTGAAGCTGAGGAAATGCACTTAGTAATGTTTCAAGAGTCTGTAAATGGTATTCATCTGGAAAAACTTGAATTACGCAATCCATCAAGTAGAATTGAGCAAGCTCATCTTTACAATTGACAACCTGCCGATAAATTAAAAAGATTTGTGAGGTGTGCTATATTGGCAAAAATTTTCAGCATCATTTAAACTCGTTTGGATAGAGAGAAACGGAGAGAATAGAAAAGAGAGATAGGAGAAAGGAGAAAACAATTAGTTTTGTCTCATTTGGATTGAAACTTGAAGAGAGAAAAGAATAGAAATATAGACAAACAGAGAGAAAATGACCTTCCATAAACGGTTAATCTTGCTCTCCAAAAGTGGAGATAAAGGGAGAGAAAGGAAAAGAACGTTATTTTCTCATCTTTTTGTCCCTTAATCCAAACACCAAAAAGAAAAAATTACTTCGTTTTCTTTTCTTTTCTCTCCTTTTCTTTTCTCTTCGTTTCTCTCCTATTCTCTCCATGCAAACGAAGCATTAATAAGCTAACCTGCTCCAACACCCTGGGAAGAACAGATTCTTTGTACATATCAAGATCAACACCCTCTATCTGACTTAGAACATGAAGATTTTTGCCCACCTAGAAGAAAATCACCCAAAAAAAATCAAACGTAAAGGAAGATGTGAAAAACTTATACTGTGATGCTTTGGCGAAATTTTTTAATTGAAAGATGGCGATATTACAAGATCACGAAGTTCGTTCCTTTCCTTTTCCCGCTTCTCTTTTTCCCGAAAAGGTCCCTGCAGACGAGAAAGTCCGATTCCTAGTCTCAACTCAGGATCACCTAAAAGTATCAATAATTCCCAATCACTAAAATACCTGCATAACTACAAGTACTTTTATGGTACAAAAACACGCCCAAGTATATGGACGCATGTACTGGGATTCTATACATATAAACAAAAAGCACGTGAAATATCTGACAATTCAACCAACCTGATGCTGCATTCTAACCCAGAGTTTATTCATCTCAATGAAATTTTGAAGAACAAACTCAACAGCATCATTAACGGTGTCAGCATCCCTGCAAAATGAAAAATGCAAGATAATGAAATAAAAATTTAGAATAGATAACAACAATCATGCAAGACAGCTACTAAATTATTATTTGATTGGTGTCATCTAAGGCCAAAAGAAATGGAGGAAGAAATGCATCTCAAACTTGTGGTAGTATTGCTCAATGATATATGACAAGATGATCCTACAAGAGTCCCTTGTAAAATATAAGCACTGCCAAACTCGTAAACTTTCAGACTTAAATTTGAGACCAGAAATATATAGTTGGAATGAGCTGTATAGCATATAACAAAGAACTTCACTGATTAATCGAGTACTAGACATCATATATGTATGTCTGCATCTATAACAGGCTGAAACAAAAGACGAACTATCGACAGGCTATTGCCAGTGAAAGTTGATTAGTTGGACCTTATAGCATAGATAATATATCTTTACCCTTCATACTCAGAACCAATATCTGGCAACTTGTCCCTGCTAATCTGAGAGAGGTAACTTCTTAGGAAAAGCCCACGAAGAGGATGTTGAACGCCACGGCACATTTCCACAAGATCTTTAAGCAAATCCTTTGCAGGAGCCTCTTTTGATTTTATATATACAGATCCCACCGTGCAGAGAAGGTACCTGATAACAAACACATCGAACTTCAAATATAAAAATCTTAAGCAATAGTCTTTTCTCTGTGTCCCTTTGTTTTGAACTTTTACTTTGCCAGTTTAAACTGATTGCATCAAGTATTCACAAAAAGACTTTTGATAGTTCATAAAATTATTTCTTTCCTTCTTTTGTAATTCCATATAAAAAACAATCATCAACCATGAAAAGGTCAAACTTTCAAATTTTAATCCAAAATTGTCGTCATTATTCTTCTTCTTCTTCTCAAAAGGAATAAAGACATCTCACAAAAATATTTTTTACCAAACAAACAGCAGCTCAAAATTTCAAATTTCAATCCAAATCATTTGCCATTCTTCTTCTTCTTCTTCTTCTTCTTGAAAAGAAAAGACATGGCAGAAACGATATTTTCACCAAACAAAGAACAGTCAAATTTTGAATCCAAATCTGTTGTCATTATTTTCTCTTCTTCTTGAAAATGAGAGGGCATTTTATGACAATATCTATACAAAACAAACTAAAGATCACAATTTCAAATTTCAGTTCAATTTTGTCGTCATTTTTTCTCTTCTTTCTTGAAAGGAAAGAGACAATATCTATATCAATAGAAAGAAAACAAACACAGACACAGAAGATATACACAATACAGTAAAAACCCAAGAATATAATCAGACACCCAAGTATCCATAACAATACTAAAACCGAAAGGGAACGATTGCTAAAGCTTACAGCCTCGGCAAGACGTTGCCAGCGTGCTGCACGAGCTCGTAGAGATCGACGACCGAGCAGCTCCCGCGCGAGGTCTCCTCCCTGAAGAACAACTCCAGCTTCCTCATCTCATCAAACGCGCGCATATCTAACGAGGAATTCAACCACACCATCAGAACCCCCAAACACCAAAATCAGCATCTAATTAGGTACCTAGGAAGAGCTTTAGAGATAGAATCGCCTACACAGCTCGTAGTACTTGTGTGGCGAGAGCCGCGACGTTCGCAGCTCCGAGAGCATCTGCGCCGAGAACTTGAGGGCTTCCTTAAGATTGTTCGAATCCTATCAACAACAACATCATCAACAATTACAAAGGGATAAGGATCGGAGATTAGGTTTAGGGTTTTCATACGAGGGAGCGGTGCATGTAGAAGGCGTTGTGCTGGATCCCGGCGACGCCTTCGGCGAGCCACTTCTCCTCGTCCTCGGCGGCGGCATCCGGCGCCATTGTTGCCGGGGTGGGGGCCGATCGAGATCGGAGGTGTGATTGGGGCGCGAGGGTTTCGAATTCGCCCGTTCGCCTCTTCTTCTTCGTCTTCGACGAATGATTTTTCTTTTTCCTTTTTTTTATATAATATTTTTTTTTTGTTCGATGCGAATGCAGTGGATCTGAGGCGAGAGAGAGAGAGAGAGAGAGAGAGGTTCGGGTTCGGGGTTCGGGTCGGGTTTGGGTTCGGGTGTAGGGGATTTGACCGAATGGATTGGGTTCGCCGTAGATTGTCGTTTGGACGCGGTGCGCCGCGTCATGTGCGAACCCAAGCATCAGTTCAGTTTTTCTTTGGGCTTTTTTTGCAAATAGCTCCCTCACCTTTTTTATTTTGAAAAATAGCCCCAGTATAAAATTTATGGCTCTGGCCCACACGCCCGCCCTTATCGCCGGTATCGTCGCGTGCTGTGAAAGTGTTTAAGTTGAACACGGTGAATCATTCACCGTGTGTCCAATACAACTACCACCCCGAAAAAATGTTATATTAGTATTGGACACGGTGAACACGGTGAATGGTTCACCGTGTTCAACTTAAACACTGGCCCCGCCCGCCCGCGTGGCGCTGACGTGGCGCTTACGTGGCGGGGGTAGGGCTATTTTTGCAAATAATTTTATACCGGGGTTATTTTTCAAAATAAAAAAAATGAGGGGAATATTTGCAAATAAAGCTCTTTTTTTTTTTTCCTTTTTTTTTCTTTTTCATTGTGTGTGGATATGAGAGTATGGATGTTAATGGGTATGGATATCCGAAATATTATCCGAATTCGAACCCGAACGAAACGGATTTATTCGAGCTAAATGAATATGGATTCGGTTATGGATATAGAAAATAAAAACCCGACGGATATGGATACGGATATGGATTTTATATTTACCCGACTCCGAATTCGAACTCGAACTCAAATAAATTATATATATATAATTTATTTTTATTTATTTATATAATATATAAAATATTTAATAATTTTATCCATTAGATATTCAACCAATGATATGGATTTTTAAAACCCACCGGGTTCAAGTACGGGTTCGGGTTTTTGGTCGGGGACGGTCAAGACCGATATGGGAATAGATTTTTAAAACCCGCCGAATTCGAGTCCGAATTCAGATTTTAATTTGATTTTCGAATTCGAATTTTTGAAAACCCGACCCAAACCCAACCCGCCGACATCCCTATATCAAAATGGTGAAATTATTGGAACTTTTACTTAAATTTTATTCAAAAAATTATTTTTTTAAAGTTTTATTTGGCCAAATAATTTCTAACTTACCGCAAATTTGAAAAAAAGGGTGAATCGTTTACAGTTACTTTTAGATTGCTATTATTTTTTCTTGTATAAGTTGTAAGGATTTTTTGAAGTCGTTAGAATTGTACGTGGATTATTGAAATTTTTATTTAATTTTTAGGATTGTGTAGATAAGTTGTTAGAATTTTTTGAATTAATAACATTGTATGTGATTTATTAAAATTTTTATGTGACCCGTTAGGATTCTAAATAAGAAAAAAAAAAAAAGGATAAATTATTTACCACTTTCTTACTAAAGGAAAAGGCCGTGAATGTTTTACAATTTTTTAGATTTTATTAAAAACTACGAATGATTTATCGTTTTCTAATTATTCTTTCATTTTGGCAATGAGTTGGATAAAATAAGATTATTTAGCTAAATAAAATCCCCAAATAAACTTTTAAAAAATTATATTTTACTCTCTCAAAAGTTTAAGTTGATCGTCTATTTTTTACATTTTATATCGAAATACCCTTTAGAATAATAATAATAATATATTAAAAAAGTACTTTTTATAGAATAAGTATGGATAATTTGGTAATTTTGTTCTCTTAATTAACACCGTAACTCTCTAAAATATTTATAAAATTTTAAAAAGATAAAATATATACTTTTCAAAGTTAGAACAAATGGAAAAAAAAATTAAGTATTTACAGAAAGTTTTATGTATTTTAATCCCTTTTTTTGTTTTAAGGATGAGATTGGTAGATGAAAGTGGGAATTTCAACAAATAAGGCGATCATGCTTCGTAGCGGATGAAATTGTAGGATTAATTAACAATAAAAAAAACATCAAATATTTAATTGTGTATCTCATTTACCACATTCATCAAAAGTCTCTTACGGTTAGCAGCAGAGATGGGATGGAGATGACGCCTTCTTCGGCAACGATGATAATAACAACAACAACGCCACAGCGAAGAGAGAAGGTAGGCACGCATTGGTAAGAGAGAAAGGGGAGGAAGGAGGGAGGCGGCAGTGTATTGATGAATTAATTGAAGATGGAGAGGTGAGAATTATAGATGACAGCGGGCACTTTAGATGTATTAATTAAAAGTAACGATAAAATAATTAGAGATAGAGATGTGAGAATTGTAGATGACAGTGAAATGTTGATTAAAAGTTTGATGAACGAAAGAGGAATGATTAAACACTTTTACTATGTTTGGTTGGGGGTTAAAGGGAGGGATAAATTTGACATTTTATACTTGAAATTTTTAAAATGTTTAGTAATCTGAAAATTAATATTTATATTTTTAATTTTTAATTTTTAATATTAAAATTTAAAATTTTAATTTTAAATTATTATTTTAAATTATTTAAAATTTTAATTTAATATTTTGTTTTTGAAATGTTAAAAATTTATAATTTGTAATCTTATTACAATATATATCTAAACTTTTTAATTTTTAATGGTTATTTTTAATTATTTAAATTTTATATTTGTTATATTTGATTTAAATTTTATAACTTTAAATTTTTAAGGAAAAACTCCAAAAAACACCCTGTGGTTTCGTATTTTTTCATTTTAGTACCCTATATATGGTTTAAAGTGTATCAAGTTAGTACCATGTGGTTTCGCACTTTCTCACTTTAGTACCATGTGGCTTAAAGTATATCAAGTTAGTACTCTGTGGTTTTATTTTTGTATCAAATTAGTACCCTTTGGTTTATTTTTGTATCAAGTTAATACCCTGTGGTTTTTAAACCACATGGTACTAAAGTGAGATAGTACGAAACCACGGATACTAACTTCACGGTGGCAATCCAGCTCATTGCTCGCGAGTCACTCGTGTTCGGTTCGAAATGAGCTCGAGATCGAATCGCTTGTTTAGTAAACGAGTCGAGCACGAGTTAAAATTTTCATCTTAGTTAATAAACAAGCGGAACACGAGTTGAGGTCACTCGTGCTCGCTCGATAACAACTTGAATACATATATTTTATATTTATATATATAAATTAATAATTATATTTGTACATAATATAAATTTTTATTATTTGATTTTAGCCCAACTTACATATAAAGTCCAACTCAATTATAAAATAATTCATTTATATATAAATGTTTAATTCTTAGATCAAAATATAACGGGTAAGTTCTTATAAATTTATTTTCTACATATATTCTCTCTTATCCTTTTAAATTTTTATTCATAAGCTCGTATTTGGCTCGTGTTCATAAACAAGCCGAACACGAGCTGAATTTTTCGGCTCGATATTGTAACGAGCCGGCTCGTATTTGGCATAAATGAGTCGAGCACGAGCCATCCCCAGCTCGCTCGTGTTCGGCTCGTTGACACTCCTAACTAACTTGATACACTTTAAACCGCAGGGTACTAAAGTGAAAAAGTACGAAACCATAGGGTACTAACTTGATATAGTTTAAATCACATGATACTACAGTGAGAAAAAATGAAACAACAGATGGGGTATTTGAAGTTTTTTTAATTTTTAAATTTGAGATTTAAAAATTAATTTTAATTTTGAATTCTGTAATTTTAAAAGTTATCTATTTAAATTTGAAATTTTAAATATTATATAAAAAATATAAATTTAAATATAAAAATGAAGGCAAAATAATTATTTTCTATTTATAACAACTCACTATCATTTTTATTCCTACTACTCAAACCAGACACTATTTTACTTATACCTAGCTCAATTCTAAACCAAACGTAAAATTAATCTATCCCACCTTAACCCTGAGTTTAATTCTACATTTGGAATAATTAATTCTTACTTAATTCCGAGCAAAACGAAACCTTTAACCTTATCAGGTGACAAAAAAAAATTAGGTTAATAGTTTGTCATTATTGTTGTTTTATTTTTGGTCAAATTACATAAAATTTTTCTGTAAAAATCTAATTTTTTATTTTTTTCTGTCATTTAAAAAAACTTATTACACGTTGCCCTCTTGTAAAACAAAAAATGCTCACTTTTTCACCTGCTGTTAGTAATCCGTTAGAGTTTTGTTTATAAAATATTATTATATATTTTTTATGTCAAAAATGCCCTCATGCTTTTTCCCTGTGTATATGGTGAGGAGCAAAATAGTTATTTTATCATCACAGTTCATATCGTACCTCTATGAATATTTTTTATTTTACAAAAGAGCAAAATATAGATTTTAAATAATAGAGAACAAAATAAAAAATCGAATTTTAACGTGAGTGTTTTTTTTTATAATTTAGCCTTTTTTTTTAAAAAAAAAAAACTACACACACGTGCCGGCCTCCGCTCCCGTTGGGCTCGTTCGCACGTGCGAGTGCCGGGTGGAGAGGGTGCGTGTCCCGAGGCCGCTTTTTTGAAATCTTCGAATCAAACCCCCCACCCCACCCACCAACGGCTAAAATTTGTATTTTCTAATTTCTAAATTTCTCGGACCAAAAAGCCCCTCCGCACGATTGCCAACGTATTCGTACTCTGCCCCCTCAGATGGAGAAAATTTTGGCTGGTGGACCCGGTCCACCACGTCAGCAGACGGAGCAAAGAATTTGTATCATAATCTTTAAATTTAGGCATCTTAGTATCTGAAATTTAAAATTTAAAACGGTAGCTGTGAGCTTGAAAAATCATTTATTTTAATATAAATAATTTTTTACGTAATTATAATTTTCAAGTATTATTATTATTATTATTATTATTATTATTATTATTATTACTTTGTTTATGTTATTATGTATAAATTTTTATGTGATTGAGTGTGTCTGTTAATAATAAATTATTTAAAATCTCTGATATTCTGAAATATATTTAGCAACTGAAGACGAAACTCAGTGACAACTTTTTTTTCTCTTATTTTAATATATTACATGTAAATAGTCATAATAAGAATAAAAAAGTTCATCAGCTGATCACCTATAATTTAAACATAAAAATAAACAAAATAAAAAATAATCATATGAAACAAAGTCTTTATAAATCATATCTAGCAAACCTAAAATTTTACTTTAAAATCTTAGTAATGCTAAGCAAAACTGTTTTTTTAAAAAAATCTTCAAATACCATTTTTGTAGTTTCGTGACTTTCCACTTTAATACCTTATGGTTCAAAATATATCACTTTAGGATCACGTGATGTCTTTTTTTTTTTTTCTCCGTTACCTACTCGTTAATTTTTTCATTAAACCAACGATAAGATTAAAATTATTGGTATTAAAGTGAAAATTAGTAAACCAAAACGGGGTATATGAAGTTTTGTCAATATAACTGAAGAAAAGAAAAAATTAAAAAAAAATATCACATAATACAAAATTATACATTTTTAATTATGAAATACTAAAGTGAGAATCACTTACATTGCTTTGAGATTTGTGTGCTTTACATAATAAACAAATAGACTTATGATGTTATTATTAACCCGATCCCCTGCGCGAAATTCTCTCACCTTATTGAACTGCAAGCACGGGTATTAGTGCTTATGGATGCATACGATTCATGAGCAGTGATGCTAACTTAGGCTGCGTTTGGTTGGAAAATTAAATTTTGAAGAATAATTTTTATTATTTTTAAGAACAGAAGATATTTCGGTATAAGATGGAATAATTGTAAATTTATATTTGAATACATTTGGGGATATTTTAGAGGATATTTCTAATAACGTTTGGATAAAAAGTGCAGAACGATGTCTAAATATATTTTTAAAAATAAAATAATTAATTTATATAAGTGTATTTTATATAAAATTATTTCTATAGTAATTTCTAATATAATATTTTATGTAATAATTTAATTTCAAATAGTATATTTATTTTACTATATATAATAATAATTTATTTTATATAATTTATTCATAATATATGTAATGATATCCTTATTATTTTAATTAATAATAGTATAAATCTCAATGCAAATTAAGAAAATATATAATGCATGAAAAAATAATTATTATATATATAATACTTAATATAAAATAAAATAATTAAATATTAATATATAAATAATAAATAATAAAACTTAATAAAATAAATAATATATCAAATTTAATTAATTTATATTATATAATAAAATTTAAGTCTAAATATATTATCATAAAAATAATATTTATATTAATATATTTATTTGTATATCTATTTATCTAATAGAATAAATAGAAGAATAAAGTTGTTCTCAGTTCCTCTAGTGACAATTTTTAACGAATTGTTCTACAACAATCCAGAACAACCCGCTTTGATCGGAACAACCCGTCCCCTCATGTTCTTCTGTTGTTTGATTATAACTCGGGAGATATTCCGTGCTTTTTCGGGATATACCGAGTACCAAACGCAGCCTTAATGTACGGCGTGGATGCGCGACTTTACTTCACTATAGATGACTCTGTCTAGTAAATTCCTAAGCAAAAAAATATTTCATGACACTGATAAATGGTGAACCAGGTCCAGTCAATAGATTCTTCCTATTTTGCCCCCACTCTCTCTCTCTCTCTCTCTCTCTCTCTCTCTCATGGTTGCACCTTCATAATTAGTACACTCCCCCATAATTCATTGCACTCAACCTTCTCCCATCTCTTTACTCTCTCTCTCTCTCTCTCTCTTCTTTGCTACTCATAAACTCCTCATCCATCCCCAACCAAAGAAAACACCCTCCTCAAATGGGCTACTACTGTGCTTCAACTCTCTTAGCTTGTGTCCTCTCCATGGCTCTCCTCTCCTCTCCTTCTTTCTCCTTGAACCAAGATGGTATTTTTACTTACTCACTCCTCACTCTTTAATTGTATCTTTTCCTATTATATTTGTTTTTTTTTTATATTTTTTTTGGTGGTTATGTGTATATAATATACAGGTGAGGTGCTCCTGGAGCTAAAATATGGTTTCAATGACACAAAGCAAATGCTGAGGAGTTGGAGAGAAACTGACCCACATCCCTGTGGATGGGTTGGGATTTCATGCTCTTTCCCTCATTTTAGAGTCCAATCCATGTGAGTAACTCTTTTTTTTTTTTCTTCTTTTTTTTTTTCTTTTTCTTTTTTTGAGTTAGATTAATCAATGGAAATTAACCTCCCTTAACTTTACTTTTCTTTATTGGCATAGCTGTTTTTGAAGTTGAAAAAGTACTCAGGAGTTTACTTTTAAGAAAAAGTACTTAGAACAGTTAAATTCAACAGAATCACTGTTAATTTTTAGCAAAAAATAATTAATTTAATTGATGGAAACAAAAGTTGAGGGGTCTATTTCAAAATGGCCTATATATATATATATTTTTTTTTAAATTTTTTTTTTTTTATTTTCATTAAGTTTTGTTATTTTCTCATTGATTGGTAATTTTGTTGCAGTAATCTGCCATATATGCAGCTTGGAGGTATCATTTCTCCCAGCATTGGCAAGCTCCAGAGGCTCCAGAGACTGTATTAATGCACACCATATAGTTTTTTTTTTTTTTACATTTTTTACATATTTTTATTTTGTGTTTTAGTTGGTTTTTAAACTTTTTATGTGGTGTGAACTGTTAACAGGTCAAAATCTCACCTTTAATCCCAGTTTTCTATGTGTGTCCTGTGACTATATAAATGCACACATATAGCTTTTTTTTTTTCCTTTATTACATATTTTTGTTTTATTTTTGTGGGATTTTTTTTATTTGTTAGTTTTTACTGTTTTTATGTGATTTTTAACATGCCAAAATCTCATCTTTATCCTAGTTTTCCATGTGTGTGTCTTGTGATTCTATATTAATGCACACCATATAGCTTTTTCTTAAAAAAAAATTTACTACATAATTTTGTTTAATTTATCTTTATAATAGGATTTTTTTTATTTGTTAGATTTCACTGTTTTTATATATTTTAACAGGTCAAAATTTCACCTTTATTCTAGAAGGTTTTCTATGTGTGTCTTGTGACTATATGAATGCTCACCATACAGTTTTTTTTTTTTTTTTTCCTTCATTTATTGCATATATTTGTTTTATTTTTATAAGGACTTTTTTATTATTTGTTAGTTTTTACTGTTTTTATGTAGTTTTAACAGGTCAAAATCTCATCTTTCTCCTAGCTTTTCATGTGTGTCTTGTGATTCTATGAATGCACACCACATAGTTGTTTGTTTTTCTCATTTATTACATAATTTTGCTTCGTTTTTTAGGACCTCCTTTTTTGTTACTTTTTACAAGTTTTTATGTGGTTCTAACTTCTAACAACTCAAAATCTCAGCTTAATTTATCCTGGTTTTCGATCTGTGTCTTGTGATAGGGCTCTTCATCAGAATAGCTTGCATGGCCCCATCCCTTCTGAGATCAAGAACTGTACTGAGCTAAGAGCAATGTATATCTTCATTTCACTTTTTCTCCTCTTTTTTTTTTTTAAAAAAAATTTCCATTTATGATTCATCCATGAATTTTATCTTTTGTAGTTATTTGCGTGCTAATTACCTTCAAGGCGGTATCCCTCCCGAGATCGGGGACCTCGCTCATCTCACCATCCTGTATGTTGCTTCCGAAACCGCCGGCCTTTTTCTATTTGTTAGTTAATTTGGATGGTTTGTTGATGATCTTAGTGTTGAAATTTTAGGGACTTATCGAGTAATTTACTGACGGGGATGGTACCGCTGTCGATCGGCGGCGTCACCCATTTGAGATTTCTGTGAGCTGTTCTATCGGTCCTGCTATTTCGTTTATTTGCGCTGACTGATTTTGCTAGTAAATATAATCTAATTTTCTTGCGTTTCGCCGCAGGAACCTGTCGACCAACTTCCTCTCTGGCGAGATCCCGAATGTTGGAGTGCTTAAAACTTTCGGCAGTAACTCGTAAGTCGCCCCCCCTCTGTGCTCACTCATCTTCCCTGTAAAACTTAGTCATTGTTTGTGAATTAAACTGGAATTAGTACAAAAGTATCTTTACAAAAAAAACAAGAAAAAATGCAGGTTTGTTGGTAATTTGGAGCTTTGCGGAATGCAAATTCAGAAAATATGTCGCGATCGACTAGGGTTTCCTGCAGTGCTGCCGCACTCCGAGTCGCTTACAGCACCAGGTCGGTTTCCATTGTGGGATGTTAGTATTTCATTACACACACACACACACACACACACACACA
Source organism: Aechmea fasciata (assembly GCA_025177825.1). Classification (NCBI taxonomy): domain Eukaryota; kingdom Viridiplantae; phylum Streptophyta; class Magnoliopsida; order Poales; family Bromeliaceae; genus Aechmea; species Aechmea fasciata. Next base: position 3,887,665 of record CM045927.1, on the reverse strand, counting down.
CACACACACACACACACACAAAAAAAAGGTTCTATGTGTTACTTACTGAGGTTTCAATTTCGTTCGTGCAATTAAAACCTTCAGGAATCTCGTCGATCCCTAGTGAAAAAACACCGTCGCATTTTCTCAACGGGATTATTATCGGTTCAATGTCGACAATGGCCC